>CM076581.1:959115204-959578080 GCA_034641835.2 Pinus albicaulis | reverse complement strand
TCTGTACTACATCTTCACAACATTGCTCTTGGATGAATTGCAGCCTAAGACAGAGTACACTCTTGAAATAAAAAGTCGCTCCCAGATTGATAATTAATGTGAGATAAATAGGCATTAAAAAGACACCTTTTATACCTCAACAAAGTGCCTTGAACCCACAAAACTTGGAGAATGTCTAATATTTCTTCTTCATGAAGAAAATGCAACACTTTGTTGAAAAATCATCAACAAAAATCACATAATACCCATGCTTTACCATGGAAGCTATCGAGAATGGCCCACACTCGTCTGAGTGAACTCTCTCAAGGATCGCCTTGGCTCGGATTTCCTTATCACGAAAGGTGGCTTTAATATACTTCCCCAATGTAAACCCTTTGCATGTGTCTCTTTGCACAAGTGCACCCTTTGGATGTCCTGTAGGAATATGTTGCATGATCCTCAAAGCACTGTAGTGTAGATGGCACAACCTCCTATGCCATAACTCATTGATGTGTTGGCTCTCTACTTTCTCCGATTGACTGCTCAGTGATGCACAATCATCTACATCTAGTTTATGGAGATTTTTTACTCTAACCCCAATATTTTTCATCTTTCCCGTGGCTTTGTGACGAAGAAACACCTTTCCTTCACTAAAGATCAAATCATAGCCATGATCTTCCAACATAACAACAAAAACCAAATTCTTATTTAAACCAGGAGCATACATGACATATTTTAATGTGAGTGGATTACCTGAATCCCTCTAAAAAGTAATTGTACCCACACCGATAGCACTATACCTCTCATCATCACCCACATCGATATGCATCTTGTTGGAGCAAGGTCCCTTAGGACCGCAATTTTGGGTAATTAATAAGTATTTTTGTAGTTTTGAGTCGTGCGTGCTAAGTAATGCACAGGTCAAGGGGCTTTGGGGCGGGTCAAAGCCCCTTCATGAGTTTTAATGGGACAAAGGGTAAAACTAGGAGTCGCAAATCACAGTTTGTGGGCCTTATGATGAGCGCAAGCTAAGATATAAATAGGAGTCTAGATCGAGTCAGATAAGATAGCTTTTGAAGAATTTTTTGAAAAGTTTGATGAATGATATATCTTTGAGATAAGTTCGTGTTTCCATTTGGGTATAGAAGGATCCTACTAGCTGTGTGCATGGAGACCTTAGTCCAACTGTGTGCGGACCCCGCTGGCTGTGTGCGCGGGTGAATTTGAAGAATTCTAAAGGTTTTTACGATGGTTGATGAATAAAGAAGTGTTTTGTGATAATTTTGAGTATTAAATGTATCAGTGATATGTTTCTATAATTTGTTTTCTTGCAATTTATTTTATCTATGATTGGATCGGTTGCATACCTGTTTTAATGCTTAATATGAATGTTAGATGTATGGATCTATTTCTATAAGACCTGAATAAAACTTTATTAAGACTGTTAAGAAATTGTGAAGCCATTATCAGTGCGCACGCAGGGTAGCATGTATAACTTGACCTAGATATGTTTCTGATTAGGGTTTCTAGTGTAAACAACAATCCGCTAGTATGATAAATTAGAAGCCACCCACATCATTTAATTCTCTCTAAGGGTGTGGAAACCTTGTTCCAACACCCCCCCATACTGCCTTGGGTGAGACTCTGACTTGCACAAGTAGGTCACTGCCTAAAGGGCCAGTAGTAAGAGGGTTTTTTCGGTAAAGCTTAACTCTGAACCTAGGTCAGGACCCCTCAAGCCAAAAAACGGTTTCGTTTCCAGGACCAGGATCATTTTGAGAGAGATTGGGTGATGTGGCAACCATCAAAGCCTGAGATATAAGACTGGTTCGAGAAACAAATTCAAGAATTTTCCATTAAGGAAAATAGAAGTAAGAAGATGTCTACTGAATATTGGAAACAAAATTATATTTTCACAAAGGTTCACGAGATTTTGTTTGTAAACTTTGAACAAGAATTTCAGGAGTGGATATCAAGGTTAGCTGAGTTCTGTTAGCCACCTATAAAAATTTGTCATATCAAATGGTGGCTAGATCTTTTTGAAGCCTTTAAGAAACAATTTCATGCCAAATTGTTAGTTCTTAAAGTCTTATGAAGTTAACTAATCTTTTAGTTAAATCTTCACTGCTGTTTCCCTCATAGTCCTGAAAAATCTACTGTTTGCAAGGAGAAAGACTGCTCAAAAACCCATTTTACCCCTCCTTCCATTCATTAATAACACCATTTTCATCCCCTTTTTCTTCATAAAATTCCTCCATTTCCCTCATTTTCCTTCATTCCCTTCATAAATTCCCTTTGATAAGGTTTAAAAATCCTTTTTAAACCTTATCGGAACTCTCAAAATCCTCAAAAATTCCTTCAAAAATCCTAAAAAACAGTCTTTTTGAATTTAGGCCTTAAGCCCCTTTGGTCTAAGCCCAGCTCCTTTTCTCCGCATAAGACCTGGAGTTGTGACCCGGAGTTAAACCCCCATCGCATAATCGCAATCGGGTTTTTCTATTTTTCTTGTTACCTTTTACTTTAAAAAAAATTCGATGCGATTAAGCCTTTTTCTTTAAAAAACCCCCGATCCCCTTGCTTTCTTCACATAACCCAAATCCCACAATCAGGCGCTAAAAAAATTAAAAAAAACCTTTATCTGTGCCTTTTTTCTTTGTATTTTATAAAGCCGACCTTTCCATTGTGTTTTAATAAAACCCGACGGTTCGAATTTACAACAAATATTGACCGTCGATCTAAATCGATCAACAACCATCGGCTCATCGCATCGCGCCCATTTTTCATATTTCCTCCCGCCGATGTGATCTCCAATTCAATTTGGACCGTCAATAATCCTTCAATCTGACGGTCGATACTTAATCGCATCGAAAATTCTCAAAGTGCCTTCCCCTTTCATCCTCTGATTTGCAATCGCCCCGATTCAAATCTAGCCATCCGCTAGAAAGATGAAATGACCAGGATCTTAACCCGACCTTTCTTTGTTATTTCAAAAAGCCTAAAATTTTAAACTTCTCAGTAAAGATCCACCATTGATCTTTGCAGATCAACGGTCCTTATTACACCCGATCTCCGCCCGACCCCTCGTCTCACATTGCTTTCGTTTCCCCGAGAATTAATGTGGACTATCCATCATTCAAATCCCACGGTCTAGATTTAACCCAATAGGCCCAACTCCTTTGGGACCTACCTTCCCCGTCGAAAAATATCCACCGTCCATTCCTGAGATCCGACAGTCCAGATCTAAACCGCCCTTGACCCTGCCCACCATTTCCGCCTGCGCATCTTAGCCCATCGTGCTCTTATTCCCACCATCGGATCTCTCTACCTTTCATCTGACGGCTGAAACTCCATATCGCGTGATTTCGAGCCTGAAAGTTAATGCCAAAAATTTATGCGATATGGGCAGTATTAAAAAGACACGTGTCAAGCGCAGAGGCATATTGTGTTTTTCTTTGAAGATTTTTGAAGCCACTTTGGAGCAGCGCGAAACCAGTGGTTTTTTAAGCCAAAACCACCTTTCCCCATCACATTAAATTTTCTCATTTAAATCTCCGTTGTTCATTCTTTTCATCCAATGGCCCAGATTGCATCTAACCCCCAAGACTTTCCCCTTTGTTTTCTCTCTCGGGCATTTTATCGAGTCTTCTCCACCGTCGATCTCTGAAGATCGACAGTCCTAATTAAATCTCCCCCCCATTACATTTCCTCACCATCTGAAATCCTGAGCGTTCCATTACATAATCTTGACCGTTCATTTATCTAGATCGATGGTTCTGATTGATTTTCCCCACCAATTCATCACATTTTCCCCATTGCTCCCGAATGTTTTATCGATTGATCTCGGCCGTTGATCAATCTGATCTAACGACCCACATTTAATTTTCCCTTCGTTCATCCAACCACCTCCCCATTTAATCCCATCAAGTGATCTCGGTCGTTGGTTGATTTCATCTAATGGTCACGATTAAACCTCATCCCCAAAGCGGCCTTAACCTATTTTTCATGGGTTTTTCTTAATTTTGATTGTTATGTGTAGGTTTTTTAAGCTTTTTCCACAATTCTAAAAATAAATCAAGGGCCGGGGATGAGGATCCCCCAGGCCACTATTCATGAAGAAGATCAATCTACAGGGTTCACATCATGATTTATCCGTGCCTCATGAACATTGATAACATTATAAAACCCTCTGCGTGTCTGCAAGAACAACAAAAACACAGTGAGCCTCAATCAAACAAAGAGTATCAGTGTCAAAGGATAAAATCACATCAGAGATGAAGAATTAAAGGTTTTAACACAGTTTTGGGGGATTAAGGCATGAATTCAACTATTAAATACCTAATCCACACAGTTAAAGATAATATGAAGACCTGAAGACATAAATTTTGTCTAATCAGACCTAAAATGCAGATCAAAAGCAAATTAACAGTGTTTTAGGGAAAAACAATGAGATCTATCAGTCCGAGAAGCCTCCACTACCACATCATAGGCTAATTGAATCCTCTCCAGCTACCAAAAGCCACCTACGTCCTCAAAGAAATCAACAGGAAGCATAGTTAATGCCTATTTCAAATATATTTTTTTAAAGACATCTAAACAGTTAATACAACCAAAGAAACTTATTACAACTGTCAGCAAAGTTATTATAAAGATAAGAAACAGCCCTGAAGTCAATCTTCTCGTCCATTAAGTCTTAAAAAGAAGAAACAGAGTTATTGAATAGAGTTATAGGTCGAATGCATCCCTGCCTTATGCCTTGCATGGTTTTCAAGGCTAAGGATTGAATTTACTATGGAATTAATGATACTTAAACCCTAGAAATTCTTCCACCTCAATTCTTCTATAAATACTTCTGTAGAAGATGAGATATAGGTTGGTTGCTGAACTTTGATGTAATACTTGTGATTGAAACTTTCTACATGTAAATAGTTTTCAGAGGCTCTTGAAGCTCTATTTGTGATCAAAGAAGTTAGGCTGAGAAGAAAAGATGATTGTTGTACTGAAACATTGGACTTGAAGTATGTAACTGGATTAACATCAATATACAAGCTAGTTTTTGGGATCCTGGTCTATATCATTGGTGAAGTACTTCTTACTGTGTTATTGTTTTCCTTTCATGTATGCCACTTTGTTCACTTTTCTTTGATAAAGAACAACAAGCATAGAGTTAGGATTTACTGTTTACAGTACCTTTCTCTGACTGATAAGATTTATCTTTATGTTTTCCTCCAATTGTGTTTTTAAGAATGACTTAAATTAAGTGTAAAAATTATCAAGGAATGTTGGTTCGTCCCTGTCTTGATATGCAAAACTTGAAAGGAAGTTCTTGAATGATATTTTCATTATATGCTGAGTAGAGTTAGACTGGAAAAGTTTATGGTTTGCCCTGTCTTCTAGTTTCTTTCTCCAAAGGTTGTTTTGAAGGTTTCCCTAAGAGTATGCTGAAGCAGGTTTAGATTTTGATGTATCTTGCTTGATCTTAAGCTACACTTTGTGTTCTTATCTGTTTTCATCCCTTCTAAAAGTAGTCATGTGGATTGCTGGATTGTTTGTTTGATAAGTTAGCTTTAATACAAGCTTTTCCAAAGAAGTTTAAGGTTAGCCCTATCTTTGGTTGGTTTCAAATAGTTTCTTAAAAAGGATTTTCTTGTTTTGAAAGTTGATAAATCCTTGTTGAAATTATTGGCTTTTTCCACCTTCTCAACACTTTTAATGTTCCATTCCATCATTTAATCTAAAAATATCTTTTGATATAGATGACTTGCCCCTTGGATCACTCTTGAAATTGTTGCACAATTAAACCATTTTATGACTCCATAGCCCAATGGATTAAGTGTTGTTTCATATCTATCCTATCAGCTAAATCTTTTTCTGATTGTTCACATCTTCACCCCTTTGAAACTCTTTCATTTTTAGGACTTTCCACTCAATTAAAAATCATGCTCAACCATCCAAATAAACAAAAAAAACCCTTGTTCTTAATAACTAGCCTAATATCATACTAAAAGCCTTAAAGATAAATCAATTTTTGCACTTATAGAGAGATCCCTCTCTGGATTCAGGAGGGCTAGATCCTAGAATCCTAAAGTGATTCATAATGTTGTCTCTACAGCTTTAGTCTTACCAATCTGCTAAAATTACAGAGGCCTAACAAGTTCCAAACTTTTTGGAAGGACGATAAGGTCACTTAGTGGACACCTGAGTTGATCCAACAGTTAGAGAAAAATCATAACTCCATCACCCGTATTGTAGATCATTGGGTTGACATCATTTTGGGTGAGCTTGTAACAGAGTTTGCAGTAGACAAGTTTGTCATATTTTGAAGCTGAAAGGAGGTTCTTCAAAGGACTGAGAGGTGAATTCATACACTCTCTGCCTTTGTTGATTAAGATGATATTGTGTGAAAGGGGGTTTTTGTGAGTTAACACTGAGTGAATGACCCTAAAAAAGCTATAAAGCACCACACGTAGTGGAAAATACCTCTGGGTTAACCAAAGGTGTGACAGATCGGTATACATCCCTCTGAAAAACTCCCCTGATAGTGATACAGATAGCAGCGAGGCTATGCGCACTGGAGGTAGCTCTCCACCTACTCCACAGTCTAACTTGTGCAAGGATAAATCATCTCCTAATCCACCACCACCACCACCAGAAGACGTTATGGACGTGCATATGAAACTACCCACCATTAAGGGTGCAGGAGATGAAGACATGGACAAGTTCTGGTTTGTTGCAAATGTAGTATGGACTGCGTAGAATGTTAACACCGATGTTGTTAAACGAGCGTCACTAGCTATGGCATTTGAGAGTCAAGCAATGGATTGGTTTATGGGATATATGACTCACCACACTGACCCCACAGTTAAAGAGATCAAGGAAGCTTTGAATCTGCAATTCAGAAAGCCGAAATCCTACTCACAGTGTGTGATAGAGTTAAAATAAATCAAGTAGGTGTCAAATGAATATATTTGGGAGGAAGATTAGCAGCTGAAGCACACTATCAGTGATGGAGGATTTGTTTATGATGATAAGAAACATAAGGAATGGTTTATTTCCATGCTCTTGCCACACCTGTGTGGCCCTATGAATCGACAAAATATTCAATCTCAAGCGGAGGCCTTGGAATTTGCTATGAAATTAGAAGCTGCCCCCAGAGCTGATGACCAATTTGGGATGCTGCAAATCCAAAATCAATTGGAAGCAATGCATCTAGAAATTCAGAACTTGTGCAAGGACTGGGGGAAATAGGCTTGCGCAAAGGTATGGTGTATACGTTGCAAAGGGTCTAGTCACACAAAAGATCAGTGTACCTTGTTTCAAGACTATATGCAAGTGGGGGGGCCAAATCCATTATGCCCCAGGGATGCTGCAGGATTGAGTGGCACTCCAACGCTATGGTGCGTTAACTATAAGGTATTTGGAAAACATGACACAAACCATTGCCCTCGATTAGGAAGTTATGTACCAGAACTGAAGCAGTAATGGTGCAAATTTTGCTCTTCAGTTGGCCATGATGTGCACCACTACCACACATTCAAGCTAATGATGGACAGTGCCAAACTCTATAGGGTGTAGGCTGACCCACCTTCACCAAAATATCCCCCTGGGCGTGGAGGATATCCAGCCAGAGGAAGGGGAGGAGGGAGAGGTGGAGGCCCAGGACGTGGAAGAGGACAACTAATTTGTTATAATTGTGGAGACACTGGACACTATGCATGCGATTGTCCGAACCCTGAGTGAAAATATTGCAGGTATTGTAGACAATTTGATCATGTTATTGAAGATTGTCATGTTTTGATTGCTAGAATGTAGGAAAAGAAACAACATATGCCTACACAAAACATATAAATGGTTAAAGCTAAGCCACGAGATGATGACCCAAGTATACACATAATTACATGTAGCAGTGTTGCCACTAAATAAGACGAGGGAAAGAAGTATGATGAAAAACATTTGATCAGAAAGGCCTCAGAAAAAAGGATGGACTCAACCTGCTAAAGGAAAAGGAAAATTTTGTAGAAGCCAGGAAGGATTTTTTTGTTGCTGGCGCGTCCACATCCAAATCAATCATGGAAGAAAAGATTGATGATGAAGTCAAACCTTTCCTGCAAGCTTGCATTAAGTTATTACGTAACCAGAAATCAGTGGACAATATTTAGGCTTTGATAGATAGCTTCCTGGACAAGGAGTTGCCTCGAACTGAGAGTAAGGTTGTGAATAAGATCTATAAGAACAAGAAGAGAATGGGTTGGGAGATGTGCATGACCTTGAAAATTGGAGAATATGAGATGGATCAGGTCATCTTGGACTTAGGGTCTGATGAAAATGTTCTACCTAATAGACTTGGTGAAAGATGGTTGAACCAAAGTTGGAATGGTCCACCATTCAGCTGCGCGTGGCTAATCAGCAGAAGATCATTCCACTTGGAAGACTCCCACAGGTTCTAGTAGACATTGCTGGGGTAAAGGTACGTGCATATTTTGAAGTAATAAAAATTGTGGATGATGCAGACCCCTACCCTGCACTGCTAGGATTGGACTAGGCCATTGATATGGGAGGCATCATCAATTTGAAGAGTAGCAGCATGATCTTTGAGAACGATGGTACTTGGGTTATAGTACCTTTGGATCCAGTGGAACAAGAAAGATATACAAAACCAATGCATGAAGGAGATGATGTTGACCATATCTACAATATGACTACATGGGATGAGGATTGGATCAACCCTACTACTGATGGTATGTTGAATTGGGAAAATAATAGCTCATGTTTCTCAGATTTGGATGGAGAAATGGAGAACTAGTAGAATCATCTGCATGACATGTCTGCACTGCATTGCCTCAATATTACAAAAAATTTGCGATGCACCTCCTATGAGGTAAGAGAATTACCCTATTTTGATGGTTCTCATAATGTCATAGTATTTTTGGAAAAGTTAGAAAAGGTTGTCCCAGAAGAGCGAAGGTTCTCCCAGAAGATGGAGAAAAGGTTGTCCCAGAAGAGCGAAGGTTCTCCCAGAAGATGGAGAAAATTTATTCAGGGCTATGCTTTAATCACCGCCCCTATGGAGAAAATATTTAAGAAGGATGTGTCCTTTTTCTGGGATGGGGAATGTCAAAATAGCTTTGAGATGCTGAAGGAAAAGATGTTTACTGCACCTATTTTGATATTCCCAAACTGGTCCAAGGTCTTCCATGTACATGTTGATGCATCTAGCATTGCACTTGGAGCTCTTTTAGCGCAACCAGGAGAAGGAGACATTGATCACCCTGTTGCCTTTGCTAGTAGGAAGCTCTCCAACACTAAGCACAACTACTCAACCACAGAAGGGAAGGATTTTCCATGGTCTATGCTCTGTAGAAACATAGGAACTATCTTCTAGGAGGGAATTTCAAGATGTTCACTGACCACTCTGCTCTGAAATACCTGGTCAATAAGCCTGTGTTGGGGGGGAAAGATTTGTAGATGGTTGTTGTTATTTCAGGTATATGACTTTGAAATCATTGTGAAGCCTGGTAGATTAAATGCTGGACCTGAGCACCTATCATGCATTGATAATGAGGAAGAACCAACCAGTCTAGAGGAGGGACTACCTGATGCATAACTCTTTTCTATTAAGGTGGTTGATGAGAAATTTGCAGATATCATTCGATTTCTGACTACCGGAAGTGTGCCTGCTGAATACTCGGTACAAAAAAAGTAGGAGTTGGTTTCACGCATAGCTAATTTTACACTAATTTCTGGCCAATTGTACAAGTTGGGAGCAGATGAAGTGCTAAGAAGGTATGTTTTGGAACATGAAAGACATGACATCTTGGCTGAAGCTCATGGAGGAGTGGTAGGAGGCCACTATGCAGGGAAGGCCACTACGTAGAAGGTGCTGCGTACGGGGTTATGGTGGCCCACACTGCATAGCGTCACACATACATATTTTTGAGCTTGTTGTTGGACTATATTAATCATTGTTAAATGACTAAGACAGTACACATAAATTATCAATCTAGGGATGTCTTTTATCTCAATGACAGTTGCACTTTCTGTGCCGATACATAACACCAGAATCAAATCAAAATAAAGAAGAACCATCGCTAAATCTATTGCTAAAACTTAAAACTCATGCAGGAATAAAAAAATCCACATTAATGTAATCATGCCTCAATCAAAATTGTACCTAGCGTGCCACACAACAATTACACCAGTTGGTATTTCTAATCACATCCGTGTAACAACATAATCATATTAAACTGAAGTAGATCTAATTACAGCCAAAACAACAACATCAACACTTCCACCAATACACAAAGCAAATAAGAAATATAGTACAACTACTTTAACCACTACAGTCCCTACTAAAGAGGAGGGCCCTTCCTCCCTAGCAGGGCGTAAGAAGAGATAGAAACTAAATGGAAATTAAACCATGCAACACATGTAATAGCAGCAACATGATATCTTTGTATTAATGTGACCAAAATTACAAAGCCAAAATGATGCAGCCAAAGCTGCAATTACCCACAATCTGCATATGAAATGCTTTTTCAACTTAAAACCCCAATTAAATCTTAGCATGAGGTAACCTTAATGCGAAAGCTTACCTTTTTCAAGACCTATGGTTAAAACCATCTACCGAAACCCACTTTATGGAAAATTCGAATCAATATTTGAATTTTCATTAAAATGTATCCATGTGTCTGACTTTGTAATAAAAACCCAAATTATAATGGCCCCCACTTGCCAACTCACCTTTAACCAATGACTATGGTTAATTTCTTTAATACCATTAAAGAATTTCTTGAATACGCCTTCCACAAATATTTTACCTTTAACGAGTCAAAGCTGACTTGATCTCCACCAATCCAAATACCAATATATAATTGGGGCCCACACTTTCATTTCACCCCACATATCCACCATATCCTTCAAAGTTTAGACTTTGGGTTAAAGACTCGGAAAATTTCAAAACTCAAACAATAAAACTTTATCGGTGGAGGTTATTTCCTTTTTATACCCCATAATTTAGGACCCATTCATTTAATATTCTGACTATATGAAACCAACTTTGGATAAATATATCAAGCCCCAACATGTATTAACCTTGGCCCACATAAATTTCATATCCTTGCGGAATTTAATTAACCTCAATATAAGCTTTAAAATACTTACCATTCCACTAATTTAAGGCTTTGCACATCTGTCGAGGCTCTCTTGCAAGTCAAATCACATATGGCCCACACTTTATAAACCTCCACGCAACTTCCCTTCATTAATAAGACAGTTATCGCATTACATTTCCCAATTCGACGATGTTCGCATTCCAACCCTCAGCAATTTGCACGAACAATAACCGTGTGATAAAAATGGTTTTCTGACATCATGCATCACTCGCTGGAGTGTATTGCATAGATTTCAACATTTACCTCTTACCACTTGATGTCAGCACGAAAACCATTTGTGGTTTTCAAAACCACATTCACTGTTCACCTTCGCTATTGACTCATGGTTCCAAAATGCATAATCCTGTCATGGTTTCAATCGCATAATTTCACCACACTTCTTCTGCGCCTTCGTATATGCTTTCATTAACTTGGTTTTCTAAACAGAATTGTGGTTCTGACTTGAAATTATTCCACCACAGCTATGCCATACATCTTCTGGTTTAAATATATCAACCAGTCTTTCAACCTTATCTGTCATTCATTGCACGCATAGTTAACCTCTATTATTCATTGCCCATGTGTTTATAATCATTTATAAATAAAAGAAAATCTCAAATGTGACTCCAAACCCCGTAAACACAGAGGCTTCAGAATAAATAGATCCCACACAAAAATCTAATATTTATAACCTTTGCAATTCTAATAACCTCAACATTCATTCAACTGGGTCTTTCAATTGGGGATTTTCTCTACAGTACCTTAATGAACCATCCACATATTTTCCAAGGCATAGCAGGACAAGAAAAAAATATACTTCAATCGAATCTTCATGAATTATGAATTATACAAATACAATCAAATCTTTCTTACAATCAGGATTTGACCTGATATGCCATTACATAGCCTTCATCCTCTTTTCTGTCAAAGCCTGTAGGCTTTAAAACTAAATTCCTTCTATCATCTAACTCACTCTCATTCCTCTCTGACCTCTAATGCTTCAAAAACTCACAATTTATAAAAGAAAAGGATTTATGAACTAATTTAGTTCAAATCCAAAAATATCTCACTGTCTCCTAACATCTCTCTTCAGTTCCACTCTTTATTCAACAGAATCCTAGATTAGATTTTTGTTTAAATCCCTCAAATCCTCACTATTATTAGGATTCCTTACTCATCCCAAATATTTTACAACTCACGAGATATTCTCCATAAATCAATTTACAATTTAAATTTCCTCAAACTCAACTAAACTTGGGAAAATAATTAAAATGATTAAGGGAACCCACTCCCTTTAGTAAATGAGAAATAAGACTCATGGGTCTTATAATTTTTGAAGAATGCCCCTGCATCAGACTCCCTAGGTTGAAACAATTCATGGACTCCTGTTCATGAGTCACCCAACTGCTTCTGCTGTAAACTTCATCAAATTTCATCTTCCAATTGGCTATCTGTCCTCTTTCAATTGCAGGTGCATTTGTTGCCTTCTCTCTTTCTCCTGGATGCCAAAATCTGTATTGTGAATGTCATTTTTCTCTGCTTTCATAACCATCTCTTCTGCATAATGTTTGGATGCTGATATCCTGCATAAAAACTTCTCAAACAATATAAATTTCTACTCCCTGGTCTGCTGCTGTCTTGCCATTATCTCAATAAAATTGAGTTCCACCTTTATGTATTTTTCCCTGTCCTGTACCTGACTGTTCATTCTGATTCTTGACCTAATCACCAACATTGTCTTCTGTCTCCAAATCAATTCCTTTATGTTGTCCTGTATATTCTTCCATCTTCCATTGACTTTCTGATTTTGAAAAATTCTTATGCTTATCATCTTTGTAATTTCCACAATCCACTTATCCAACAATTGAAGTAGCATCTTTCCAATCTCAAAAGAAGATTGTTTCTTGTTTGATACAAGAACATATAACTTCCCAACTACATACTATCCATCATCTGCAAATAATTCAGTTATTGAACTTGGTTCAAATACCTCCATATCTACATAAAATATGATTGAATTGTTCATCCAAATTTTTAATTGCAAACTCAAGATAAAATCTTGAAATTCAACCCTCCTTTGAATTAAAAACAAAATCTGTCTTGGACTGTACTTTTGCATCTTCTGCAACCTTCTTTCTCTTCTACAATGACTTGTTTAAGAGTTATACCAACTCTCCTTCCTTCATCTTGAACTTTTGAATCAACCAGCTGCTTACTATCACCTTCTGGTTTCCATAAGGAAAACTGGTTTTCTGTATTTTCAGAATTTACATATTTCTTCATGTTTGCATCAACAAACATATCTCCAAGGGAAGTTTGTCCTTCATCCTAGAAAACACTTTCAAAAATTAATAATTCAAAATCAGAAAATGTATTACATTTTCCATCAATATTACTCCATAATTTCTCTGATTTGTCATCTTCTTGATGTGCATATGACATATCAAAATTGTCATATCTTCCTCCATATTGCTTTGTCTTGAAAAAATCTGCTTTGTCTTCACTTTTCTCTGAATGCTACCTAATTTCAAAATTCTGCTCTCTGCTCTTTTCTTTAGCCTTCCTTCCTTTCACACTTCTTTTCATTCTTCCTTCTTCTCCCTTACAAATCTGTAAGTCACTAAATTGTCTTTTCCATGTCTCTTCCTTTTCAATAAAAATATTCCAATCTGTAATCCTCTTTGTTTCTTGACATGAAAAAAAATCATATGCAACAGAGTTTTCCTTCCATGATAAATTTCATTTTAGAATAAAAATTACTATTAACACCATGAATATCAGTTTCCATTGAAACCCTTTGCTACTCACTGTAGATGCATCATTAATGAAAGCATCCTTACCTTCATCTTTTGAGATTGCCTTTCTCTCACCAGTTTGTTGATTACATTTACCTTTATTCTTTTTGCAAGTTGTACAAGTAATAATGTCTTCAAATTTATGTTGTGCATCAAAATTTGCCAACTGATTCTTGTGTTATTGACTGTCTTCTTTTTCTCTCCTCTTTATAACCTTCTCTAGACTAGATATACCTTTTTGCAATGAATTCTCTTTATAAATCTCTGTTCTATCATCTTCCATAGTACAATCTTTAATAAGATCCTTTTCCATTAATGCTCCATTATGTTCATTCAAGACAATTTCTTGTCCATTAACTATTAATACAAGTCCATAATTTTTGAGTAAAAATGAAAGAGATAATCCCATTACCTCAAATGGTTGCACTATACACATACTTTTGGTTGTTCCTGTCATAAGGCTATCTTCATACCTCTCTTCGGCTTCTTCTTTTTCAATCTGCAATTTCCTTTTATCTCCAGACTATTTGTCCTTCCTTTGCCAAATATCACTAGGTTCATTACCTCCAGCTTCCATGGTAGTTTTCAGCATTTGTACATTTGTAGTGTCTTTGAACACATGTTCATCCAAGAAATATTCCATTATAGTCACCTCTTCTAACATCTTCATTTCTTCAACAATCTGCATAAATATATCTTGTAAAGATTGTTCATCACCTGCATACATACAAAAATCATCAATTTCAAAAATATTAGGCTCCTCTTTCTTTGATGTCTCAATCATCACATCTCTCTGCTAATCTGAACTTGTCCAACAGTTCAGAAATTCATCAATGATTCCTTCCTTAGAAAATTAATCTTCTTGTTCAGGTCTATAATAGTCATATTTCATCTCTAACTCAACTATTATGAGTTTCTCTCTTAATCTGAGATACATTTTTCTGTTTATCTGCTTTTGCAAAAACTTCCACTTTATCTTCTTTCTTCTCATAGTCCAACCATAACTTTGGTCCTTCATACTCTTCTCAAGTAACAATATTATTGCATCAACACTTGCTTTCAATTCTGCACTTTCTCTGTCAAATACTTCTTGACTCATTTTCTTACCTTTGCCATTTTCCTTAGCATCTTTCTTTCTTTTGTTGTGGCTTCTCTCTGAACTCCTATTATGACTATCAGTAGTCACTTTCTTCTCCATCTCTATGAGTTCCTCACTCACTATGAGCTCCACTAAGCCTTTGCAACAACAAGTCCTTCTTGCTACCACTTACCTCACCAATCCCTCTCTGGACTTGGTCTTTTGGTAAGCACTGGTTCTCTAATTCTGGAACCTCTTGAGCATTCCTCTTCTGCTCTTCCTAGGATTATATCCTCCACTCATCTTCTCTTGAGAACACTTTATTTTTTCTCCCTGTCAAACTTTTAGCTGGAATATTTAGGTTCACTACCACTAACACAACTCTTCTCTCTCTTTACACAACCTTCTACTGTGTGTTGCTGCTGTCATTTTATTTCTTATAGAAACAATTCAAATGGAACCAACATCAAAATATGGCTCATACCTAAGATATATCCAAATTATTGATCTCTTTGAGCTTCCAATGGCTTGGATAATACACATGCTGCTTTACTTTTCACTATCTGCACTTCAATTCTTCTGTCAACTAAATTTCCCTTCTTGCTGAGTGCATCCATATTCATTTTATTTCCCTACAACATTTCTATTGTAATTTCTTCATTCATTTCTTTGTCACAGCTACTTGGCTAAAACTTCTGTTGCTGCTTTCATCACATACACATATCATTAAAATTCTACAAAGCTTTTAACTAATCCTGTCTTCCTCAAGTATTTTTCACAATCTACCTTTGATGAAATGCTAAAGTTCTCATTGTCTGCAATATTTTAGAATTCCTCTTTGCATACAATCTCTTGTGTCTTGTGCTTCCTCTGTATTGGATTCATCACAATGAAAATCATATACATGCTGAGAATAAAATACAATCTTTGTCAATCAATTCCATAGAGCATTAGTCTAGCTCTGATACCACTATGATGCAGCCAAAGCTGCAATTACCAAAAATCTGCATATAAAATGCCTTTTCAACTAAAACCCCAATTAAATCTCAGAATGAGGTAACCTTAATGCGGAAGCTTACCTTTTTCAAGACCTATGGTTAAAACCATCTACCGAAACCCACTTTATGGGCAATTCGAATCAATATTTGAATTTGCATTAAAATGTATCCATGCATCTGACTTTGCAATAAAAACCCAAAGTATAATGGCCCCAGCTTGCCAACTCACCTTTAACCAATGAATATGGTTAATTTCTTTAATACCATTAAAGAATTTCTTTAATACGCCTTCCAAAAATCTTTTACCTTTAACGAGTCAAAGCTGACTTGACCTCCACCAATCCGAATACCAATATATAATCGAGGCCCACACTTTCATTTCACCCCACATATCCACCATATCCTTCAAATTTTAGACTTTGGGTTAAAGACTCAGAAAATGTCAATACTCAAACAATAAAACTTTATCAATGAAGGTTATTTCCTTTTTATACCCCATAATTTAGGACCCATTAATTTAATCTTCCGACTATATGAAACCAACTTTGGATAAATATATCAAGCCCCAACATGTATTAACCTTGGCCCACATAAATTTCATATCCTTGCGGAATTTAATTAACCTCAATATAAGCCTTAAAATACTTACCATTCCACTAATTTAAGGCTTTGCACATATTTCGAGGCTCTCTTGCAAGTCAAATCACATATGGCCCACACTTTATAAACCTCCACGCAACTTCCCTTCATTAATTAGATGGTTATCGCATTACATTTCCCAATCCGACGATGTTCGCATTCCAACACTCAGCAATTTGCACGAACAATAACCGCGCGATAAAAATGGTTTTGTGACGCCACGCGTCACTCGTTGGAGTGTATCGCGTAGATTTCAACATTTTCCACTTACCACTCGATGGCAGCACGAAAAATCATTCATGGCTTTCAAAACCACATTCACTTTCACCTTCGCCGTTGACTCATGGTTCCAAAACACATAGTTCCAAAACACATAATCCTGTCATGGTTCCAATTGCATAATTTCACCACACTTCTTCTACGCCTTCGTATCTGCTTTCATTAACTCGGTTTTCTAAATAGAATTGTGGTTCCTACTTGAAAGTATTCCACCACGGCTACGCCATACATCTTCTGGTTTAAAGATATCAACCAGTCTTTCAAACTTATTTGTCATTCATTCCACGCATAGTTAACCTCTATTATTCATTGTCTGTGGGTTTATAATCATTTATAAATACAATAAAATCTCAAATGTGACTCCAAACCCCATAAACACATAGCCTTAAGAATAAATAGATCCCACACAGAAATCTAATATTTATAACCTTTGCAATTCTAATCACCTCAACATTCATTCAACTGGGTCTTTCGATTGGGGATTTTCTCTACAGTACCTTAATGAACCATCCACAACTTTTCCAAAGCATAGCAAGACAAGAACAAAATATACTGCAATCAAATCTTCATGAATTATGAATTATACAAATACAATCAAATCTTTCTTACAATTAGGATTTGGCCTGATATGCCCTTAATAGCCTTCATCCTCTTTTCTATCAAAGTATGTAGGCTTTAAAACTAAATTCCTTCTATCATATAACTCACTCTCGTTCCTCTCTATCCTCTAATGCTTCAAAAGCTCACAATTTATAAAAAAAAAGGATTCATGAACTAATTTAGTTCAAATCCAAAAATCTCTCACTGTCTCTTAACATATCTCTTCAGCTCCACTCTTTATTCAACAGAATCCTAGATTAGATTTTTGTTTAAATCCCTCAAATCCTCACTATTCTTAGGATTCCTTACTAATCCCAAAGATTTTACAACTCACGAGATATTCTCCATAAATCAATTTACAATTTAAATTTCCTCAAACTCAACTAAACTTAGGAAAATAATTAAAATGATTAAGGGAACCCACTCCCTTTAGGAAATGAGAAATAAGACTCATGGGTCTTATAAGTTTTGAAGAATGCCCCTGCATCAAAAAAGTAATACTGTTCTTCGCTAACCCCTTGACCTCAAGGGTCGAGAGTTATATAATGGTTACATGTTCAGAAAAATGAGGAACAAATCAGTCATGAGAATCTTATGATTCTCTTGCTGATAAAAATAAGATACATAGAGTTACAACCAATTCCTTAATAAAAAGTCTGACTAGAAGAATATGAAGTACAATCAAAATTGTCTAAAAGCTGTCATCCTAAAATACACTATGTAATGACTTCTACAACTGTCGTGGAAAATGAAAAATTTAGCGTAACAACAATTGAGGACAAGTCGGCATCCGGAAGTTGATGATATCCAATCAGCAATACAACTGTAACAACAGTTGTAATAGTGGGTCTGTAACAACACCATGATGTAACAACATCGTAGTGTAACATCTCACTATAAAAACACACTTTCAAATGCTTCTGTAGACCTCATGCTCTAGATCTTTTGTGCTAAGAATAACATCCGGAAGGACATTGTTAGTATGAATCCTTTGTCGAAGTGTACGAAAAAGGACCACTTTAGCTACGCATAACTAATAGCCCTAACAACAAAAGTGGCTACCAATATCTTCAGATCTGCGGTTAGTTGAACATAAAAGAGCTGCAAAAAAAGAGCTACAAAACACCAGATCTATGCATGGAAAGACATTAAGCAGTAAAAACAAGGGTTTGCTCCATATACCAATAGACAACACAAGAAAATTTTTTGAAAGAATTTTTATATTAATTGGGCACCCTGGAGGAAAACAAGAAGGTGTATCCAATTCTCCTCAGTGGGATGGGTTCTTGGAAGTCCTCAGCACTTCAGATCTAAGATTTCTCTCTCTTGTTGGTGTAGAAAACCCACACAAAGAATGGAACTCAGAGGGAGCTCACACAACAAATGGTAGAAAAGAGTGACCAAGTGTATAGATCCAGAGTGATCTAATAGGCAACAAAAGGTGAAGAATGGTAGGAAAAACCCTCCTATTTATAACAAAATATTGGGTCATTCTAGATCTTGGTGCATGATTAAAATAATGTTAACCAAATCTAGATCCACCTTTTATGGAATATTTTATTATATTTGTTTGAGGGAAAAGGTATTTGACTTGGGTCAAATCCCTTGATTTGTCAAAAATAAATAAATAAATGATTTATTTATCTTTTTAAAGAAGCGGTTAGAAGATAATCAAATAAATAATGATTTATTTAATTATTTGTGGGTGATTTGGTCATATTTAACAAGGAATATTATCTAAATAAGATTTAAATAATTATTCCTAGAAAATAAAAAGATAAATAAAGGTTTATCTAATTAATTTCTTTGTTTTTGGGTTAAACATGACAGGGAATAATAATTAAATTATGGTTTAATTAATTATTCCATGAGGAAAATCAAACAAATATAGGTTTGTTTAATATTTCTTTTTGGGGTTTCCTGTTTAGACCATAAACAACCTAATAAATGTGGTTTATTAAGTTATTTAACATAGTGAAGGCAATTTTACTTAGGGTAAAATTGGTCTTACATGGTGTACTTGGGTCCATCTAATGATAATAGGTTATATGACCAAAAAATGGTGTAACAGACATCAAAAGACCAGAGAAATTCTCCCAACATTTATCCCAGTTAGTCATAAAAAAGAAATGATACATCATAATAATCGATGAAATGACAAGATAATTAAAATAAGGTAAAACAACACTGTTTAAGATAGAAAAGAAGGGAAAAAGGAAAAGATAGTCCCAAGGGTTGAGGTCACAAGGTAAAAATGGGGGAAACAGATGTAGGAAATTAGTACAAAAATGGCACCCAACATTTGTGATGCATGCCAAAGGATAGGGAAGCCGTCGCGCAGAGATGAAATGCCACTACAACCACAGATGGCCCTGCAGGATTTTGATAAATACGGTATATATTTTGCTGGACCTATCAATCTTCCAGGGAAGAAGGCTGGCGTGCGCTACATCATCACTGCCACATATTATGTAACTAGATGGGAAAAATCTAAGTCAGTCAAGGATTGTACCACAGATATTGTTGCACACCTCATTTTTGAAAATATCTTGACTAGATTTGGGTGCCCAAATATATTGATGAGTGATAGGGGTACACACTTTGTTAATGAAACCATTGAAGCTCTGACAAAGAAATTTCAGATCTATCACTAGAAGAGTAATATCCAAAAATAGGGAAAATAGGCAGTAGTGGGAATATCTTATAACATTCCAAAAATGGACTGCTCAACAATGCATTCACTAAAAACGAATTTCTAGAAATGAATGCCATGAAAATGTAATCCATCACTTGGATCCATTAGATATGTCCCTCTACCATCTAAATCCAATAGGAGATCAGAAACAAAAGAAACTAGGTGAGGTAAACAGACCTCCCACACCTAGTGTAGCTGGAAATCACTAAAACCCCAATACACTGCTACACAAAAACATTCATGAAAGAAAATACACAGTATTATGAGGGTTTAAATTCAGAAATTAGGAGAACAAGTAGATCTACTCATATATTAATCAATAATTCTTAAGAGCTGAGATCTAGTCTCCTTATACAAAATACAAGAGAACTCGACAAGGGTTTCTTGTCATACACTCAAAATAGAATGGTGATATTTAGAAATAGACTGAATAATCACTGAAACCTGAGATACAAGAGTGTAGGAAGCTGAAGAATAATATATCTGATATACATCTCCTCAAAGGTCTCCTTCCATGAAAGGATGAACCCTTCAATCACAAGGAAACACTGCAAAGAAACCCTAAGACCTCCTGCTGAAGCTGACTCAAAAAATAATGCATTCCCTAGATGGAAAAACAATGGGAATGATGGGAAATGTATGGAATAGTGCTACAGATATGAAATAAGATCAATATATCTCCAAAAATATCTCCCAAGATAAGGAAACCTCCCTCCTATGAGAAACTAGCTCAGAAAGTGGGATTCCAATCCCCTCCACTGCTGTACCCTACAACACTGCACAATAACCTGTAGAAACTATGATGATGAAGAAAGATGAAGCTTGGCCTGAAAACCTGATGTGGAAATGAATACAATACTATTATAAGAGGCTCCTCAAGGAAATAGGTGGGATTCCCACTCGGGAACACCCGGTGCTAAACAACACAACTACCCTGCTAAACAGCAAGAGGAAACAATAGTCTAAGAAGAAAAATCTCAAAATAATCTAAAAAATATCCTAAAAATGCTATCATACTCTTCCTTAAATAGAATATGATCTTGCTTTCCCTTGGCCCCACTCAATTAGGTCATTTCCTCATGAAATCCATCTCCCTCCAAAATTGCGTTATTCCTTCATTAATCTCCACTCCTCCACAACTGCGCTATTGAATTGGTCAAAGTTGACTGAATCAACATGGTATAATCCCTGTTCATACTTGGAGCTGTTTTATTAAGCTGAAAAGAGGGTCTCCTTTCACACTTAGAGTGTGTTTAATGATGCTTAGGAGACTCATGGGCCTTTCCACCCATTTATTCACCTACATAGTGATAAACTCAACTATAATATTCCATTTAGTTTAGGGCTAATTTTTTGGAATATTACATGAACGATGCAGTAGAAGCTTTCAAAAAATTCTTGGAGAATGCGCTTACCAAGATCTATAATGCAAATTGGAATGACTAGGACATGTGCATCCCTTCGGTTTTATGGCCGACTTATAGAACAACATGCAAGTAGTTGACAAGGGAACCATGCTGCTAGAGACAACTATGGGCATGTGGACATCTGTGCAGATGGATCCCCTTGTCCAAAATATTTCACAAGAATTTTGCGCCAAGGAGTAGGCGTTTGATGACCTTCAGGAGGCACTACCTACATTTTTACGTGCTCAAAGGATGGCCCAGTTGCAGAAAAATCAGATAATGTGCGATGAGGTCGAGAACATGCGAAGGAAGAAGCACATTGTGACAGAACATATAAATCCATGGTAGATGAAGCGATGAAGTTGTCACAAGATCCGGATGCTCCCGTGAAGAACCTGAACCAAACATATTAGAGTATCAGTCTCATAGCAGAGGGGTCACCTCTCAGAAGTTGGTGGATACAACGCAGAGTGCAGCCGATCAGATTATGGGCATCCTTGCACCCTTAATTGTTTCCATCGAAGACTTGAAGACAAAGATGAAGACCCTAGTACCTCTATGACTCGAGACAATTCAAAAGGTTGTGTTGGGGGATTTTTGGATCAGGGTCCCTTAGGACCGCAATTTTGTGTGATTAATAAGTATTTTTGTAGTTTTGAGTCATGCGCGCTAAGAAATGCACAGGTCAAGGGGCTTTGCAATGGGTCAAAGCCCCTTCATGAGTTGTATTGGGAAAAAGGGTTAAACTAGGATTCATAAACCACAGTTTGCGGGCCTTAGGATGAGTGTAGGCTAAGATACAAATAGGAGTCTAGATCGAGTCAGATAAGATAGTTTTTGAAGAAGTTTTTGAGAAGTTTGATGAATGGTAGATCTCTTAGATAAGTCTGTGTTTCTGTTTGGTATATAAGGCTCTTGCTGGCTATGTTTGCCAATACCTTAGTCCGGATGTGTGTGGACCTTGCTGGTTGTGTGCGTGGGTGAATCTAAAGAATTGTAAAGGGTTTTACGACCGTTGATGAATAAAGAAGTTTTTTGTGATAATACCGAGTAATAAATGCATCAGAAATATGTTTTGGTAATCTGTTTTCTTTCAATTTATGTTATTTGTGATTGGATTGATTGCGTACCTATTTTAATGCTTAATATGAATGTTAGATGCATGGATCTATTGTTGTAAGACATGAATAAAACTTTATAAAAAATATTAAGAAATTGTGAAGCCATTACCGGTGCATGCACAGGGTAGCTTGTGTAACTTGACCTAGATCTGTTTTTGGTTAGGGTTTCTGGTGTGAAGGATAGTCCGCTAGTATTGTAGATCAAAATCTACCCACATCATTTAATTCTCTCTCAGGGTGTGGAAACCTAGTTCCAACACCGCCCCATACTACTTTGGGTGAGACTCTGACCTACGCAAGTAGGTCAATGCTGAAAAGGGCCAGTAGTAAGAGGGTTTTTTTGGTTAAGATTAACTCTGAACCTAGTTCAGGACCCCTCAAGCCAACACATCTAGAGATCCTTCTCCTCCAAGCTAGTAAAGAATTCTTTGTTTTATGTCATATGGAATGAAGCTCCACTATCCAAGTACCACATAGAACCCATCGCTGATGACACCATGCATGCGATGAGGGTGAATTATAACTCAAAATTTGAAGCCAATGCTTCACCTTCTGCTCCTCCTGAGGCCTTCTTGTTGTTCTTATTTTGTGGAAAATTTGTGGCATAGTGTCCATGGTCATGACATTTGAAAAAGTTTACCTTTGAAAAGTATCATTTCTTGCATTCCTTGTTAGTATTAGATTTTGAATATGACACCTTCTATTTTCATTTCTTTTCCTTTCTAGCCAAGGCACAATTCTCCTCCTCATTAGTCTTTGATGAGGATCCATCTCTGGTGCTCTGCAAAATTTCTTCTTGTCCCAAATCAGACCATAGTTGCTCCTAATCTAGTAGCTTCTCCCTCCTATTAATAGAGTCTTGATAGCTATGCCAGCTCTTGGGAAGGCCTAGAAGAGCAAGGATCACCAAATCATCAGAGGCAATAGTTATCCCAACACTTCCAAGCTCATCTCAACACTGAGTGAACTTCGTCAAGTTTTTTTGGATCATGTCACCCTTATCCATTTTGATATTCCCAAGCTTTTCTTTCAGTGCCAACTTCCTGTGGTCCCTACTATTCTGATATAGATCTGTCAAGGCTTTCCAAATCACATATGGAGTCACCTTCCCATGGAGACTCGAGACAATATGGTCTCAAACTCCATCTAACAAGATCCTTCTCGCCTTTGCTATATTCTTCTTCCATGCATCAGGAAGTTGAGCATATACTACTATGGGTTGTGGGATATCAGTAAATATGAAATACTTCAGTCAGTTTTCCTTGAGCACTTCCTCTATCCTGTCCTTCTAAGCAATATAATTCGAATTTCCGTCCAGTGATTATTTGAGTCTCAAGCCATTGAAAGAAATCCTAATCTGTTGTTGGATCCTGAAGAATAAATTTGCAAATTCGAACATGATAAAAAAAAACTTCGTTCTTCTCTTATTTTTATGATTCCTGGTGCTATGATACCATGTAGAAAATATAACAAGGAGATTCAATCTGATCTTTTAATGTATTAAAACAAGATACTGAATCCTTCTACAATTTACAGAGATAAAACATGATCGCACAATCACATAACAAGTAAGAGAAAGATAAAATCAATTGCACAACACAATATGTATTTTCGGAAAGCACACTGTGAAAACCCCGCTATCTGTATATTGAATAAATTCAAGATCACGAAAAAATATAATGCAGAAATTCTTGCACTCTGCCAATTGTCTCTCTGATCTAGAAAAAATAAGCCAATTACTTAGCCAATTCTCAACCTACCTTTCTCATGCATTCCTGGAAGAATTTTCACCCTATTAAATAGGAAATTCCCTTGAATTGATTGTGCAATGCTTCCTTGGCCTCCACATGACTCTATAATTGACCTACACAATTTTCTAATTATACAATCGATAGTTATCATCCATTTAACCTCAGTCTCAACTTGGCCTTCCTCAGAAATAACATGAAACATATAATTATAGTGCAGTATCTATTAAATGATTGATCACTACTTGTGAATTACATCAAATTTAATTCACTTTACCTCTCACTAGCTCATCACTCAGTTAGAACTAGTTAAACTGATTTTAACTAAATTTCTTGAGTTAACTAATTACAAATCACAAATAACTGTAACTGGACCCCATTAAATCATGGGATAACTCTACATTCCTACTCTTTCACCCTCAACTCGAATTTCCTAAGCTACCTCAGTCATTCTGACTTAGTTAGCTAATACAAGCTATCATGAGATGAAATTACAATTCCTCTTCTAATTTAATTAAGGGAAAATTAAATCAGGATCCCCCTTGGGGTGCCATTTCAACATGAAATTCTATGGTTAAGGGAAAGTCTTTGTATTCTATAGTTTGTAGCGAAGGGAAGGTTCTACATTTGAGTGCGTAGAGACCTTGGAAGAGTCTACAACTTAGTGCGCAGACCACCTGCAGCCTTGTACGTAGTTCAGAGAGTTGATTGTAATAAAGGACCCATCATAATAAAGAAGTTTTTTTGGGACGATATAATGTGTTCTTATGTGTTTTCTGTACCTATTTTCTTAATATTCGTTATTGAAGTAGTTGTTAATACGGTTGCATGTTATGATAGCGCAGTGTTAGTATGTGATATTTCTGAATGTGGCGAAATAACTTTTGAAGTTGTGAAGTAGAAAACATAAGAAAAACACACCGCGCAGTCCCTCAAGACTACATAAACCTAGTTCTGCAACCACCCACAGTCACTTTGGGTGAGGCTGCGATATGCTTGGAGGTTGTTTCCGAAAGGGCCAATGATCAAGGGTTTTGTTGGTGCGCAATATAGATCAAACCTAGGTCAAGCCCAAACAAGCCAACAACTCTTTCTTGAAGAATCCAATATTGGTAGGACCTGTGGGATTGGAAAGAAGAATAAAATGGATACCACAGGAATAAATTTTATACCTTAGACATATACAATTACATAGATACAAGAGTTTCAATATGTAGTTCCAAAAAGTAAGTAAAAAGGTGTGCATATATATTTTTACTTTGCAACTCTTTTGTTTAAAAATCAGTTTGAAGTGACTCAAACGGAATAAAGAATCATACATATCATTATTTCATTTCAATATGCCTTGAAACAAATTAATGAACACACCCAATAAGCAACCAAAAGATCTAATATGACGCATGAAGAAGAGTAAGAAATGGAACATGATATATCAAAATTACAAGACCAAGGGCAACAAATTTTTCTCCCACAAAGAGTAACAAAAAATGAATTGGAAGCGATGATGAATGTGAAGATCGATGGTTTAAAAGGGAACATGGATGGCTTAGAATAAAGAATAAAAAGAGAAATGGAAGGTTTGAAGGATGGTTTAAAAGCATAAATGGAAGGTTTGAAGGGAAGCTTACAAAGTTGTTACAAGTAATGCTTCCTAGTGGTCACTAAATTTCGATTGAAGACTAACCACTTTCCAAAGATCGATATGAGGAAGTTTTATGGAAAGGATCTAGTAACAAAGATACTACAAATGAAGAAATTATTTGATCTGCATAATGTGTTGAACACACAAAAAGTAAGCATTACATCTTTATATTTAGAACAAAATCAGTTTATGTGGTATTGATGGATTTGTTCTCGTAAATCAATTTTCACTTGGATAATTTTTGTAGAATAATTAGTGGTACGTTATGAGGATACAAAGAGCAATACCTTCTTGAATATTGAATATCAAGGTAAATGATATTCCAAAGGAGAATATGATTGATGTTTTCAAAGGGAATTTAAAGGATAACATACAACATGAGGTTCGCCTTTGGGAACCTGATTCATTGGAGAAGGAATTCAAGGTGGCAAGAAAATTTGAAAGAAAAATTATGGCAACAAGGAAATATACCACTCACAACTATAAATTTGGAAGTGTTTATGCTACTAGCCGTCCAGAACCTACAAGATTAACACCACAAAAATTGGAGAAAAAAGAGAAAAAGGGCTTTGTTACAGTTTTGATACTGAATACACTAAAGGTCACAAGTGTTGAAGAATGTAACTAGATTTAGTATTCATTATTAATGTATTTGTCAAAAGAATTGATTATTATTATTAAATGACTTTTTAAAGCATGAGTTTCATGCTTGGGTCATATTTAGATTAAGGTCCCAATTGTGGAATTTTAGGTTAGTCACTACAAATTTAAATTAATCCTATTTGGGCTTTTAAATCATGTAATATTAGGTTAGTCAAAAAGCTCCTCCATTAAGTCATCTGCTTCAAAGGTCATCATCTTTGATCTTCAACAAAATATTCTTCATAAGCAACCTTCAATTCGACCTCAAATTATCTACAAGACAACATACTCAAGTTGGCCTCAATAGGTCTTCATGTCAGCCTAATTATTGACACAACTATTAAAAAATACAAGCTGACTCATTTATGGAGTAACAACTATATATACCCCACTATGATTTTTCATTTCAGTACCCAAGGATTCAGACTTCTCTGAAATTTTGGATCACTATATATACTACAATTCAAACATCTTAAATAAGACTATAATATTATAGTTTGGATATGGTGTAGTTCAGATATGGTGTTATTTTGTGATCTGTGATGGTATCTCTGTATTTAAAATTTAGTGCCACAATGATGATTCAATATATAATGTTGTACTTGATGCTATAATGATGTTTTGATGATTGGTGATATGATGATTCTTGATACAAGGTGGTATACTTAGTAATATATCTCTCAGTGCTATGATGCTATCTTAGACATGATACCTCGGTTTTATTCAATGTTGCAAAAATCAGTACTACTACTACAGTGATCACAATGAAGTTGGATCTGAGTAAGAAGGATGAAGTTTCAAGTGCAAGAAAAGGAGATCTCAGTGCTAACAAAGTGAAGGGATGACTTGAGGGAGGAAGCCTATAGTCTAAGGGTATTTATTTTCTCATCTTGAACCTATTGAATAAATAATTTTGACTGGGTTTTCCTCAAAGAGTGGATTTTTTCCTTGGCAGTGTGCCTACATGTTGTGTCCTCTTCTATTTTTTTGACATTAGTCTTGATGATAAGAGATAAAACAAAAGAACACATAATAATAATAACAAGATAATGTCAATATGAGAGAAACTAAATAAATTCCATTTCTATAACATTGTATCAGAGCTATGGTCATAATCTAAGGCAATTTGAAGATCATTGAGATCAAGTCAAGAAGGATTCAAAGACTAAATTGAGAGTATAAGATTAAAAGGTTCAAAATAATAGTGAAATAGTTCAGAGAATGTGTGATCAAGCTCAGTGTAATATTAGTGCATCCTCAGAACAAGTTTATAAACTAACACTCTACAAATCAAATTCGGATCAACTCCTGTATTGTCTCATAAATTGGTTCAGTATCATAGAAAACCTCGGGCTCAATGATATGTTTGAAGCACTAACTGTTGAAGCCATGATAAGGTTAAAAATACAACAAAGTATAGCTCGATATATCTCTAGAGGAGGTTTAGATTATCTCTTATACCACTATTTCAGTACCACAACAATAAGGAAATTAAATGATAAAGGTGTGTTTATAGTTGAGGGTATAATTACACTGAAATTACAGTTAAAAGGATTTCAATTATGAAGCTTAAATATCATAGTATTAATATTTCTGTGTTACCTCAAGATCATAGTAATATAACATGGAGAAATATGCTCACAATAATTTCATAAGTTCATAAACTACAGTAATAAGGATAGGTGTCGAACCCATAGTGCTGTAGAAATTTAAGGCAAAATATGTATTGCCTAGATTCTCTTGATATAACAATTATATGCCACTGCTAAATACAGAATCACCTCTACAAAATCTTTGTGGAATTTAAAACACAATCGATAATCACAATATCATGAAGAAAGATCAATCACACATAACACAGATAATTTACTGGGAAAGCATAAAGATAAAAACCCCACTATCTTCTATTATGTATTATATCATGGATCATGAAACAATATCATACAAAACTCCAATCCAAGAGGTATCAATACAATAGTTAACTGTCTCACACTAACATACAAAAATTGGCAAGTTCCTTAGCCAATTTACTGCCTCCAGACACCCTACCTCCACTACGCAATCCAAACTGATAACAATCCCTAAATGAATGGAATCATGCTTGCCTTGACTGCGCAATCCTCAAGGGCACATCCAATGTGTGTGTGGTTGCATGTGTGCAACCGATAATGTCACAACTGAATCTCAACTGGGTCTCCACTGGATCTAACAAGCATGTAGTTAATAGTAGTAAATATTTAGTTGCATGTGAGACCACTGATTGTGAATTAATTAATAATTAATTCACTTGATCTCTCACTAGTGTATCTTCAGTTACAACTAACACAACTGAGTTTAACTCACTTAACTGAGTTAAACTACTTTACAAATCTCATAACTACACTTTCAACTCTGTTACAACTTCAAAGCACTCAGTTACAACTAAGTCCACTTGCATTTCCCACCAACCACTCAACTCAAAATTCCTATAGCTAACTAATTTTCCACTTCAGTTAACTATTTCCAAGTGCTCATTGAGAATATATTATATTTATTGT
Source organism: Pinus albicaulis (assembly GCA_034641835.2). Classification (NCBI taxonomy): domain Eukaryota; kingdom Viridiplantae; phylum Streptophyta; class Pinopsida; order Pinales; family Pinaceae; genus Pinus; species Pinus albicaulis. Next base: position 959,548,774 of record CM076581.1, on the reverse strand, counting down.
CCAACTAATATTAAGGGATAATAATAGCTGACATACATCTATAAATAGACATGAAATCTATAAATAGAACTTGCACATACATCTATAAATAGACCTCATATATAAATAGAATTTTCTCATGCATCTATAAATAGACATATTCCTAAAAATAGCCTGAGGCTACATCCTAGTGTAGGTGCATAATTTTCACTAGGATCTTCTTGTTGAATCTCAACACTCCCTCTCAACAAGAAAGGGATTATCGTTCACTCGATCCTGTCTCTATGGTATTTGAATTTTCTCCTGGTGAGTGCCTTCATCAGAATATCTGCATAGTGATCTTTTGTAGGAATATACTGAAGCACCATGATATTAATATGGACAAAATATCTAATATGATGATACCAGATATCTATATGCTTATCATGAAACACATGATTAATCAAGAGTTTAATGCAACTCTGATTATAGCAATGAATCACTGTTGGATCTAAATGAGAACTAAACAAACCAACCAAGATCTTTCTCATCCATATAGCCTCACATGCAGCTTGAATCACTGCCATATATTCTGCTTCCGCTGAACTGAGTGCCACAGATCTCTAATTCCTATTGTACCAAGAAACAAATGTATATCCAATGCTAAAGATCCCCCCTAATGTGCTATTTCTGTTTGATGGGATACCTGCCCAATCTGCATTCGTTAATCCATGAAACTTCACCTCATCTATTTGTCTGTATCATAAACCATACTCAGATGTGCCCCTAAGGTATCTCAGGACATGCTTGCCCGCCTTCCAAAAGAGCTTGGTAGGCTTAACCATCGCTTGACTCAGCTGGTTAATCTCATAGAAAATGTTCGGTCTCGTGTTCACTAGATACATTAGCAAATCCACTAACCATTGATAGACAGTAGCATCCACTACCTCTCCAGAAGTAGCATCCTCTTTCCTCCAGTTTCCTGGAATAGAAGTATCCATGGGTTTGCAGCCCTCCATGTGACACTTACCCAGTATCTCCCTTGCATACTTGCCTTGAGACACAAAATGTTCACCATCTCGCTACCATATTTCCAATCTAAGGGAATAATGAAGTAGGCCCATATCCATCATCTCGAACTCCTTTGTAAGGTCCTCCTTGCATGAGTGTATCAATTGCTCATGACCAGTCAATATTAAATCATCAACATAAAGAAAAATGATTAAAAACTTACTCTCCACCACAATTTGGTATAGGTTTTCATCCTCTTCACTTCTGGTGAAGCCCAGTCTAGTGAAATAGCTGTCTATCCGAGTGTACCAAGCACGGGGTGCTTACCTCAGTCTATACAACGCTCTTTTGAGTGGGCACACATGAAAATCACTGTTGAAGATCTCAAATCCTTCAGGTTGCTCTATGTACACCTCTTCCTCAATGATCCCATTGAGAAACACAGTCTTTACATCCATTTGATGAATGCGCCTACCCATTTTCTATGAGAGAGAAAGGATGGTACTTATGGAAGAATACCTTGCGACAAGTGCAAAGGTTTCTTCATAATCTATCCCCTCGATCTGTGAGAAAAATTAGGCCACAAATTTGGCCTTATATTTCTCAACACTCCCATCAACAGCTTGCTTTACCTTGTAGGTCGATCTCGAACCTACCACTGATTTATCGACCAACCTTGGAACAATTTCCCAAGCACTGTTTTTGACAATGGATTCATACTCCTCCACCATTGCATCTACTCATGTGGGCTCCTGAACTTCTTCCTGACAGGAAGATGGCTCAGTCACCATACATTTTCTCATGAGAGCCATGTATCCAGTAAATCGGTTAGGAGATTGTATTTGTCTGTGCTGTGAAGTAGGGGCTCCTACATTTTGTGCTTCATCAAGTCTCAGCCTATCAACTTCTGTGGTACGCCTTCTACCAGTTCTAATGGTTGGATCTGTGTGAGTGGACTCCTCCGCTCCATGAACCTCTTCCTATGGTTGATCCACATCTAGAGACTCATCATTGGGAACCAACAGTTCCTCCTATGCATGCAAGTCTAAATCCCTCTCAAGCGAAAACATCATGGCTTTCCCCTCATCGAATTTTATATCTCATCACACCATAGTCATTTGACTATTTGGAAAATACACACAATAATTATGGGGTGTTTCTGTGCACCCCACAAATATCCCAACTTCAGCAGTTGGCTCCATCTTCTTCCTAGCATCCTTGGTCACATGCACATAAACAGATGAGCAAAAAATCTTAAAGTGTGAAACATCCAGTTTCTTACTAGTGAAAGCTTCTTCACATGTACTCATGCCAAGTACTCTATGAGGACAATGGTTTTGCACATAAACCATAGTGTTGTATGCTTCCACCCACAAATGCATTAGTAGACCCTGATCATGCAACATTGTGCGTGCTGCACCCACAAACATTATGTTCTTCCTCTCAGCGACCCCATTTTGTTGTGGGTTATGAGGCGCTATGAGTTCTATTTGAATTCCTTATTTGCTACAGAATTTTTTGAATTCATTAGAGATGTATTCTCCACCATTATCTCTCCTCGGAGCCTTCACTTGCTTCCCCGTCTCTTTCTCCACCAATGCCTTAAACTCATAGAACTTTGAGAATGTTTGATCCTTCTTCTGCATGAAGAAGATCCAACATTTATGAGAAAATTCATCAACAAAAATAACATAGTACTTATGTTTTGCTGTTGAAGCAACCGAGAATGGTACACACACGTCTATGTGAACTCTCTCCAGGATCACTGAAGCACGATTCTCCTTTTTATGAAAGGTGGACTTGACATGCTTCCCCATGGTGCAACCCTTGCATTGATCTAACTGAGCAAGTGTTCCCATTGGAAGTCTAGTAGATATTTGCTGCATGAATTTCAAGGCTCCATGATGAAGATGGCCCAATCACCTGTGCCTTAATTCACCCTCATCCCGGCTCACCACTTTTTATGCCTTACCCATCATGGTAGCACAACCATCTACCTCCAACTGGTAGAGATTCTTAACTTGAATCCCTATTCTCTTGGCTTGGCCCATTTTTTTATGTCACAGGTTAGCTTTTCCATCACTGAAAATAACATCATAGTCGTTTTCCTCCAACATTTCGACTGAGACAAAGTTTTTCTTTAGACCAGGAACATGCATAACATCTTTCAATTGAAATGTTTTACCTGAGTCCCTCTGAAAGGTAATGGTACCAATGCCAGTCACATTGTATCGTCCATCATCGCCCATCTCTATATGCATCTAGAGATATTTCCCCTACGAGTCACTGAAAAGCTCCTTATCTCTCGTCATGTGGAAGGAAGCGCCACTATCCAAATACCACAACGATCCTGTTAGGGTCCCGTGATTTGGCAGATTAGTAGACCAAATGACAGGGTAACATGGAACCGGTATTTGGAGTCCTAGGACCTAGCCTTCCTGGATTCAGAAAGGGCTCTCTCTATTGGGTGCAAAGGATGTGCTATTTTTGCTTTAGGTAGTTGATTTTAGGCTAGTTGTTAACTGTAGGGTTTGTTGATTGTTTTGGTTGGGTAAGATGGTCAAGTGGAATAGGTGGAGTGAGAGGTCTTTGAATCATTGGGCTATGGAGTCAATGAAAGTCATGAGTGTCTCAATGATGAATCAGAGTGTGTTGCAGGGCCAATCTAGCAAGGTTAATGGTTCCTTAAGGTAATGTGTGAGGTGGAGTGAACATAAAATTTGGGAAAAACCAGGAGGTCTTAAATATAGATAGTTAAAATCTATAACTCATGAGGTAGGGAAGACCATTAAGCTCAATCAACAATACTTAAACTGATAAATATCCAAGATAAACATTCCAGTGAAACATATAAAGCATAAGAGCTTCTAACTTTAGTAAATTCACCTTTAGAATTTGGGAAAACATATAAAGATAACAAAAATAACTCAATGTATGAAGAGGAAACTCCTAAAAATCATATATCAAGCTATAAAGAACTCTGAAACAATTTGATAAGCATGGACAAAGGGAAAGATCGAATGAGGCCTCTTTGACTTAACCTAGCAAACAATATTCTAGAGAGAGGTTTCAAGACAGAGTTTGGATAGCTTCAAGTAAGAAGGGCATACCGTGAATCATACTTGTAAACTAGCATAATAATCCATATATGAAACAAAAATTTTTTAGGGGGACCTAAGGAGCAATCAAGAATTCCTTAAGATGACCAAACAGAGGAAAACATCAAAGCTATAACAAACAGGAGGACTGAGGTGCCTCAAAGAGCATGTCTCAACCTATACTTTTCTAATTTATAACAACCAAGAAGGATGAAACATAATGATAACAAGGAAACATAAACAAATTAAGAAGACATCACCATTCACCAAGCTAAGGAATCCTGCAAACAAGCTTCTCCATCATCAATCCAAGCAAGCCATTCATCAACCTCACAAAACCAATTTCTTCTCCAAGCTCACAGAAACCATGTATTTCTCTCCAAGTTCATCAAAAGCCAACAAAATAAATGAGGGCCTCCTACTCTATTTATGGAGAAAAGGAGGACTAAAACCCTAAATATGGTAGGAAAATGTCAAATTTAACCATAAATGTCATTTATGGCCAAGAGACCATGCAAGGCCCAAGGCACATAATATCCTAAGAAATAAATGCAAAAATAAATATTTGCACCTAATTCTAGAGTGTTCTACCTTAAAAAACTCAAAAATATCATTTTGCAATAAATGAGTGTGTTTTGTTGAATTTTGGTCCAAAACACACTTAAGTAGTCTCTGTGCACAACGCCACTTCAGCAGAAAATAGGGTCTTTTGTGACTAAGTTTTGGACCCCTTCCCGATGCTGAATTTGGCTCTGTGATTGCTCGTTGGAAAGCGTGATGAGTCTACCTTCTAGAAATGCTTGATTTTTCCTAAATGAGTTACATTTTCCTGTCCAAAAGCCCTTTCTCCCAAAACTTCTCTGTGCGTAGCACCTTGCCTGCAAAAGAGGCAGAATGGTCAAAACTTTGGTGTTTTTTGACCTTTTGGGGGGTCAAAAGTGCTCCAAACGATCTAAAATTTTGTGAGAAAACTGTTGATGATGAGAGGAATAAAAAAATGTTAAGTTTGCAAGCTGAGGATGCATGAGATTTGTGCGCAGCACCAAGGGTGTTGCACACAGAGGCTTCAAAATTTAAAAAAATACAAAATATTGTTCAATTTTTCCCAAAATTAGTGGAGTGGTCCCTCAAGAGGTCTTGGACACCTATTGAGAAGCCTCATCCAAAAATCCAAGGCTATCATGCTTTTTTGCCTCTTTTAGGTTTTTTATCTCCATGAGGGCCTCCTTTAGTTTGGCACACACAAGCTTGTTTTTGTTTGCATAGTGCTTTGTCATTTTCTTTTGGAGAGCAAGGCCCCTTTTCACCTTCTTGAAGTGCGTGTGCTCATTCTTGTAATATTGAATGACACGTTGTGCCATCTCGAAATCTCTTTCCCATTCCTTAAGCTATGCATCTTTGGTTAAGAGTAGCAATCTGGTGGTCATCTCCTTCTCCTCATTGTCACTATCTAGATCAATGAATTGAGGCTCTTGAGTAGTTTTCTTGATTCTCTTACTTCTCCTCACCTTTACCTACTTCTCACCCCTTTCCATCATTTCCTTGCCCTTGTCCAATGGTTTGATAGCTGGAGAAGAGATGGCCCTTGCCTTTTTGAGGTAGCAAACACATCTCTCTTCCCTATGTGGTATGTGCATGTGAGAGGAGTGATGATGGTCTTGGTAGTGTCCTTATCTTGGTTGTGACCCTTGGTGTTGTCATCAACTCCTTTATATTTACTGTGGTCTCTATCAATTACCTCATGTTTTATTTGATCATTACTGACCTGACCTTCAACATCATTATTATCTTCATTTTCCTCACTGTCTTCTATACTGTCACATTGGTCTTTAAATTGATCAAAACCTTCTTCACTTGCCTCACTTTGACCTTGTTCCTCATAAAGGTATTTCTCATCATGATCATCTAGGTTATCTTCACTTCCATCATCATTAGGAGGCTGATTTGGGTCATGACACTCATGACAGTTGTCATGACTATCCCTCTTGCTGTCTGTTTCCTCACTGACTATCCTAGCAGTGTCATTTCTTTGGTCACTGCCTACTTCTTCAAACTCTATTTCAGCTTCATTATTTCCTTGTTTTTGATCTTCTATTTCCTCTTCATTACCATATGTTTCTTCATGTTCATTATCTTTTTTATCACCCTAAATGTTTTTTCTAAACTTTGAAATTTTACATTGTTTTAGTCATAATGTCAAATAGGTCTTGAGTCATTTCATTCTTGATAAAGGTAGGTGATAGGTTTAGAAGTCTTAAAAAGTTAGTTTTAATTTCCAAATAAGGTCTTTAAGTCTCATCCCATGGTTGAAAAGTCTCATCATTCATTTAGAAATCATGTTTTAAACTTTTGGAAAAATTCTCTGCAATTAGCCACAAAACCACAGTTTCATAGTGCGGTCAGTTCAAAAAACTAGTTTTGCGCTACGAAAGTGCTGATACTTTCGTAGTTCATTTCACCAAAATTGCACTAGGTGTGCTACGAAAGCGCGAATTCTTAGAAATGACATTTCAAATCATAAAAACTGTCAAAATCCATTAGGTTATCATACAATGACATCATAGTGAGTCAGTTAGGGGTCATTTCCAAAATGTTTAACCATTCATACCCATCATTACTACCGTAGAGGTGTTATTTGTGAAAATAAGTTTCAAGTTTGAAAGGTGGATATGTGTTACTCGTTCCAGTTTTCATAACAAGCAGTGAAACATATTTGTTTTGAGTTTAAGCTTATGGTCATCTTACACCAAAGCTATTCTCATCTACTATCAAGTGAGGATGATCTTACTATCAAGCGAGGCTGATCCTTCTATCAAGCGAGGCTGATCCTTTTAAATCAATCAAGGTTAATCATTAAATTCTGAAGGAAACAAATAGAAATTTCTGAAGGCAGGAATGACAAAGGAGAAAAAGAATCATAGGTCAGGACATTGTTTAAGGTCTGAACCTAAAAGCATAAGAGTTCTAGTTGAAGAAAAAAAAGTGTTAGATGCTTTCAGAAAGGCAGGATGTTTAAAGTTCTATGAAAAGCTACAAGGTGGACACAGTCAGGTATCAAAATAATTTGCTTTGCATTTCAATGGTACAAATACAAAGGTGGGAATGTTGAACATGTCAGTAACTCCTAAAACTATAGCTCTAGTGACTGAGATTCCTAGAGGACAGGAAACATGGTTTAAGGGTTTCAAATTTGATATGGAGGCATGCAAAGTGTTTTTAAAGCCAGAATATACATAGATGGATTTAAATAATGCAATACCCAGAAACTACATTAAAGATAGCTATGCTAAACTAAGCTTAAATATCCAGAGATATTTCACATGCGAGGGTAGGTACCACAAAGTTTACTCCTACCATTTCAAACTTCTATTACACTTCACAAGTATGATATCTCTAGACTTACCATTTTTCCTGTATAGAAGCAAGTCTAAAATGGATGATAAGGTTCAAGTGAAATCTGAAGAGTGTGAAACATCTCTGTTTCACCATGGTTTAATCAAACTGTTGGTCTTGAATGAGCTCCAAAATATTAATAGATATTGGTCATATTTTCTATTTATATGTGGATTTGGAATAGAAGCTCAAACTCCAGTCAATAACCCTAAGGCCAAAGAATCTCTACCAGCAGAATCCAGCAAACCTGTAGTTACAAGGACAAAAAGGTTTATGAAATTGAAGCCTAGGAAACAAGTAAAGGAAAAAATAGAAAGGATATCAGTGGTCATTGCAGAAAACCCTTCACCTGTAAAACAAGGATTACAATAAATCAAAGAAGTTACACACAAATAGACAACTGGTAAGCAAATTCTACAGAGGATTACTAGAAGTCAAGCTGCAAAGTCAAAAGGGAAAACAGTACTTTCAAAAAGAAGTGATAGCCCAGGTTTGAAAGGTAACTTAGATGATATTTTGCATGCAATAGAATTATAAGAGTCTCCTTTAGTTCAAGCTGACTTCATATGAGTTAATGAAGGCAAACAGAAAAGGGTGAAATCATCGAAGAAGCTGGAGTTTAAAGATGAAGATGCAGCATTTGTTTTCAAGGCTAGGAAGCCTGAAACTAGACAGTCAAAGAGGATACAAGAGCTTAATACAGAGGTTGAGAAAACAAATGAAACACCTACTATTTATGAAGAGATAATAGACCTTTCTTCAACTATGTTAGAACATACCAAAAACCGAGTATCTTCAGCACAAACAGAAAAAATCATTCATGAAATAATGGAGGAGAAATTAAAATCAACAAACCATGAAATTGCCAGGTTGAAGAAAAGAGCTAGAAAACATGCCATTGAGAAAACAAGGTTCAAGAGGATGAAATTTTTTTTGGAAGGCGAAAAGGTTTCTAAACCAGAAATACCTAGCAGTGAGAAACAGTTCTTCACTTGGACAGTCCCAGCCATAAAAGAAGCAAAGTTTGTGAGAGTCATGAATACTCATTTGAGAACTAGCAACATGAAGTTAAGAAGACAAGTTGAAGATTTGGAGATTCAGCTAACAAAATCTCAGGAAAAGCTAAAGGGACAGTGAAACAGAGTAATTGAAATAGTGCAATAAAGTGACAAATTTATAAGTCAATTTTTCATTAAGGTGAAGACAAATTTTGATGACGATCATGTTTTTGAGGTTAGGTTACTATGTTTATGAGATATTAACAACCCTCATAAGGTTTAAACATCTACAAGTTATAAATTTTGAAGAATGTTTTGAGAAAACTGCTTGCACAGGAGTTTCATAGCGCAGATAGTGAAAATCTGCTGAAATGCGCTACGAAACTGCTGAAGGAGTCTTTTTGCACAATTTCATAAACTTTGTTGGGATAAACTGATGAATTTGGCTTTGAAATTTCTGGTGGAAGTGTGGATATATCATGAGAAGGATCCTTTGAAGAAAACAGGTAAAAAATAATTGAAAAGGGAAGTTTAACACTGAGCTACAAAAAGCATTACGAAAACAAGCTACTTTCGTAGTGCAGGCTTATCTTTTACCTTTTTGCATCATTTTGGATTGGGTTTTCCACACAGATGGAAGAATAAATAATTATGGGAATATTTGGCAAACATGACACTTGTAAAACCAGATCCATCAATGATCAAAGTGCTTGAAACTGATAATGAAATGAAAGGGCTGAAAAGCAGGAGACATGTTTCCTAATTTATAGGAAAACATTACTACTCACAGCAGGGTTACTTCAAGTGAATGGTCAACATCTAAATTTGAATTAATGGGATTTCAAGTGTCAAAGCATGAATTAAAGACTAGATAAGGTTGTTAGAAGGATATTTAAGAGTTTCAGTCCTATTATAATTAGGAATTTTCAAAGGCAGTATAGTTGTCATTTTGTAATTAATAACATGCTTCAGATTAGAAAAGGTGCCAAACACTTTGAATTCGATATCTCTAGTGGAGGATAAGAGAATCCTATCTTGTAAATGTTCTATAAAAAGCATAAGGTCAAAATCCAAGAGGTTGGGCATTTTCATTGGCAAAGACTGTGTGTTATTGTATGTCACTGTTTCTTCTTCACTTAATATAGAGATATGTTTTGACAACTCAAGATTCATAAGGAGTTTATGTTCATCATTGTTCTAATGGCCTTCTTCAATATATCTATTTGCAGTGGTATTTGTATGTGATTCTTAGAATTCATTTAACAATGCTCTAACTTCCTTCATATGCAAATGGATTGTGTATTTCACTATGTTACTGTTTTACTCATTGACTTAGACTCCAAATGCCTTGACTTCCATGCTTAATAGATTGTGATGTTTTGTTGAAGATTATTTTGACTCCATGGCCCAATGAATGTTTGCTAATTTGTGATACAACCAGTTACATCATTTTATCTTTTTACCTTAGAGTTATCCATATATTTATTAATAAAAAATCATAAACCTTTGAGAGAGCCCTTGTTAGGATGAATCTTTAGTGTAAGTGTACGAAAAAAGACCCTTTTAGCTGTGCATAACAAACAACCCTAACAGCAAAACATGGCTACTAATATCTTCAAATCTGCATTTAGTTGATCAAGATAAATGCTGCAAAAATCCAGATCTATGCATAAAAAGACATTAAGCAGTAAAAATAAGGTTTTTCTCCATGCATCCAATAGACAAGACAAGAACAATATTTTTTGAAGAATTTTATATTAATGGCACCTGTGAGGAAAACAAGAAAGGTGTTTCCAATTCTCCTCGATGGGATGGGTTCTTGGAAGTCCTCAACACTTCAGATCTAGAATTTCTCTCTCTTGTTGGTGTAGAAAACCCAGACAAACATAGAACTCAAAGGGAGCTCACAAAGCAAATAATAGAAAATATGACAATGATAATGGCTCAAAGTCAGACCAAGAGTATAGATCAAGAGCGATCTAAGAGGTAACAAAAGGTGATGAATGGTAGGAAAAACCCTTCTATTTATAACAAAATATTAGGTCATTCTAGATCTTGGTGCATGATTAAAATAATATTAACCAAATCTAGATCCACCTTTTATGAAATATTTTATTTTATTTGTTGGAGGGGAAAGGAATTTGACTTGGGTCAAATCCCTTTATTTGTAAATAATAAATAAATAAATTTATTTATTATTTTAAGGAAGTGGTTGAATGATAATTAAACAAATAATGAATTATTCAATTATTTATAAATTATTTAGTCAAATTTAACAAGGAATATTATTTAAATAAGGTTTAAATAATTATTCCTAGAAAATAATAAGATAAATAAGGATTTATCTAATTAATTTCCTTGTTTTGGGTTAAATATGACCCGGAATAATAATTAAATTACTATTTAATTAATTATTTCATGATGAAAACCAAACAAATATAGATTTGTTTAATATTTCCCCTTGGGGTTTCCTATTTAGACCATAAACAACCTAATAAATGTGTTTTATTAAGTTATTTTACATAGTGAGAGAAATTTTACTTAGGGTAAAATTGGTCTTACATGGTGTACTTGGGTCCATCTAATGAAAATAGGTTAGATGACCAAAAAATGGTGTAACAGATTTCCCCCAGCGTGCGAGTGTTAGGAGAAAATCGTATGACCGAAGTACGTTGTAAGAACTCAATCACTAGACATCAAAAGGGAAGTCAAAGAGAGGAATGTAAGGTAGACTAATGTGCTGAAGAACTAGACCCTGAGGAGACGAGACTTACAGGTGCGACAAGTCTCTTTTTATGAGTGGGTACCTATGCTAAAGGCGGTGGGGGAGGCATACCTATGCCCTCAGAGACAAAGTACAAAATAATAGTGCATCTAGTAAAGAAGGGACCGAATTTTAAAGTACAGGCTGGCATAAACATGAGCCAGATAAAAGATATAATGATGAATCCCACATACATGTTGTGCCTGGGATAACAGCCAAGACTTGTACAATAATATTTGAGTACATGAGATACAAATACAACCCCCATGCCCCTGTAAACGGGGAAGGGCTTGCAAAATCTGACTGATACATGCAAATCAAAGAGGCACTACAAGCGGTTAAGGTCGAAATTATCAAATATGTGGAGCTGCATCGAAGGCTGAAGTGAAGAAGTCATCCGGGTATGTGGGGGGCTACCTGTAGGGCCCCTCATGAGGGTTGGGACATCTCACACACACCCAAAAATCACTGATATCAGCTACTGCATCACTGAATCATCAAGTATACAGATGTCGATCATGCTAAAAGGAGCTAGAGCTGAGAAAAAATTAATTCAAAGGGAAATAAGGAGTCCCTTTGCTTGATCCGGGGCACTAAACAAGAGTGGAAGCTGGAACCAAGGTACACCACCCTCTAGACCTATCTTCTGGAATGAATGAGATAATTTCGACAGAAGGAGGTCTGCCATAGGTGAGGCAATAAGGGATCCTCAACTAAGGCACGAGAGAAAATAGTAGAGTGACTGACAGATTGACACCAATGATGATGATGAAATGGGGGGTACTGAGTAGCAAATGGACGACTTCCCTTGTTAAATTATAAAGGGCATGGATGACTTGGTAGTGACTGACACAATATCATGAGGGAGAGGGGACAGTGGGACTGAAGGCCATAATGTGTGACACGAGAGAGGGACCAAGCAATGAAGGATGGAGGACTATAGCGGGATACAAAGGGACTTGGGATAGACTCCATGAATGCGATGATGACTCAACTTGAATGCTCTAAACAAGGGCAAATTGATGGTGCTACTACATAGTAAAGTTCCAATGGGGGACCATAAAAACATGAGTATAAGATGGTAACTCATGATAAACATCAACACGAGCATGGACAAGTATGGAGGCCAAGTGGTGCCCCTAGTATGAGTGTTGCAAGTGAAGAAATTTGATTTTGAGGAGGGGTGAAGTGATGCTTCCTAGACAAAATGTGTCATGGTGAAGTATCAAGTCACTAAAAAGTAACAGATACCCATGTGAGGGCTCGGTGAGAGATTTCCAACGGTACAGATGGTTCATCAAACTGAGCTACGGTTTGGCCGCAGCAGGCGAAAGAAAAATCAGGGTTTTTCTTTTAATAAGGCATCTTCCCTCCAAATTCACTCATTTGCAGGTGGAGATATGGTGAATGTAGTGAGGAGAGAAGGCCCTAAATCATGCAGTGATTGTAGCGGACAAACCGACCGTTGGAATTGAGATCTGTCAGTTGAAGGTAAGAGGCCTAATCCTACTCTTTCATTTCAATGGATTGAAAGTTCAGTTTAGGTACCCAGAGCTCATGAACAGGCCAGGTTGCACTTTTTGGGGTTTGCTCTGCAACCTGGGTTGTAGGTACTGGGTAGAAAACTGCGACATGTCCCAGGAAATGACCTGAAAAGTGTGACCTATCAGAGAAAGGGGGTTTTTGTGCTGTTTTTGGCTGAGATTTGGGAATTTTATGGTTGAGGGGCGTAGGTACCCCCAAACATGTTGTGGTCATGCCAAAATGTATTTAGAAAAAGGGGAATCTAAACATATTTTAATGATGTGGTGTGCCATTTGTTTTCATTATGGTTATGCTATTTGAGAAAGGAAATGGAGGATTACCAATCTCTTTTAGTACTACATATATGAATCAAATGGACTTTAAGTTTCCGGGTTGGCATACCTGGTGTCACTATCCCAAAGAGAGGATTTGGAGATAATGAACTGATGCTCTCTTAGAAAACCCATAGGTAGGTCAACAACAATGTCTAAGAGACTGGGTTGCTGATGTAAGATGAAGGAACGATAAGGGGTATCATCCCTAGAGTGATCTGAAGTGATATGGGACTCTAGAGGTTCTTCTAAATGTGGAAGAATAATGGTACTAAATTCGACATGACCAGATACACTAGGAGAGTTGTGGAGAATTGCTTCTCCTGGGATCTCAAATATGGGTGCCCCTTACCCAAACATTGGGTTTCAATGTAGTGGCCACAAGGTGTATGTGGTTCGAACGCATGAGTTTGATGTAAAGAGGAATAGATAAAGTCAGGGGTGGTGATTTTTTGCATAATGTCGTCATCGTGATAGAAGATGGGGTCACTGGTGGAAGAAATACCACTTGACGCGGTGAAGCTACCTGACTCATCATCATGAGAAGAGACGTTCACATGCGCATCATCACAAGGGGTGACAAAAGAGTAAGCAGATAAAGGATCTACCGATGTTGAGCCCAGGGTGATCGCTGAAGGGAGGTCAAGAGAAAAATCAGGGGAAGTCTCCAAGGGGACTTCCACCAAGGGTCTCATGGATGATGATAGGTAGAAAATGGTGGACGAAGGCTCCGTCATCTCGACATCGAGAGGGGGAATTTCAATGGGAGTGGGTAAATCCTCAAGCTGACCTAAAGCATACTACTCAAGTACGGGAGAGGAAGATTGATTTTGTTCAACCTCATACTCTTGAACTACCTCTAAGGAGGCACAATAATGCGTCAGGTGTGGAAAATGGTGGGAATAATGGCCATGGACACCACACAGAGCATAAGGTTTGTTTGTGCGAATAGTCTTGGGGTTCTTGGCTGTAGTCGAGGAAGAAAAAAAGGCTTCAGGGACCGTAGACTCAAGGAATGCGACTTTAACCATGGGTTTAATATGGGGCAATTCGGGACAAGTATGGGTGGCATGACTGGCGAAATCACACAAGGCACAAGGCTTTGTGGGTAGAGGAGGGGCAAGGTCAGTTGGGGTGGCCTTGTCTTTGGATGCCCCCTTGCAAGCTTTGCCTTTCTTTCCCAGAGCTGGCCAAACAGGAGAAAGGTCCTGTTGAGGTGGTGATGGGACTATAGCAACGGAAGAAGCTAGGGGAACCAGTTGAACCAGTGTCAAAGCAAGGTAGGGTTTGGGGTGACCAGGTGGGGTAGCGACTAGAGGGTCAAGGTACTAGACGAGTATACCCAGGGTCAAGTTAGGAAGAGATAGGGTATCCATGGCAGGTACCGAGTACACTCGAAGAGGTGGAATGAATAAAGATATCTGACCAGAGGGGTAATGGCCAGGCGGAACGACTCCAAGGTGGATAAGGCCTGAAGGAACCGATCCAGGAGTGTAAATAGGCTCATGGGTACCAGCTGTAGGAGAAGGGCCAGAAGGAGGAGGTCTGGCTAGCTGAGACGAAGGGCTAGGAGCAGGTTGCAGTGGGCGAGGTGGAGGTTGAGGTTGCTGACTAGCCGAAGCAGGCCACTTAAGGCCATCCCGAGATGATTGCATCATGCAAACATTCGATAAGCTGGGATCAGAGACAGGGGGAGGAGGAAGACCAGGGAAGGTTCCAAGAAAAGAGGAGTCTTTGTAGATGCCAAGAGAGACAATGGTTAAAGAATCAACGGTTTTCTTATTGGTCACAGAAGATATGGTCGTCTCAGGGGAGGTCTGAGATTTTGGCTCATGATACGTCAACTGGTCAATGGTGACTATCTTTCCATTATGAGAGAAAAACATCTTGCGGTGTAACGCAGATGGGAAAACAAACATGGAAGAGGTGTAGCTATGCCCCAAAATAATGTTATAATCAAGAGGGGCATCGATGACTTCAACATCAACGCAAAAAGTCTTTCCTGCAAAAGTGATAGGAAAATTATGGAATAGGCTAATGGGCTAGGAGGCGTGGCCATCCCACGTTCGAAGGGTGATCATGGAAGGGGCCAACTCAAGAGATTCAAGTTGTTTCCAAACCAAAGCGGACATCACAAAGTTGCATGCCCCCTCATCAATGATACACCGAGAAACGTTAGCATTCTAGATTTTGAATGGGATTTGGAAGGCTACAGAGGCAGGGAGAGGAGGATGTTTTGATTGATGGGCGGAAAAAAAAATCAATTGGTCATCAGTAGGATCTAGAGCATCCATAGCTGATAGTAGAGCCTTCTTTTGAGAAGGGCACGACTGGAGGAGTTCCAGTGTCGAAATGGCAGCAGGAGATTGTGCCAAATCATCTACTATGCTATACAAATGAGCATCTCGACCAGAAGCAGCATTTCGGCGTAATGGTCCCTTAGGAATCTTGGGATGAACCTCAAATTTGGGCTAAGGGATATGCAAGGGACCATTGGATGTCGAAAGAGGCTCTGTAGAACCTGAAGAAGGTGACTCGGGGACAAACGGAGCAGGAGGCTTGGGGTACTGATGGGACCAAGTTTGAAGGTTAAGGTCGACAATTAGGGGTTGATCAGAGTTCATCATCAGGATCTGGTAATCGGAGGAACCAGAAGAGGAAGGTTGAGTGGCCACCTATCCGTCAAGTGGTTGGGTAGCCACGAATCCTTGCTGGGGGAAAGGATTGGTAAACACAGCCGATTGAGTAGTTGTCACATTGGGGGGGGGGCAGTAGGGGAGGCATGTTGTCCTCGCAATGTGGCTTGAGACTCCCACGTCTATCACATCTGTGGTAAAAGGGGACAATCGTGAGTGTAATGACCGTAAACACCGCAACACGAGCAAGGCTTATTTGTGCGAATAGGCCTGTCCGGCTTGGGCTGAGTGCCCTGTTGCTGGTTAGCAGCATTAGAGTCAATACCTTGAGGATTGGGTCCACGAGTACCAGGGGTAGATTGGTTTTGATTACCTTTCCTCTTCCTTTGAGAAGAAGGAGGATTAGTCGCACCTTGTTGTGTGAATAATTGCCCCGTAGGGGGTGATAGTTGCTGTAGCTAGGGTTGAGAAGGCAAGGGAGGCAGAGGTGCAAATGCTGGAGGAGCTAGGGCACTAGGATATGGATAAGGATAATGGTTAGGTTGGGCAACATTAAGGTAAGTAGGAGGTTGGGTAAAAGGATGAGGCATGCCATATCCTGGATACATGCTACCTAGAGGGGGAAAGGTGCTGGAGGTGCTGGCCCCTCTCGGAGGGAGACCATAGCCCATAGGAGGTTGAGCGTACGGATGAGAAAGAGCTCCAATGATACCATTGGTAGAATGAGATGCCCCCAAGGGCGTTAGCACCACTGGGTCTGGGGAGGTCAGGAAGGACGGTATAAACATAACTAGACTGAGCGTAGATCAAGTCATATTTCAAAGCTATTTGAAGGGCAGCTTCTTTGGTTTGAGAAAAATGCGATGCGACATCTTTGCCGATGGCGGGTAAGAGAGATCTAAGGAACCAGTCCATGTAGACCCGATCTTCGAAAGTAGAAGCTTGACATAGGCTCTTTCTTCTCCGCCATTCCTGAACATGATCAGATAGGCGGGTCACAGATGATTGACGGAAAGAAGTCAAGAGTTCGGTACCAGTGTCGTATCGGAGAGGGAGCTAGAAATAATATAAGAAGGCTTGGGCAATGGTCGCAAAGGTGGTATGGGAAGAGGAGGTCTGATCAACATACCACTTAGAAGCTTTGCCTGTAAGCATGCGTTGAAACAACTGAAAACAGATGGAATCATTGGTAATGGAATTGGATGAACACCACATGTGAAAAGATCGGATATGGTTGGAGGGATCTTCTCCAGCAAGGACTTCGAACTTGGGAATGTCAGAGGGGAGCTTGGTTGGCATAGTAGGACAACCAACATCATGGCAGATAGGGTCATTGATCAACTGATTGAAATCGGGGAGACTGAGGCCTGCCATGTAAGGGAGAAAGGGGATAGCTGAGGTAGTTCCTCTAGCGGTTCCTCTAGTAGCATTCTCAGCATTAAGGCCAGGAGTACCGCTAACATTAGGCCCTGGACTAGACATAGTGAAGGTGATAGGGGGAGAACCAGAAGTAAAAGGAGAACCTAATGAATCAGAAGGGGAGTCGGAGTGCGGACTCGGAGGAGGACTAACTAAACGATGGTGGGAAGGAGTAGGTCAACCAACCAGAAACTGAGGGTGAAGGCCAAGAAGTCTGCAGGATATACGCCTTGGGGGCACAATGATGACAACACAAACACAGCACAAAGGGAAGACGAATGACCAACAAGGGCAAGGAGGTGTAGAATCAAGTGATTACAATGTCGAAACAAGGGCAGAGAGGTACAGTGTTAATTGATTTTACAATGTTTTAAAGTCTTTTCCTGGTAGTGTTAACCAGGCTCTTCTTCGCTTAGGGTGAGTGCGCGGCGTGTGTTAATTTTAATTTTTAAACCAAGACATTTTGAGAGCAAAAGAAAAAGTGTGTTGCATAATTGAAAATAAACCTGTAGAGACCAGCATATAATACTAAAATAATAGAAAATTAATAGCTAACAATGCATCAATCTAACCCAAGGAGGCGGGTCTCTCAAAAACT
Organism: Pinus albicaulis; assembly: GCA_034641835.2. NCBI lineage: Eukaryota > Viridiplantae > Streptophyta > Pinopsida > Pinales > Pinaceae > Pinus > Pinus albicaulis. The sequence goes on along the minus strand of CM076581.1, from coordinate 959,531,043 downwards.
AGTCTAACAGAGGGAAAAAATCTAGTCAAAACACACTGAAAATAAGCCAATAGATCTAAGGTCAAGAGGGACAAGGATCTAAAGGATAAATCTGCTGAAAAGAGGTGTAGAAAACAACAAAGAGACAAAGGCAAGGTTGCTGTGAAAGAGGAGGCAAGTAGCTAAAGGAAATAGGGAAAAGGAGGTGACCCTAAAGGCAAACCCAAACAAAATTATATGAGGTGATTTGGATGGAAAAATAGCTGATCTAAAAGGGATCTGAAGAGGAGGTATCAGATCTGTAAAAGAAATGGCTGAAACTCTAAAATTTTAGATACCTACAACAGCTAAAACTCTTCCACAAAAAGTGGAGGGTGAAGCCCTAGGGGGCTAGATTCCCACTTAGTTGAGTAAAACAGAACAAGAACAAGTCTAAACAGGCAGAGATAGAGGCTAGACAACCCTGACAGAAGCTTTAGACAAACCGGGAAAACTTTCAGAAAATCTGTAGAAAAAAGTGTAGGTCATAGGTTCTAACATGTTTTCTATCTAAGTCGCAGTTTTGAGGCTGAAAAGTGTGTCCTGCAGTCTAGGTCACAGGTTTAGGGCCGAAAAGTGTGACCTGCACTTCTGGGGCTCTCGACGGCAGATTTCAGAAAAAGTTGTCGTCGCAGTTGCGGCTGATGTCTGTTACCTAGGCAATAGGTCCAGAAACACACGGAAGTTAGGAATTTTAATGTTTGAGGGTTTTATGGGTGAAAAAAATCATAAAAATAGGAAAAACAAAAAGCTGAAGAAAAACCCTAGGGTTTGAAGCAGTTGGATATGCAGGAATATGAAAAATGACAACGGTCGTAATTGAAAACCCGTGTGGAGTCGCCAGTTGTTAGGATGAATATTTAGTGTAAGTGTACGAAAAAAGACCCTTTTAGCTGTGCATAACAAACAACCCTAACAACAAAAGATGGCTGCTAATATCTTCAAATTTGCAGTTAGTTGATCAAGATAAATGCTGCAAAAATCTAGATCTACGCATAAAAAGACATTAAGCAGTAATAATAAGGTTTTGCTCCATGCATCCAATAGACAAGCCAAGAAAAATATTTTTTGAAGAATTTTATATTAATGGCACCTGGGAGGAAAACAAGAAAGGTGTTTCCAATTCTCCTCGATAGGATGGGTTCTTGGAAGTCCTCAGCACTTCAGATCTAGAATTTCTCTCTCTTGTTGGTGTAGAAAACCCAGAAAAACATAGAACTCAAAGGGAGCTCACAAAGCAAATAATAGAAAATATGACAATGATAATGGCTCGAAGTCAGACCAAGAGTATAGATCAAGAGTGATCTAAGAGGCAACAAAAGGTGATGAATGGTAGTAATAACCCTTCTATTTATAACAAAATATTAGGTCATTCTAGATCTTGGTGCATGATTAAAATAATATTAACAAAATCTAGATCCACCTTTTATGAAATATTTTATTATATTTGTTGGAGGGGAAAGGAATTTGACTTGGGTCAAATCCCTTTATTTGTAAATAATAAACAAATAAATGATTTATTTATTATTTTAAGGAAGTGGTTGAATGATAATTAAATAAATAATGATTTATTCAATTATTTATAAATGATTTAGTCAAATTTAACAAGGAATATTATTTAAATAATGCTTAAATAATTATTCTTAGAAAATAATAAGATAAATAAGGATTTATCTAATTAATTTCTGTTTTTCATTAACATGGCCCTAATAATTAAAATTATCGTTTAATTAATTATTCCATGATGAAAACCAAACAAATATAGATTTGTTTAATATTTCCCCTTGGGGTTTCCTGTTTAGACCATAAACAACCTAATAAATGTGTTTTATTAAGTTATTTTACATAGTGAAAGAAATTTTACTTAGGGTAAAATTGTTCTTACATGGTGTACTTGGGTCCATCTAATGACAATAGTTTATATGACCAAAAAATGGTGTAACAGCCCTCTCAGGTTGAGGAGGCTAAACCTCAGCCAAAAGATTGGTCTGAAACAGTTACACAAAGTCCACTTTATGAGCAGCCTATCAGGTTAGATTTTGTGATAACAATCTTCATCTATATTGTCACTGTTTGCACTATGATTGTGCTCATTTTCATGTTCATGCATATTTTCTTCTTTACTGTCCTATTCATTTTCTTGTTGACTGTCACCCTCATCATTGTCTTCACTATCTTCTAGGTCCTCATCTTGTTCATCAACACCACCTTTTACCGTACTTGGGAGTGATTCACTTATATCATTACCATCACGGCCTTCCTCCAAGCGCTCACTATTTTTGCCTTCATGACAGCCATGTTCATCTCCCTCCTCCTTGTCATCCTCCTCCTCCTGCTCTTCATCACTAAACTTTGTCTCTGCCCCACTTTTTTCATCATTTCCACCATCATCTTCTTGTTCATCATTGCCACTGTCAACCCCTTGTATATCATTACCACTGTCATCCTCTTGTTCCTCATTAAACTTTGTCTCTGCCCTATTGATTTCTTCTCCTCCACTGTCATTTGCTTGTTCCTCATTATCACTATTGTCATCTTCATTTGATGCATCAAGAGAAGAAGAAAGAGGTAGGTTTCCTTGTGGATAAGGCATGGGTGGAGGTGATGGAACATGATCTCTGGGGGTGATGGAGGAGTGGAGGTAAGTGGGTGTGAAGTGGAAGGAAAATTTTGCTGAATGAAGGCTTGGGGATTTGCAAATATATCATGTGAAATAAAAAATTCCCAAGGAATTCCCTACTACTCCAGCTGGTGTAAAACAATCATCTTAACCAAAGAGTGGTGAAAAAGGCTTTGCATTTGGTGGGCATAACTCCTTTTCTTGACTACTAAAGCCATCTTGTCAATGATCCGGTAGAGATAATATGGTAGGTTTAGAAATTTAACCCTGGTGAAGTGCATTAGCAGCCTTATGTGATATGCATAAATCCTGGAGTACCTCCCCTCACAAGTGAAGTACTTGATGATCTGCCTCATCAGTGGGGCATATCTCTCTAGCAGGTGAGAGAAGGGGAAAAGTCTTGCAGCCCTGTTGACACCTAGGTTTGAGGAAGGGAGCATAGTAGCTTAAGGCCATTTTTTTCTGCTTGAACCATCTTTCACCCACATTTGGTTTCCCTGTGGCTTTAGCAATGGATTCGGATGATAGTTCAAATTTTACTACTACTAGGTTGACTTGGTAGTTTTGTAGGCTGAGAATGAACAACCTAGTCAAATCTGACTGTTTTTGGACCTATTTAACCCTGTCACGGAACTGATAGCATCCAACATCTTGAAAGCATGCAAGGAACATGGGAGAAGAGGTGATTTGAAATGTATCCAAGGGCTCAAACCTGTTAGTTCTTCCTCCCTTGTGTTTTGGCTTGATAGGCCTTTGGCCTTCATCACTACTGGTATTGATCTCTTCTCTGGACATAGTGACTGATTGTGTCCTTGAAAAAAATGGTTTTTATCTTGGTGAGAGCTTTTAGGTCTAGGGAGGAGAAATGAGTGATGGTGAGGTCAAATTTTAACAAATGGAGGAAAAATGGAAGAAGTCAAGGAATTATTTCAGAGCTTGGAGGATTCCTGGCTGGTACTGAGTGTATCTACACCAATGACCACTCTTCAATTGGTAAATTCTTTCCCTAGAAGGTTAAATGATGGTTTGACATGAAGATTATGGTTTTTAGCCAATTTAGGTTATGGTTACTCTTCTTTGATTATGAATGCAAAAAAGATCATTTGGAGGGCAAAGAAAGTGACCACCAACCTTGTCTAACTTGTGTAGGAGCTTGGGGAAAATTTGAGGAGTAAAAAACTGAATTTTGGCCACTTTTTGGCAATCCTGGCCAAAATTCCTCTGTGTGCAGTGCCACCTAACTGGCCATTCCTGTCAGGCCCTTTGTGCATAGTGTTGGGTCGTGTTGGGCCATTGGCAGGCGTGTGTACAGTCCTGGGAGGTTGTGGGCAAGTTGGGCTCTGAACTGGGCATGTGCGCAGTGCCACCGCCTATGCGTAGCGCCGACCCTTCTGTGCGTAGCGCCTCTGCCTGTGTGCAGTGCCTAGAAATTTCAACCAGTTCTTCAAAAAAAATGCCTAGAAATGCTCCAACGGTCTTCTATCTCTCCTTCAAAGACAAAAAATGAGTTGGGAAGAGGAAGAGAAGAAATTTATACTCATTTTTTAAAAGATAATTTCATGATCAAACCCACTTTTCTAAGGTTTTTTTCCCTTCTTACTTTTCACTGAATTTTTGGTCATTTTGTCCTATAGGTGGCAGAATTAAAAAAAATGGTTTTTGCCTTGGCTAGAGCATCTTGGTGTTTCTATTGGATTTACAAACCTTTTTAAACAAACTTAAAATTTGCCTCTTATCCACATTTTGGAAGCATGAACCTATTTTTGAAAAGAAAAGGTCATTTTGACAAATTTTAGAGGAAAAAGTCATTTAGTGACATTAGTGCTCCTTGAAGGTTTTATCCACTTTATCCTTTTCATGAACTTAAAGAATTGTAAACAATAAACTTGTGATCATTTTGGCAGCTTCACCTTGGAATATTTAGTCCTGCATCCTTTATGCCTTTGATTGCTTGGTGGATAAGACTGAAGAGAAGAATTTTGACCTTCTTTCAACTGACATTCTGTCATGGTTTCTCTTTGAAGCAGTGAAAAATTCTTGGTGTGAAAACCCTAGCAGTTGGTATCAACAACTCCTTTAGTCTTCATATGTGCCACCATTGTGAGATACATTAAGCTTGTTTGACCTTATCAACCTTCCTGTAGGTATCCATCTTTGACAGTCCTGCAGAAGTGTCACTCATGGCTAACTATCTCTTGCAGTCCCTCCATCAAGCACTTTTCCAAGGTAACTAGGTGTGGGAGATCTGTTTAACCCACCTAGAGGGATTTATTTTGAGCCTCCTCTTGGATTTAGGACTTAGATGCATAGATCTAAGGGATCCAGGTCCTGGTTTCAAATCCTGTTGCCTACATTTCTAGAAAATGTGTTTTCCAGCCATGCCTTGCTAGTAGATCCCCTTTTGGGATATTACAGTGGTATCAGAGCAGCTTTATTGGCTCAACTTGTGAGTTTCAGCCAAAGAAGATTAGGATGATGAAGAATATGAGATTACTGTCATTAGTGTTTAGACCTAAGAAGAGCCTCTCCAGAGAGGAAGATAAAAAAGAAGAGGAAGGACCATGCACTTCCTATTCTCATGAAGAAGAAGAAAACAAGCATGAAAGATACTTAGATCATCAAATTCTAAGTGATTACCTTGTTGAGTACAAATCTCGACCTAGAGCCTTCAAGGAGACTCTAGATTTTCCACAATTCATCCAGTCGAATGAAGAAAAGAGACCATGTAGCAAAAGATAAATCAAAGGCAATAGATTTTTGTTGTCTACATTTGATGGGTCATCTACAATAAGAGATTGGGTGAGGAAGATGGAAGAATTTTTCCAACTACATCCTGTAGTGGAGAAAGAGGCTGTTGAGATCTCAGCGCTGTACCTAGAAGGTGAAGCTCACATTTGGTGGTTCAACCATTTGAGCCATGCAAGAGTGCCTACTCTTGCTAATTTTTCTCAAAAGTTGATCAAAGAGTTTGACAATAGAAGAACAGAAGAGGAGGAGCCCTCACCACCACTTGAGGAATTTTTTCCTAATGCTGTCACACTCATGGAGGAGTAGCCACATGCATCAACAGTTGGGACAACCAAAACATTGGAGGAAGGAACTCTTGCAGCCCTACAAGAGATTCCCAAATCTCATCAAGGTATGAAGGAATTTCCACTATTTATTGTTGCAGAAAATTCATTTGATAGTTGTGGAAATTTTCTTTTGCATGACCAAGGGTCAAATCTCATTGCTGATCTAGAGCAACATGATTGCACTATGCTGTGCAAATGGTTCAAGGAGGAGATGAACCATCATCCTCATGCACCTTTGTTGAGTTGCACACAATCCTTGAGATTGGGGTGTGAACTTTTGGAGGGTGAAACAAACCATGACACTCCTATGAAACACTATGAAACCATCCCTGAGTTGGAGTATGAGACAACCACTACATATTTGGAGGGATTAACAGCGCTGTCAAACAATGTTGGAGAAGAGATGTTACCTTCATCATTTTTGGATCCTTGTGGATTCAGCATAGTCATGGGTGAGAGATCTTCTATAGGAGGTCTCCAAAAAGTTGCATTCCAAACTTTCATGGACTGCAAAGAGAGAAAGTTGGTTGGGAAGGATGGTAGCCCTCATGAGAGGAGTACCAAGGGGAAGAGAAGAAAAATAAATCCACAAGTGATTGAGTGGATGTGGTTGATGAGCAAGGAGCTGGGAGGCTACTTGAAATTGTATGACACTGGGAAGCAAGAGGCATGGCTGTGCTGGCTCCTCTTGAAGGAGTTTGGCCACCGCTTGGCATGTCCTCTTCCTAAGAGGATGGGGATGGAGGAGAGATGGTAGGATGCTTGCACCATTGGACAACATGGAGTATGGGTGCATAGTGTTTGTGTGATATTCATATCATTCATTGTGTCTTCATCACATGAGTTGAATGATGGGAGCACAAGGAGGCAACAAGCACTTTAGTTTCTTGGGTTGTACTCGAGAGAGCAAGGGCAGATTTTCTCTCACTTGTTATGTGATGTTGCAGGAGTAGAAGAGGGCACTCTCATGGTGCAAAGGGGATAATCCTTGTCTTTTGATGATCAGGAAGCACTTCCATCTTGGGAGGTATTCCATATTTGCAGCAACATTACTAGAGGAGTCTTTAACAAGGAGCATGTCAAAGAACAGAGCTTTGTATTGACAAGAGCCTTTTTGCATGAGCTCACAACACTGTCACTTGGGAGCAGGGACTTATGGATGGAGTGTCCCCAGGATCACTTCATATTGGATGCACTTGTTGAAAAATGAGGAGGTGAGAGTGATAGAGTAGTGTATGGAGACATCTATTACTATGACATATTCTTCTTGACTCGGAGTTCCAAGTATGAGGAGGAGGATCTTCTTGCAGCACATGGTTCATTCCTCTTCATAGCATGCCAAAACACTATGGAGGACTCACTCATGGATCCATGTACCATCTTACTTCTGGCATATGGTAAGAATTTTTTTTTTACATTTATTGACTTCCATACTCTTACCACTACTATGCAGTGCATTGCTCCACAGGAGGGCAAGATTTTCACATTGCTCCATGATCAATGTTGGGCCAAACCATATGATGGAGGCAGCCATATTTTATATGGTGTTGGGAAAATGTTTTCTCATTACATGTATTTTCAGTTCTTATATCCAATTATTTTCCATATGATGACATACATGATTAACTATGTATCAAAAAACATTTTGCCTTGTCATTTTCTGAGGCAGCAGTTTGGGAAACTGCATTGTCACTATTGGGAAAACTGTTGGTAACTTCTTGCACCACATGAAACCTTCAGCATTTTCCTCATTTTGTTGTTGATCATGATTTAATTTGCTGATATGGATCTGATTTGTATTGGGAGCATGATTGGGAGAGAGGCACATGAGTTGGGTGTGTCCTTGAGGGGAGAGAATTCCCACATTTTCTGCACTACATGTTCTAATGGGAGCATGGGAGGGGATATGGCCACCACAACCACCTATTTGTTTACTTTTTGGGTGAGCCATGAGTTTGATAGCCATCCATTGTATAGCCATGGGCAAGTATTTGATCATGTATTGTTGACACATTCAGCCATTTACTATTCATTAGTAGATGTGATGATTTTTGTATGTTACTTGCCATACTATTTTCTGAAGTTGCAGTGGATGAGACTGCGTTGTGTCCTATTGAGATATTGTTTGTATCATGCATCATCATGTAAAAATTTCAGCAAACTTCTCACTGGGATACTCTATGATGACCATGTCCTATTCATCATGGATGGATTGTTTTGGGCCAGCTTGTTCTTCAACATTGGAGGAGAGATCCTTGGAGGATTGTTCTTCATTTTTCCACTTGAGGGAAATACTTTTGCAGCCCAGGACCAGCAAAAAATCTACACTCATCATGAGTGGAGGGAAGGATAGCATGGGGTAGGCTATGATGCTTACCATATTCAGATTTTCAGCCCACCTTCAGTTTTGGAGCTTGAGGTGGAAGGATATTGCCATGAGTTGCCATGTTGGGAGGTAACTCAATTTGTATGGATGATTGCTTGGGGATGGGAGATTCATATGGGGATGGCAGATCCCAATTTCTTTTCTGAACCATGCCTGAAGAGGGCCCCATAGTTCTATCTTTGCATTTGCTTGAGGACAAGCAAACTTTGAGATGGGAGGACTGTAATGTTCCCAAAATTAGCATGAAGCGAATTGGAACATTGAGTTTGTTTATGTCATCTAGGAGATGACTAAAATGGGTGAGGAGACGCATGAGTAGGAATAAAATCCCTTCCAGTGTGAAAAGGGACTTTTTGTATGAGGGCAAGGTCTAGTTGACCAAGTCAAACAACGCAGTGGTAGAAGGTGGAGAGCATCTTGTGGGAAAGCACATTGAAAGAGGAGGGAAGTTTCCTTGACAGAGGAAACCCTAAAGAGTGGGACCCATGGAGAGGGAGCTCTCATTGTTTAAAATGAGGGCAAGGCAGCCATTGTGTCTCGTGCATATGATTATCTATTTTTTGTCTGTTTAGACTATTTGCAGTCTCCGACTGTTTAGTTGAGCTGTAGTGTTGTTTAGCACAAGGGATTCTTGTTTAGGAATTCTTCTCCTTCTTGAGAAGCCTCTTGAGGGATTTCACTTCATTTCTCCACATCCAGGATCAAGGCCAAGCCACCTCCTTCAGCTACAACATTATTTATGCTCAAGTATAACGTTGTGTTGCAGGGTGTTGCAGTGGAGGTTCAACAACACCACTTTTGGGCTTGTTTTTCAGAGGAGGGAGCCTCCTTCCCTTTGGGAGATCAGTAAGGAAGGATTCAAAGCTCATTTAAGATATTGGAACTTTTCCAACACATTCTATTCCACCTACAACACAGTTTCCCTCAGTATCTGCGTTATTTTTAGTGTGCATTTGTAGTGAGGGTTTGCAGTATTGATTGGAGGGTGAGATCTTCAATGATAGGATCAACCTTTCACTTGGAAGATCCATTGGAGGAGGTATATTCAGATTGTTCATCATCTTCAGCCTTCTCTTTTTATTTCCAGTTTTTGAGTTGCAGCTGCTACCTAGCAACTCCGGCATTTTGCCAATTTTGTATATTTCAGCCAATCCTTCTAAGGATTGTTGTATTATTGTTTTCAGGGGTTGAGAGCTTGCTCCCACTTATTTATTGAGCCATACATTGTTATATATTTATATTATTATTTAGTATGATGTAGTATCTCTTATAAACTGCGTCCTCTTAGCTTGCAGAAATTCTTGTGTAGCAGTGTTTAGCTATTTTCATGTACATGTCCCTTTGAGGTTGCATTGCTTTGTTTGAGTGACTCTTTACTCAAGGATTTGTATACCATTTCTGCTATAATATACATTTGTTGGCTATATGTATCTTCATGTATCTAGGCCTATGAAAATAACGTTTTTTTTCCATCTTTTGTTCAAGAATTGTTGTAGTCCCTCCATCAGGCACTTTTCCAAGGTAAGTAGGTGTGGGAGACCTGTTTAACCCACCTAGAGGGATTTATTTTGAGCCTACTCTTGGATTTAGGACTTAGATATATAGATCTAAGGGATATAGGTTCTGGTTTCAAATCTTGTTTCCCACATTTCTGGAAAATGTGTTTTCCATCCATGCCTTGCTAGCAGATCCCCTTTTGGGATATTACACATTTGGTGAGGTGGAATTAGTGCTTCTTTTTCAAACCCTAGAGGACAGCTTGAATACCCCCTAAAATTCCATCTATTTTTATGAAGGAGGCTTTATCATCATTATTTGACTTGTTTTTCATTCTTCCCAAACTCCTAGGTTTTAGGGCTATTAGAAAAAAGTAAATAGTGGTGTATTCTAAGTTTTGTAAAACCTTTAAAAACTCATTAATTTTTTGAAAATGAAACAAGATGATGGAGCTTAGTGAAATGAAGTCGCCTTCACTAAGTGGGCCCGCAGGCTATTTTTGGCGCAAAGTCTATTTTTAGACATATGGATCATGGTCTATGAGTTGCAGGATGCTATTTATGGATGATTGGTCGAGTTGGTAAAAATAGATGGACCTCTATTTTTAGACATTGGGCGGTTTTTATTTTTAGACTGTCGAGCTAAAAATAGAACAGTCAAATATTATTAACCCTTAATAATATTTAGACTATAAACATTATCTTATCCTCTTGGAGCACTTCAGTTTGATGCTTGGATGTGGCACATGCAACTGACAGAAGGAAATACGCTTTTCCTAAGGGTTAGTTGAGTTATTGCATGGTTGACTTTAGTTAGAACTCATGTGGCAGAGTTTGGTGGAGTTGATGAGACAGTTGGTGGAGTTGTGTTCGGTTTAACTTAGTTGAACTAGTTGTATTTTGTCTAACTGAAAAATACACTAGTGATGAGTGGTGTGAATTAATTATTAATTAATTCACTAATTATTAACTCATAAATCAACTAAAGAACACATCAGTTAACTGCAATGCATGGACAGTTCAGTGGAGACCAGTATTAGAGGTGGGTGAAAGGGTGAGTCTACTATCAGTTGTGACTATTGGCTGTGCATGAGATTTGCACACACATTGATGGAGATTGCCAATGAGGATTGCGCAGTTGGAGCTAGTGAGATTCGAACTTGGATCTCATCATTAATCATCTTGGATTGCGCAGTAGAGGTAGGCAGATTTGTGGAGGAGATTTGAACCTGTGACTTGTTCAAATCTACACTAGTTTGTGTGTAGCTTTTGGAGATAGTACTGAGTACTTGTGAGGAGTATTGTACTATGATTGTTACATGTTCTCTATCATTATAATATACAGATAGTTGGGGGTTTTCAGCTGTATGCTTTCCCCATTACATACTGTGTTTATGTGTGCTTGACTATTGTGTTTATGTGCGCATGCGACTGTTTCTATTTCCGCATATTGATGATCAATTGTAGAAGAGGTTATGTATTATGCATGAAGCTCAAATAGTGTGTAATTAGGATAATCTCGGTGAATAATTCAGAAAATTATTCAAATTTCTACATGGTATCAGAGCGAAATTGATCACCGAATCTATTACAGTGATTACAATTTATTTCGGTAGACAGAGTCTGTAAGCGGGCCTGGTAGCCTCTGGATCCATCCTTTCTCTGAAAGGTGATATATCCAGTAAATGCCCCTACAGTCGATATCTGTGCTAGAAATACTTTGTTCTCACAGATCGGAAGCAGTTGAGTTTTGAGCTGGTGGAATTCGAATTTGCAGCAGAATTTGGAATTCGAATTTGTAGCAGTTTTCTTGGTGCCGGAGTTGAAATGTCTTTCAACGGATTGCGACTGGAATATGCCCTTGAGGGAAGTTCAAATTATGTTGCATGGAAGGACAGAATGGAGGTGGTATTAGATGATAACGGGCTGAAGGAGTTCATAGAAGCTGAGGTTCCAAAGCCTACTGATGCTGCTCAAGTTGAGGCTTGGCAAAAGAAGATGGAAAAATGTCAAAGGATTATGTTGGAGGGCGTGAAGGATCACATTGTATCCAGCATGCATGGAAAAGCTTCTCCATACTTGATGTGGAAAGCATTGATAGATTTATTCCAAAGCAAGAGCGACTAGAGGAAGTTGGTGCTCAAGGATAAACTCAGACACATAAATATGGAGAAATGCGACAGTATGCCGAAGTACCTCACGAAGTTCATCCAATGCAGGGATGAGCTGGGAAGTGTAGGGGTGACTGTCAATGATGAGGAATTGGTGAGCTTGGCTCTCCTTGGTCTTCCGAAGAGTTGGCATGCCTATCAAGATTCTGTAAATGGTTAGGAGAAATTGCCAGGATGGGAGCGACTTTGGTCGGATCTTGTGCAAGAGGAGATAAGGCGGAATACCAGGGACAGATCTTCATCAAAGGAATCTGATGAAGAAAATTGCGCTTTGGCTGCCAAAGCAAATAAGGGGAAGAGAAAGAAAGCTTCTCATTCCGGTGCGAAAGGCAAGAAGCAGGACATGTCCAAGGAGAAGTGCTTTCACTGTCACCAGCACGGACATTATGCCACAAATTGTCCGCAGAAGAAGAAAAATAAGCAGGCTGCTGGATCTGCAGCACGAGAGGCCTTAGCCTCACAGTTTGAGTTGGATTTTTCGCTGATCGCATGCTTGGTCTCAAGTGTGATGGGATCAATATGGTTCTTAGACAGTGGTGCGTCTTTTCACATGACTGGAGATCGAGATCTGTTTTCAGATCTAGATGAGAAAGATCTTGGAGTGCACATCGAGATGGGCGATGATGGTAGATACAGTGCGGCCGGTATCGGTACCATTTCCTTTAAGAGGGAGTCTGGTAAACCCTTCGTATTGAAGGATGTAATGCATGTTCCAGGATTGAAGAAGAATCTGATCTCTATGGGGATGTTAGAAGACAAGGGGTACGATGTTGTCTTCAGCGAGGGAAAGGCTTTCCTGCGCAGTAAGACAACTGGAGAAACCCGGAAGATAGGGGTTCAAGTCAAGAACCTTTATCAGTTGCAATTAGATGGTTGCGCAGCAATGGCATGCAAGGCAGAAGGAGTGGTGAGCCGGGATGATGGCGAGGTGTGGCACCGAAGATTGGGCCACCTTCACCATGGAGCTTTGAAGATACTGCAGTAGATTTCTACTGGGCTTCCTAAGGGCACTCTTGCGTAGTCAGATCAGTGCAAGGGGTGTACCTTGGGAAAATTTGTGAAAACCACCTTTCACGAGAAGGATAGTCATGCCACAACGATCCTTGAGAGAATTCACACAGACGTGTGTGGACCTTTCTCAGTAGCTTCGACAGCAAAGCAAAAGTACTATGTGATCTTTGTTGATGATTTCTCTCGTAAGTGCTGGATCTTCTTCATGCAGAAGAAGAGCGAGACATACTCAAAGTTCTGTGAGTTCAAGGCGCTAGTTGAGAAGGAATCAGGGAAGCATGTGAAGGCTCTTAGGAGCGACAATGGTGGTGAATTCATCTCTGCTAAATTCAAGGACTTTTGCAGCGCAAAAGGGATTTGGAGAGAGCTCATCGCACCCCATAACCCACAGCAGAACGGGGTTGCTGAGTGGAAGAACAAAACGATCGCGGGTGTTGCACAGGCGATGTTGCATGATCAAGGCCTACCCCTTCACTTGTGGGCGGAGGCATGCAATACTGCAGTATATGTGCAGAACCATTGTCCTCACAAGATACTTGGCATGAGTACACTGGAGGAGGCGTTTTCTGGTAAGAGGCCTAATATTTCCCATTTGAGGATTTTTGGTTCACCTGTCTACATGCATGTGACAAAGGATGCCAGGAAGAAGCTGGATTCGACAGCAGAGGTTGGGATATTTGTGGGGTACACTGATAAACCCCACAACTATCATGTGTATTTTCCAGACAGTCGCAAGACTGTTGTGCGATGGGATATCAAATTTCAGGAGGAGAAAGCCATGCAGTGTTCACTTGAGAGGGAGCCACACTTGCATGCAGATGAGGAGCTATTAGTTCCTAAGGATGAGCTTCCGGATGTGGATCAGCCACAAGAGGAAGTTCATGAAGTGGAAGAGACCACTCATGCAGCGCCAACCATCAGAGGGCGCAAGCACACTACAGAAGCTGAGCGACTGGCTCAATATGCAGAGAAGGTTGTAGGACCACCACAAGACATCGTGCATGTGAGATACACGTGACCGGTGATGACTGATACATGGCTCTTGTGAGCTAACAAAAATGTGGATTGCAGCCATCCTCTTCGAGGAAGCTGTGGAGGGACCCCGATGGCAGAGTTGGTGGAAGAGTATGATTCGATTGTCAGAAATAGTGCATGGGAGATTGTCCCAAGGCCGGAGGGGAAATCAGTGGTGGGTTCGAGATGGATCTACAAAGTGAAGCAGGCGGCTGACGGGAGTGTGGAGAATTACAAGGCAAGATTTTTTGCCCGTGGCTTTTCACAGATAGAGGGGATATATTATGAGGAGAATTTTGCACCTGTTGCAAGGTACTCTTCCATACAGACGATCCTAGCTCTCTCAGCGCAAATGGGGTGGCACATCCATCAGATGGATGTGAAGACTGCATTCCTCAATGGAGTCATTAAGGAGGAGGTGTACATAGAGCAGCCTAAAGGTTTCGAGATCTTCAGCAGTGAGTCGCATGTGTGCAGACTCAAGAGAGCACTGTATGGGTTGAAACAAGCACCTTGTGCTTGGTACACATGGATAGACAGTTATTTCACCGGACTTGGATTATCCAAGAGTGAGGCGGATCCTAACCTGTACCATATTGTGGTGGAGGGGAAGTTGATGATCATTGTACTGTATGTAGATGATCTGATTTTGATGGGTGATGAGCTGTTGATACTTTCATGCAACGAGGATCTTGCTAGAGAGTTTGAGATGAAGGACTTGGGCCTCCTTCATTATTTCCTAGGATTGGAAATTTGGCAGCGCAGTGATGGACTGTTTGTTTCTCAGGGTAAGTATGCCCGGGAAATACTAGAGAAGTTCAACATGCATGGCTGCAAGCCTGTTGATACTCCTCTTCCTGGAGGTTGGAGGAAGGAGGATGCTACTTCAGCAGAGGTAGTGGATGCCACTGTTTATCAACAGTTGGTGGGGTCGCTTGTGTATCTGGTCAATACACGACCCAATATATGCTATGCTGTTAACCAGCTTTCACAAGCTATGGTTAAGCCAACCAAGCTCTTCTAGAAGGCATGCAAGCATGTATTGTGTTATCTTAGAGGCACATCGGGATATGGTTTGTGGTACATACAAGAGGATGAGGTGAATCTATGTGGCTTCACGGATGCAGATTGGGCAGGGAGCCCAACGAACAGAAAGAGAACATCTGGAGGGATCTTTAGTATCGGGTCAATAGTAGTTTCTTGGTACAACAGGAAGCAGAGATCCGTGGCACTCAGTTCAGCAGAGGCTGAGTATATGGCAGCAAGCTTGGCTGCATGCGAGGCCATATGGATGAGGAAGATCCTGGTCGGGTTGTTCGGGTCACACTTGGAGCCTACTATGATTTATTATGATAACCAAATTTGCATTAAACTCTCGGCTAATCCAATATTTCATGATAGATCCAAACACATTGACATCAGGTACCATCATATCAGAGATTGTGTGCAGCGGAGAATCATGTTACTTTCATACATTCCCACGGAGGATCAGGATGCTGATATCTTGACGAAGGCGCCACTCGGTGAGTACCAAATATAGGCAAAAGATAGGTAGTATAATCCATATCTCGTCGAGAGGGAGTGTTGAAAATGCAACAAGATGATGGAGCTTAGTGGTGAAGTCGCTCACTAAGTGGGCCCGCAGCTATTTTTGGCGCAAAGTCTATTTTTAGACTATGTCTATTTTTAGACATATGGATCTTGGTCTATGAGTTGCAGGATGCTATTTATGGATGATTGGGTGAGTTGGTAAAAATAGATGGACCTCTATTTCTAGAAATTGGGCAGTTTCTATTTTTAGACTACCGGGCTAAAAATAGAACAGTCAAATATTATTAACCCTTAATAATATTTGGACTATAAACATTATCTTATCCTCTTGGAGCACTTGAGTTTGATGCTTGGATGTGGCACATGCAGTTGACAAAAGGAAATACGCTTTTCCTAAGGGTTAGTTTGTTTGTATTGCATGGTTGAATTCAGTTAGAACTCATGTGACAGAGTTTGGTGGAGTCGATGAGACAGTTAATGGAGTTGTGTTCAGTTTAACTTAGTTGAGCTAGTTGTATCTAGTCTAACTGATTGATACAATTAGTGAGAGTGGTGTGAATTAATTATTAATTAATTCATTAATTATTAACTCATAAATCAACTAAAGAATACATCAGTTAACTTCAGTGCATGGACAGTTTCAGTGGAGACCAGTGAAGAGGTAGGTGAAAGAGCAGTGTGACTATAAGTTGTGACTATACTGGTGCATGAGTTTGCACCACACATTGATGGAGATGCCAATGAGGATTGCGCAAAGAGGCCAGGGGATTCGAACTTGGATCTCATTCATCATCATCTTTCATCACAAGAGAGGAAAGTATTCTAGTGGAGGAGATTTGAACCCGTGACTTGTTCAAATCTCGAGCTAGTTTTGTCCTAACTATTGGAGATAGTAACGAGTACTCAGGAGGAGTATTGTACTATGATTGTTACATGTTCTCTATCATTATAATATACATATTGGGGTTTTCAGCCATTTCTTCTAATATATATCATATTTATGTGTGCTTGAATATTGTGTTTATGTGCGCATGCGACTGTTTCTATTTCCGCATATTGATGATCAATTGTAGAAGAGGTTATGTATTATGCATGAAGCTCAAATAGTGTGTAATCAGGATAATCTCGGTGAATAATTCAGAAAATTATTCAAATTTATACATAATTATTTCTGAAAATCTTCAATGTGCACTGGATGGAGTTGAAGGTGACCTTCTGTCTTTATAGTCCTTGTACTGATTCACTTGTTTGGCCAAATCAGTCACAAACCCTAATTCTCTTCAAACATAGGCCTTGTTGCCTTCTTCTTTGCTGTGGATTCCTTCAGTGGTGATTTCACCCTATTACCTTACCTCTTTTTAAGGTTGATGGCCATCTTGATATTTTTACAGTAATGTGAGCAAGGGCAGCTGTCCCTTACAGAATTTGTGCACTAGACCAAGGAGGCCTTTCTTGAATGATCCTTTGAACAGTTTTGGACAAAGTCACTTGTCCCTTTTCTTCTTTGAATGCAGTATCTTTACATAGGAAAAATAGAGATTTTAGGATACCAAATCCACCCTATGACTTGTGAAACCCTAGGTGACCTAGTGGAAGGTTCCTTGGACTTGGATTTGGACTAAAAAATTATATTTTGGGGTCATCAAGTGTAAAATAGAGTTTATGATAAACTGATGTATTGAATATCCAAAATCTAATTTACTTGATTTATCTAAAGAGCCTACAGAGACAGTTTTGAGACCATCAATGCTTGGGGTATTTTTGGGAGACACAACAGAGCTATTTGATTGGTGGCCTTAGATAGCAGTGGGGGGTTTAGGCAAAAAAAAACATAGGATTTGGGCCAAAGGTAACAAATATAGACAAAATGAGTGACGTGAGCCCCTAATGGGTTTTCTGGGACTGGTAAGTAGAGCTTGACATGATGGAATGATGAAATAGTGAAAAATTATCTTAAGGATGATGAAGGCAGTGAGATTTCTAGAAATCACAATGTTCATGAACTTTGTTTCTAGAAATCTAGGGAAATCATTTAGTCATCTATGAAGGCAAAAAAATTACTGATGACTAACAGATCCCAATGCACTTGAAACCATGCATGCGATCAAGAAGAATTCAATTTCAAATTGTGAGGCAAGGGCCTCACCAGTTGCAGCTCCAACAACCTTCTTGTTATTCTTCTTTTGCGAATAGTTAGTAGCAAGATGCCCATTTTCATGACAGTGAAAACACTTCACTTTGGAAATATCTAGCTTCTTGCCTTTAGACTCATATTTAGAATGGAATTTCTTCCCCCTCCCCTTCTTTGCCTTGGCATCCAAACCAAAATCCTCTTCATCATCATGCTTTGATGAAGAGCCATCTCTAGTGTTCTGCTTGAACTCCTCCTACACCAGATCCGACCACAATCATTCTCGATCTGGCTATTTTTCCCATCCGTTGACAGAGTCTTCATAATTGTGCCAACTCTTATGAAATCCCAAGAGATCCAAGATCACCAAATCACCATCAACAACAGTTATTCCCACACTCCCTATTTCATCCCAACATTGGACAAACTTCATGAGATAATTTGGAATGTTGTCACCCTTTTCCATCTTGATCTTCCTGAGTTTATCTTTTAGCGCCAATTTCCTATGGTCATTGCTGCTTTGGAAAAGATCTGTCAACGCCTTCCACATAGAATATCGTGTGGATTTCCCATGAAGGCTTGAGACAATGTGGTCTTGTACACTTTCCAACAGAATCCTCCTCGCCTTTGCCACTTTCTTTTGCCATGCATCAAGTAATGCAGCATCTGTCGAAGCAGGCCTAGGAACATCGTTGTCAATGAATTCCTTCAAGCCATTATCTTAGAACATGACCTCCATCATGTCCTTCCAAGAAATGTAGTTTGAGCTTCCCTCGAGTGCATACTCTAACGTCAAGCCATTGAAAGCCATTTTGATGTTAACTCAACTGTAGCACCAAGAAAGTCTTTCTGCAAATTCGAATTCTTTCCACCAACAAACTCAGCTCCTGCTTCAAAATTGCAATCTCCTATGCTCTAATACCATTTAGAAGTTTAATACAAAATATGTATTGCATGGATTCTCCTTATCAAACAATCATATGCCACTATTAAATACAGAATCGCTTCTACAAAATCTTTTCGGAATTTAAAACACAATCGAAAATAACAATATCATGAAGAAATATTAATCGCACATAACACAACTAATTTATCAGGAAAGCATAAAGCTAAAAACCCCACTATCTTATATTATGTTTTATATCGTGGATCATGAAACAATCTCATACAAAGCTCCAATCCAAGAGCTTTCAGTACAATAGCTAACTGTCTCACACTGTCATACAAAAATTAGCAAGTTCCTTGGCCAATTTACTGGCTCCACTGCGCAATCCCATTTGATAGCAATCCACAAATGAATGGAATCCTGCTTGCCTTGACTTAAAAATCCTCATGGGAACATCCAATGTGTGTGTGGTTGCATGTGTGAAACAGATAATGTCACAACTGAGAGTTAATCTGTCCCTTTCACCTACATCTCAACTGGGTCTCCACTAGATCTGACATGCATGTAGTTAATAGTATTAAATATTCAGTTGCATGTGATACCACTAATTTTGAATTAATTAATAATTAATTCACTTGATATCTCACTAGTGTATCTTCAATTACAACTAGCACAACTGAGTTTAACTCACTTAACTGAGTTAAACTACTTTACAACTCTCATAACTATACTTCCAACTCTGTTACAACTTCGAATCACTCAGTTACAACTAAGTCCACTTACATGTCCCACCAACCAACCACTCAACTAGAAATTCCTATAGCTAACTGATTTTCCACTTCAGTTAACTATTTCAAAGTGCTCATTAAGAATATATTATTGTTTATTGTGCAACTAATATTAAGGGATAATAATAGCCGACATGCATCTATAAATAGACATGCAATCTATAAATAGAGCTTTCACATACATATATAAATATACCTCATATATAAATAGAATTTTCTCATGCATCTATAAATAGACATCCACCTAAAAATATCCTGAGGCTCCATCCTAGTGTAGGTGTATAATTTTCACTAGGATCTTCTTGTTGAATCTTAACAAGTACAATGACCACAAATTTTTGGTGAAATATCTCAGTGCAAAGAATTCGGTGCTACAATATAAGCACTCAGTGTTATGATACCTCTATCTCAATGACAACACAAAATAACAATCTCGACACCTCCATAATATAATGATTTCAATTCGGTGTCCTTCAATGATGAAATTGTGTGACCAAGCTATCGAGCATACTCCTCAAACTATGCCAACACTAAAGGAATCCAAATTCTGTTTTATGAAGTTAGAACTAGATGAAAGGGATCCCTAAAGATCTGAAGTGCAAGGAACCATGTAATTATTAGAGCTGTCAAATCAAAGGTATATTACTACAAGGTGTGTATGAATCTTTATATTTGTATTCTTATAGCTAGTCTAATTTGTGATAGCATATATGTTAGAATATTGATATTTAGGATCTACAAAGTAATCTAGTTATAAAATAAATGTCTTCTTATTAATTAAATTGATCCTTGATATCTTAGAATTCCATCTCTCATAGTTGCATAAGAGATCTAACTTGAAAAATAAATTATTCTCTTCATATCGCGGTTTGCTAGAAAGTATGCATCGTAGGTATAGTAGACCATGAATCACACTTCTAGGAAATGATTCGCTAAATGACCAAGGAAAATGAAGGAAGGAATCACAAAGCTTTGAAGTTATAGAGGTCTATCTAAAAACTAAGGTATGTCTCAAATTATAAATCTTTTTTATTGTCATTGACAAATAAAATCTACTCTATTAACATTTGTTGTGTTTAGCTCTCTTGAATCTTAAAATTTTATTGTTTGGGGTGGTTCATCATCTGCATGAAAGGAACCCTAAAAGGCTCTCTAGAAACCTTAACCTAAGGGTATTTTGATAATATGTGAAACCCTAAATATACTTAGTGATATTAATGAATAAATGGATATAATAATTGATATGTTGATAATGTCATGTTTGGGATTTTGATAAGATCATGGAAGCTCTAACATATTAGGGTTGAAATGATGATGTTAGAAATATCAAACCTTTGAAGTCATGATGGAACAAGGGTTTTCTTTGACAATGAGCTAAAACCCTAATTTTTTGTTATGTCTACAAGAAAAATCCTTGTTATGAAAAGTCCTAGGTATGAAACCCTAGGTATATACTTCTTTGATTGAATCCCTAGCTTAGTATACGCAATTTTATGTATGATATATTGATATTTTCTAATCATATGATGTGATTATGTATGATGGTAATATCATATGAATATGAGTTGACCAAAATTATTAATGGTCGTAAGTTCCATGGTTTGGAAACAAGCTCTAGCCAAAGATTAAAGGTCTAGGATGATGATTGAAGAATATAGGGTTTTACATATAAGCTATAGTAATGATTAAATTATCTATTATGTGTATTCATTTTTTTATCACTCCAATAATTTCCTAGGGTTGTTAGGATTTTTGTTCAAGAAATATTAGAGGTAACCACAAACCTACTTTTGAGATTAGGATCTAGCCTTCATAATACTCAGAGAGGCCTCTCTCTTTATGATTTAACTTTGTTGTTTTTAGTTGATTTTAGAATAGTTATGAAACATTGATTGGGTTTGATTTTGGTTTGGTTTGGTGGTGGAATTACTAATTCAAATGGATATATGCTTGTCTATTTACCATTGGTCTATGGAGTCAAAGTGTCAAGAAAACAGGACTGAATCAAGGTCTAAAGGAAGTGTTCATAGGGCAAGGTAGCTGAGCAAATTTAGATCTTTTAGGCTGGATGGTGAAGTGATTTCAATCAAGATTAAGGAGAAATTAAGGATTCCTTGATCTGGATAATGAGGGAAATGAAAGAGTTCAATCGAAACTAAGGAGCAATGAAGAATTCCATAATTTGGATATCAGAAGAAAACATAAAAATGAATAACAATTCAGAACAGAGTGTACTTAAACAATTTCTGCAATAATATTCCTGTTATACATTTAAATTGGAAAACATACAAGAAAGTGAAATACTTAAGAAAATAACAATTTAACAATAGAAATATACTTCACTGAAGTGGCCCAACACATGAATCCTGTAATGGAATGCCTTTATTCCTCAGTCCAGTCTGCTGACTTGAAAATGTTACAATAAACCCTCAAGTTTCATATCAATATAACTAAAGAAGTGTTTAGAAATCCACAATCAATACTTCGAATTATGAAGTATTTATACAAAAACTATTACAAAATATCCTAAAACTGATTTAGGAATTATTCAAGGAAAACTAAATATCTTCATGCAAGAATATAGAGACAGCTATCTAACTAATGCAAGTTGTCCCTACTTTTATTGATTTGGTTGTTTGCTGTTTGATCTTTTGCTGCTTTCTCTCTGATTGTTTGATTTACTCTGGATGTCTCTTTTTTTGTTGAGTGTCTTTTACGCTTAGCCTTGTATTTAACTCTATTTTTTCACGTTAAACTCGGTCTTTCATCTGATACTCTTTTACTTTAACTGATCTATTACTCTTTACTTTTTTACCTTGACTTATTTTACTCGCATGCTCTGTTTTCACTTTCATAGTAAATCATTCAACTTCTCCCAAGTCTCTTCATCAGTTAATTTAATTTTTACCATTCTTCTGATTTCATCCGCCTCTGTGTATTTTGCAATGTAGGCTTGTTTATAAAGAGATGTTTTACCTCATGCTGGAGGTAAAAGAGGTTTTCAAAACTCTAATAGAGTACTTTTCCTGTAGGCATTCCTTTCATGGAGGAATTATTGGACTAATCTTTGGCCACTTCTCTCATTTTCTTGTCATAGTCTTCATGTTTCATCAATCTATCATTGATAACCAAGGGATTAGGTAGACCTTTATGCCTCAAAATATCAAATTTGACCATGAATTTGGTTATTGCAAGCTCTATGTTTTCACACTTATCTTCGAGTTGTGTCATTAAGTTCCTTTTGGAAATTACATTTCTTACTTCCAGGATTGCTTCAGCTCTATCAATAATGCTAATTTCCTCTAATTCCTATTTTTTCTTGGAATTAAGAAACTTATTGATCTCAGTAGCCTCTTCAAGCTTTTACCCAAGTTCCTCTTTGACTTTTTGAATAGCTTTAGTTTCTTCCTTGATTCTGCTCAAAGATAAATTGGATGGATGACCAAATATCTTTAACAGAGTTAATGATATTGGCCCACACTTGTTGCTTTTCTTGAGCAAGTGGTTCTTTTAGTGTCAATTCTTTCTCTAACTTCTACACTCTGTCAGTAAATCTGTTTGACTTCTGTGTTTCATTTTTATGCATGATTTGTATCAAATTATTTTCATCCTCTCGACCTTTTATTTGTTCTTTAAGTCTATTTACTTCATTTTTTTGTATGGACATATCCTGCATAGCTTTTATCAGTTTACCTGCTTCATCACTAGGATGAGCTGATGTTGTTGTTGAATATATTTCTAATGTAGATGGAACTGTTGTAGCAACTGGAAGTGCTGTTGCAACTGGAGCTGCTGAAGTAGAAGGAACTGCTGTAGTAACTATAGGAATAACAGTGATATGCGTTGCTTCCATGTTGGCATTTTTCTCTTGCACCAATTTGTCCATCTCATTCTCCATCTCTTTCAGTTGAGCTATCAATTGAATGATGAGATTCATCATTTCATCTTTTTTTCCTTCATTCTCCAAAAATTCCTTAGCGTGTGGATGTTCAATAGGAGGCAATTTCAATTATTTTTTCAATGCAACAATGTCTGGATTATTTTTCTTGATGAACTCTTCTGCAAATTTGATGTTCTGGGGATCATATCCTACCTTTATGACCAGTTCTTCCAATGATTTCATTATGTTGTCCTTGGCTTGTGAGGAAGCCTTCTCTAGTTTTAATTGTCCTCTGATGTTTTCTAGAGTATTTTGCAGTTTTTGGACACTCATAGCTTTATTGGTCATTGTGGAGTATATCATTTCTCCAGCTTGCTTATGGAATTCAATTTGGTCTATTAGATGTAGATCTTTGGCTTGAACTTCATATGAAGTTTTCTTATAGTCAGCTGATGATTTTGGATTCTTCATTGTGGGCTGTAAGAAGGTCATCTGCTTCTTCTTGGTCTTGTAATAAAATTAAGAAAGCAACCTACTCTGGTCACTATGTGTCTGCTTCTGGTATTAGGCATAAGTAACTGCTTTTAATGCCTCATTCCTTAGTTTGATTTCCTTGTACTTCTCCATGATATCCTGTTCTTTATCTGCTGGTTTACTTGATGAAGACACCTCTACACTGTGTTGTTTCTAAATGATTTGTGTATTAGAGGTTGATGGTTGGTGAGTTTCCTCTGAAACTGTTGGAGGTGCATTTGCTTTAACCACTGTGTCTGTATCAATAATTTCAATAGTCTCAACTTGTTTATTTACAGGATTTAGCTTGGGATTCTTCTTGTACATTAATTTGAATTTAGTTTCTGTAGTGGTTTGAGCTGAATATGATCCTTCTTCTCTTGGCCTTTTGGAATTCCTATCTTCTAGGGCTAGAGTCTGCATAATAGAACTAGTTTCAACTAGTTTCTCAAGCTCTTTCAAAGTATTCTCCAACCACTCTGACTGGTTGGAGTACTTCTCAATGTCTAGTTTAGACTCATGAACAAAAGGAGTTAATTTAAACTTGATTCTTAACTTGTTGATAACTCCTAAAGGATCATAATTCCACTTGAAACTTCCACTGAACTTAAATTCATATAAACATTTTTCTGCCTATTGACCAACAGTCCTGTTATTGCAGATGAAAGGACCAATCTGGTTTTTTATCTTAAATTGTGTCTTCTTCTTTGTTGACAGAAAGTTCACTTCATCAGAGTTTAGTATCTGCCTGATATATTCAAGTGCAAATAATTTCTTTAGGAGGTAGTTGGGAAAATTATATAGAGTGAGTTGATATCCATATACTCTAATTTCAGTGTGGTTCTGATATAAATACTAGTCCCCTGTCCTACTGTGTTCAGACAATTGTAAGACCTTCTTTATCTCATCATTGATCCTAGGCTCATTTCTAGTGCTTAGCATATTGACAATTGGATGAATAAATGAATCAATGAAGTTGCTGTAGGTAAAATCTATGGAATCTTTCCTGATTAAGGAAGTCCAAAAAACAACTAATTGGGGATTGCCCTTAGCGTCTAGTTTTTGGAGGCTTACTACAAACCTTTCAGATTGGAAGTACAAAAACATATGAAACAAAACAGAGGAATACTTGAACACTCATTCCTCAAGTAATTTAACTATTGCTCATGGATAACATCTAATAAGTACTGAGCAAAGTTAAATGTGGAAGCAAGAGGTTGTCCTAGGCAGAAAATAGATAGAAAAACTAAGACTGAAGCATCTACATACTCATCTGTAAAATAGCCTAGAATGAAAGACAATATTGTGATAATCTGTCTTGTTCTTTCTGAGAAAATTGAGGCTAAATATGGAGGGTTGCTCTTTGGGGTTTTAACTGATGAAGGTAGAAAGGTTTGGAAGATCTGAAACCTCTTTGGAAATTCAAGTTTCAGATATAATTCAGTAAGGATTTCAATTGACAGAGAGGATTCATTAGGCTTGGGTTGAATTTGAAGAATTTGGTTTATAGATTTTGTATTAATGATGAACAATATCTCTTTGTTGTGGGTTACTAGGGCTCTTTCATTGTGAAAATAATTAGCTTGATAGATTCTGATGATCTCTAGGAATTGGAAAGTATTTTTGAAAATATACTTGAGCAAATTGGATTCCCAAAGGCAGATATGATCAGCCTGGTCAATGGCTTTATCATGGCTGCAAAAATGGATCTCAAGGATATTGAAATCATTGACAGGGTCACTGATTTTGAAGTCTTTGTCTACAAGTGGAGTGTGTTCAACATCAACAACAGGAGGTTGTAGGGGATTAACTGTCACAATGCCTTGGGAAGCCATAGATTTGTTTATTTTTATCAATTAATTACTCTCTGACTTAAGAAATAGGCTCTGAATACTGTGAAAAAATGATTACCGTCTACTAAAAGGGTTTTGGAGGCAACAATGGATTTTTTATGGTTTTCAAAGCTTTTCAACTTATTCAATTGATTAACTTATCAAGAATACTACGCAAATCTTAAGTAAATGCCTCTGTACTTCAGGAATACCTGGAAAAAATGAAGCTTTAGGTATGTAGAAAGGTTCTGGATACAACAATGGAGGCTTTGATGGTCTTTATATTGCTTTAAACCGAATCTGCACAGGCTTTAGTAACGAAAGGCTTGAATTCTGGTCATATTTGGATTTAAAAATAGGCTGACAGTGTTGTTTTAGCTCAAAAATAGGTCGGTAGAGGCTTCCTTTGTGCAAATCTGAATAGAATGGTGAAAATGCTGTAAAGGGAGGTCTTTATGTTTTTAACCAACAGTGATTAAACTTTGGGCGCGGGTTAAATTCAAATGGGGGGTTTCATTGCGGGCAGAAAAAAGGGTTTGGAGGTTTTTCGCATTGAGAAAAGCTGGTAGAAGGTTTTTGGCTTGGAAGAGCGGTGAGCCGTGGAGCCGCCACATAGCAAAGCGTTGGGGTTGCAAAAAAAATTATTTCGCAAACCTCCAGCGGTGTTAATGGTCGGGTAGTCGGGGGTGCGAAAATTATTATTGGTCGCCAGATCTGATCAATGTAGATCTGACGGATGGGCGAATAGGAGGGATCCGTTGGGGATTTGATAGGAAGTGGGGCCCAGGAATGTGCATGCGATGGACTCATATATGCAAAGGGATTAATGTATATGGGATCAAAACTTTATAATAGTGAGGTTTAATCAAATTGGGCTGGGGATGATATATAAACCATAGGTTAAAGTAATGTACAGGAGTTAATATAATATGGGAGCAGGGATATATATACATCAGGGTTTTTAATAAACTATTTGTTATACTAAAATATGTGGTTGGGGAAATATATGTGCGCGAGCTAATATAATAAAGTTAATCAAGGGATTAATATAAAATGGGGGGTTAATGAATATAATGCAGGATGTATAAAATACACTATAAGAATGAGTTAAAATAACATCGGGGAAGGTTTTTCAACGTGGCCTGACATTATTTAAAAACTTAGGATAAGTGGATTTTAGTGGTTTTAAATGGAAAAAAGGGGGATTAGTAAGGGGAGAATTACTTTTAAAGGGAAATGTCTAGGGAAAGGGGTTTTTAGGAAGGGGAAAGGGTTAAAATGAGGGGAAAGGAAGTGAATTTTACAAGGGAAAATACATTTTAAGATTGGCATTTAGGTGTTGACAAAGGGAAGGGATTTTGGGGAATATTAGTGATATGAAATGACCACTTTATGCTCTCCATGCCTTGTGAAAACTGCTTCTACCTACCCATCATTTACCCTAACATTTTTTCTTCATTTATTTGGGTGCATTTGAGCTTGCTAACCCTTTTTATTTTTCTTTTATAAGAAAAATATCTAATTCTAACCTTATGACATCCAATGGCTCAGATTAAACTGATAAGCTCATTTTATTCTCTACCTAACTACTGATCTGCCAGGATTAAACAGTTTGGCTAGATCTTTATTCACTATCTATCAACATGAAATTTAAATGCATGAATGAGTCAAGATTAAGTTGTTTGACC
Source organism: Pinus albicaulis (assembly GCA_034641835.2). Taxonomy (NCBI): domain Eukaryota; kingdom Viridiplantae; phylum Streptophyta; class Pinopsida; order Pinales; family Pinaceae; genus Pinus; species Pinus albicaulis. The sequence continues at coordinate 959,503,984 of CM076581.1, read as the reverse complement.
ATCATGAATTGTGGCATTTTTGACAAGCTGCACATAATCTTATTTTGCAAATTAAAGTAAAAAGTAGTGGCATTTGAATTTGCATCACTTTCAGGATCTATTTTTTATCTCTTTTTGGTGGGGTTCATATTTTATATTCTTTTTTGATCTTTTTCCTTTAGTCCTTTGATTTTTCTGGACTTCACCCTCTTTACATTTTTTATTTTTAATATGGGAAATTTTTTTTGCATAAATCAAAAGTATGTACAATATTACAATACTTTATTATAGTCAATTCAAAATTATGAACCCTATTATTATAGGACACTAATAGTGACTCCACATGGGATGGAATTTCTTGGTGAAATGCCAAGAACTTTGAGATCAGTAGCCTTGGAATTTTGACTCTGCTTGCCTTGTAACTTCTTTATGAAATCTACTTTATTCATACTTATGATGTTATGTCTTTCAAAGCTTAGGGCCTTCTCTTCAGGCTTCAACTTTTCAAGAAAAAAATCCAATCCAATCTAAACTCTGCAATGTTATGTACAATGACCAAAGTAAACAAATGAACTAATGTTAATCTATAGAAAATTAATGCTTCAAAATCCTACCATTTATTGGTCCACCTGGTAGATCTGATCCATCTATTTCCTTAAAAAGGAATTGTTACCTCTGTAACCATAAATGATATAGGGGCCTTTCCATAGAAAATCAAATTTACCATGTTTACCTTTTTCTTCTCTTCTAGAATCCCACTTAAGTACTTTGTCACCTATGTAAAAATCATCATCTTTTGTTTTCTTGTCAAATATATTTTTGATTTTATCTTGGATCACTTGTGATTTGATGTAAACCTCTTCCCTAGTTTGCTGCAAATGAATAGTCTGATTTATCCTTCTCTGGATATCATTTGGTTCTACCTGCATTTCTTGAATCATATTCATCACTAGCACTCCTAAAGAGGATGGAAAAACAACATCCATTCCATATACTAGTTGATAAGGAGATGTACCAATGGAATTCTCTATAGTTAGTCTGTCTGCTCATAAGGAATTAACCAACCTTTTGTTCCAAGACTTCTTGTTGTCTTCTAAAAGTTTCTTGATAATATTTACTAGGATTTTGTTGGAGGATTCTACAAGTCCATTACCTTGAGGGTAATAGGGAGTGGAATGGCCAAGGGTAATGTGGTATCTGTTACAAAATTCCACCATTTTCTTAGATTTGAAAGTAGCTGCATTATCGGTAATGAGGTTTTGTGGGAATCCAAATCTGGAAAGGATATTGTGTTCAAGGAATGAGATAATGATAGAATCAGTGGCTTGTCTAGAAGGAATGGCTTCTATCCACTTGGTAAAGTAATCAGTGGCTATCAAAATCCATTTATGTTGGGCAGAGGAGGGTGGGTGAATTTCACCAATGAAGTCTAGACCCCATTGCTGAAATGGAATTTGTGTGGAGATGGGTTTGAGGGGTAAAGGTAATAGTTTTTTATTCCCTTCAAAGATCTGGCATTTGTGACAGGAGGTCACATACTTTCTAACATCTACAAAAAGAGTGGATCAATAAAAACCTACCCTCAAGATTTTATCAGTAGTTGATTTCCAGTAAAGGTGTCCTCCACATTCACCTGCATGAAATTCTTGCATAACTTTATCAGCTTCATCTTTCAATAAGCACTTCAGTAGTATACCACCATGACCTTTCCAAAATAAAGCATTATCTGTGATATAATACTTCATTGCCTACATTTTCAAAAATCTAGCTTTAGTTCTAGATAAACCAGGAGGAGCTTTTAGATTTAGTAAAAAAAATATGATATCTGCATACCAAGGTGAGCTAATGAAATATTCATTGATTTGTGGAGTCACCATCTCTTCTTGATCATTTAATTGAGCAATAAAATTTATATCTAAGGCCCGACAATTCGATTCATCCATGAGTTTGGCTAAACCTTGGCCTTTAATCAATTTGGTGAGCTTTATTTCAATATCATATTCCAAAATAGTGGCTATCCGTTTGCCTCTATTTCCATCAGATCCATTCTGAGTCAGAATGCCCTTTACTACTTAATTTGGAACATATGCAATAATGTGTGAATACAAGATGTATACTATAAAATATTTAATAGCATTTACTAAAGCAAGTGCCCGTTTTTCCATTATGTTGTACTTTAGTGTGACCCCTTAATGATTTGATGAAAAAAGAAATGAGATGTTCATAACCCTGATCATTCTTTTGCAACAAGACTGCTGCAATGGCATGTTATGAAGCAAAAGAAAAAATGATAAAATCTTTTTGGAAATTAGGACTTATTAGGACAGGTGTTGTTGTAAGGGCTTGTTCGATTGATTCGAAAGATTGTTTGGCTTCTACTCTCCATTTAAGTGTTGAATCTATTTTTAACATGTTATTCAATTCTCTGATTAGTTCTACTAAATTAGAAATTAATATTCTAAGGAAGTTAATTTTACCTAAAAATTCCTACAATTATTTGATGTTTCTAGGATGACTTATGTTCAATATTGCCTCTATTCTAGCTGGATCTATTCTAATTCCCTCTTTTGAAATAATGTTTCCTAAGAGTTTACCTTCTTCTAGTCCAAAGAGTGTCTTTTTGGGATTCAGTGAAATACCAAATTTTCTACATTTAATAAAAACTCTTCTCAAATAATCTAGATGTTCACTGTTTGTTTTGGAGAATACTATTATGTCATCTAGATAAATGACTAAAAATTCATGAATCTCTTTTGAAAAAGCTATATCCATAGCTCTTTGGAAGGTAGCTCCTGCATTCATCAATCCAAAAGGCATTTTCAAATACATGAAAGTACCCCAAGGAGTGGTAAATGTTGTCTTTGCTTGATCTTCCGATTGAACTAGGATCTAATTGTATCCAGAAAAGCCATCAAGTAATGACATTATGGATGATCCAACTACTCTCTGTGAAATATGATCCATTTTGGGGAGAGGATAGTTATCTTTTAGGGACACTTTGTTTAAGTTTCGGAAATCAACACAAATTCCGATTTCCCTCGTTTTCTTCCTAGTGGGAACTAAGTTTGAGACCCAATCAGAATATCTGATAGGTGCTATGATTTTTTCCCCATACATCCTTTTTACTTCTTTATCAATCAATGGCATAAGAACAAAATTTATTCTCCTAAGCTTTTGTTTAAATGGTTTTTGATCTTCTTTGATAGGTATTTTATGTTGAAGGTTTAAAAACTTTGAATCATCATTTTCTATTTCTTCTATTTATACTTTCTTTAATTTATATATTTCTAATTGAGTGAATTTAGTTGGTTCAGTCAAATCTAAATTATTTACATCTAACTTACTATCTATAGTGTCATATTTTTTACAATAAGTATCTATGTTATAGTTTTGGAATTCTCCCTCAACATTCATAAAATTGTAGATTTGAGAATCTTGTGAAAATATATGCTAGTATTTCAAGTTATTAGGAATATTAGGCCTATGTCTTACCTCTGGAGTGTACTGGTGGTTTGGCTGAAAAAGAAATTTACAGGTATTGGCAAAACTAGCCAAACTGTGAGCCTGCATGTTTTGTTTTCTTGCAATGAAAACAAAGTCAATTTCAAGCAACTCTTTAATCAAATCAAGAACATTTTCTCTGTATTTATTAAGTCTAAAATTATTCACATAATACTCTCCCCTGATTTTTTTTATGATTAATTCTTAATCTCCCATGATAGAGACTCTCTTGGCTCCTAAGTTTCTTACAATTCGCAGTCCTAAGATTAAAATTTCATACTCAACCATGTTATTTGTGCATTTAAATTTTAATCTAAAGGCATAAACTTCAGAATGATTATTTTCCATGTTGTGAATCCAAACTCCTACTCCTCCTCCTAATCTATTCACTGAACCATCAAAGTCTAGGTGCCACATAGATTCATGAAATATATTATCACTGTCAAATTCTTTATGTTCCTATTTTACAACTGTGTTATTGTCTTTTCCATTGTCTAAATTACATAAAATGAAAGAATCCATATCAGAATGTACAAAATAAATAGGATAGTTCTATGGTTTTTCTGCACTACTGACCATGTATTTCATTAAAGTTTCTCTGTAAAGCTTTTTGGGCTAACCAAATAATGAAATTGTGGCATATGACATGTATAACTATAGATATCCCTGCAATTTTTCTCCCCATGAGCGAGATAATAACATTCCATTATCCTGATGATGAACTACAGTTGGTAGTTCGAAACGCGTCGGTTCCAAAATATATTATGTGATTTCCCAGAAGATTTGTATTTAATTTTTTTTTGGAGGGATATCAGCAACTACAATATCCATGACAATACTATTATCTTGGTATTGGAATGGAGTGACACACAAGTCTTTTATTAGGCCAAGACATTTAACTTTTCTAGAATCAAAAGAGAAAAGATCTTTGTATGGTCTGGTTATATCTAAATCCAATGTTTCCATGATTGGCTTTGGCATTAAGTTGTGTGATGCTCCTGAATCTAGCATAGCATTGTGTAAAATTTGATCATGAATCTCAAGCTAATGTAGAAAGGAGGAACACCACCTTCTTGATGTTTTCCATTTACCTCAAGACCAAATAGTAATTATGGTTGATCGTCATTTAGATTAACAGAGTCTTCTCCTTAATTTATGTTCAATGTTTCAGTGATTTGTATAAATCATGTTTCACCAATTTTGTTAAAGGAATTGGTATTTTCAATTTGGCTATTTCAGTTTGGATGTTAAATGGGACTTGAGTTTTTCCTAACTAAGTAACTTCTTCTTTACCAATTGCAGTTTGAGTGTTTTTCTCTTCTTTTTCTACAGTTGGATTTTTAGTTTGTGTTTCCACTGTTTTGTTATTCTCAATCTTCTTTTGTGGAATAGTTTGAGTTGCAGTTGTAACTTTGGCAGTAGATGATTTTTTATTATCAGCAGATGTTTTAAGGTTAGTTGTTGTTTTAGCAACAACAGATGTTTTAGGATCAGCTGTTGTTTTAACGGCATTATCTGTAATGTCTACAATTTTTGGACTGGGTGTAATCTTTGAAGTCGAAGTTTTATGAGCTTCCCTAGGGAGAATTTGTAGTACTTTGGCTGCAGGAGATTCTACCGTTTTCTTGATCTAAGTTTGGGCAGTTTTCTTAGTAGGGGCTTCTACATTTTTCTTGCTCCTAAGGTTATATTGTTTGTGAACATCATTAATGGAAAATTCATAACCTTGTTTATAATCAAAAGACTCTCCAGATTCTAATTGTAATTGTTGCAACATGTATAATTCATGTTCTTCTTGGGTAAGAAAAATAGTATTATCATCATTTATTCCCATTAAGTTAATTTGAGTGTCTTCATCTTCTTCATTTTGGTGAGAAATTTCAGCATAGTTCTCTTGGAAAGGTGGTTTTATTTGTCGATCAAGTGCTGATTCTCTAGATTTACCAATGTTGGGATTCTTCCTAAAGTTTGGATTTCTTATTTGAGTACCTTGTTGTTGATTATCCCACTATGGTTTTCTTTCCATATTTTCTAATCTATCCATCATTCTTTCCATGGTTTTTTCTAAGCTATATATCTTACTCTATGATGTGGATGATTCACCCTTAATAGTTACTCTTCTTTCATTTCTCAACCTAGCTCTTCTAGATAACAAATTTGTTTCTACACTAACAAAATTACTTTGTATCTTCTCTAATGTTTTAGGGTTTCTTTCTCTCAGTTGGTATGACATATCAGTATCAAAACCATCAGGGAATTTGATTAAAGCTAGATCTAGTGGGGGTTTGATGTTTTATTTGGAATATGATATGAATGCTGTTCGAACTATTACAATAATCACAAAGCAGTTCATTAGGTGCTCTTCTTATGTTTTTATATTCAGAAAATATTGTAGGGTTATGTTTTCTCATCGCTTGGTAAACAAAATACATGATGTTCTAGTTAATGAGCAAGCGCGATTGGCGGTAAAGCTTTAAACGCATTTGTTTTGTTTCTCCATTAATGTTTGAGAAAATAATCTTGACTTTGTCTTACGGTACCAACATTCTCCCCATTTCTAAGTTTTAAAATAAATTTTACTTTAGAAATAGGTCCCCTTTCTTGCAGATAGAAATACAAATACTTTGAATGGTGATTGTTTTAAAACAAAATATTAAAAAGTTGTTCATTTAAAAGTCGCTACATACGCCTGTAACATGAAATGGTAACATTTGAATATTTTTGATCTGATTAAACACCAAGTCTGCTATACGCGCTGCTTTGGTAATAATATAAGTATTCATGTTAAAAATTCCGATGTGATCGCAATCACAAATCAGTAAAGTCTTATGGTTTCACATTTGTTTTAAAGAAAACTCCGATGCGATAGAACTTATTGCAAATCACATTTCAAAAAGGATACCCTTCATTCGATCTATTTCATAAACGCCAATGTGATGCAATTCATCACAATCGTATTTTAGAGGAACAACATCACATCTACTTATTCTGAAAATGTCCGATGCGATGGACCCCACCATCATCGCAATCGCAAATCAGCGGAAATCATGTACAACTTAATTCCTTTGGGAATGTCCGATGTGATATACTATCACCGTAATCGCAAATTGACAGAACATATGAGATGATATTTGATTTCCTTTCGAAACCTACGATGCGATGGATAGTTAGTATTTTTTTATCGTTGTGCATATATTTATTAATCGCATTCGGAAAATTCAAAAGGAAAGTTTTACGTTTCAATATCACCGATCTCCGATTGTACGATCATCATTAATTATAAAATCAAACGAATTATGGTGATCGATTCCAATATAAATGCGTGAATGTGACTCTCATGGAGGACATTTAAGTTTAATACAAATTAATCAATTGGGATCATTAATAAAAATATTTTCACACACTTGTTCTTTTAACTTTGTTTCTTCTCGTTCTGAAAGGTTTTTCTCATTTTCAGAGACATAGAACGTCCAACCCTCTCATTCACCGAGCAAGTGAAATGATACCAGACAAGAAAATGTCTAAGAAATTTAAGAAAGAAAGAACTACTGTCACCGCAAAGACTGTTGCCACTCCCACAGTACCAAAAGAAAAACCAGCTAAAATCAAGTTGGTTACAGATACTGCATGCTAGGGTCTTGGGAAGCTTTCATGGGAAGATGTTTATAACTTGATTGAAGCAGAAAAACCTATCGTTAAAGAGGTAAACGACAGTGCCAGATGAAGAAGATTCAGATTCTGATTCTGAGACTCTTCTCAAAGCACTTACAAATTCTTTTCTTCACAGAATTGCGGCTCAGGAAAATATATTCCCCTATTATGATGTAATACGATGGGTGATAGACAATATCACCATCACAAACAGAACATTTTTTTCAGTGGTGGGAACAACGTTTGGGTCTTTTAGAGCAGGAGATATAAAAGTGATGTACCCTCTGCCAGACCCTCAAAAAATCTATAACAAAGCCTTCATAAACGATTTCTCCGCAGGAAATGAAACTCAATCAAAACCAATAAGGGAATGGAGATGAGCTCCAATAAAACAAAAAAATTAAGCATCAGGTATGTACTCCGTGGAGTCTCTTGCACCCCCATATTGCTATGCTATTACAATGATGTGTAGGCTTTTCGGAAATGATAATTCTACAAGGTTTTCAATTCAAATGGTACCCCTGATTCATTCTGCTCTAAATTCTGGATTATGGATTGGTCAGTTATCCTTTCTGAAAAGATAGCTAATAGAATTCTGGAATATAGAAAGGATAAAGACACTGGAAATACAACTCCTTTTCATTTTTGTACCTATATCTTAGATGCTCTATGTTTTAATTCCGAATTCCCTATTCTGGGTTAGAAATGGACTCCATAGGAACTTGCTCCGATTCATATTTACCATAAGCATTTTTGGAAGGTCCATTTTAAAAATCATGTATATAGGACTTGTCACAGCTTTATGTTACCTGTCTATCAAACCATTTTTAACCAATTTCCTCCCCGGCTTTCTAAAAAAGCAAAGAATGATATATCCCTAATTGGCAATTGGTTTGGAGAAGAAAGGTTTACCTATATCAGAGTTTTTGGAAGCATTGTGGAACCCCATATCTTACCTCTATATGTCCCTGACAAACTATTAGCCAAAGAAATTTCTTACCAGTTGACAGAAAGAGGGATGTCAAGATGTTTAAAGAATGCTAAGAAATTGATGTGGCCTACCTTTCCCTTTTATTGTGGAAATTATACTCTCAATGATTTCAAACATGTTGAGAAGGAAGTCATTAAAATAAGAGATCTTAAGCTTGCAACTGTCCCAGGTAGACAGTATGATCCAAATAAAGTAACGATTTTAACCTTTAGTTTCAAGTACAAGTTTGAGCATGAACTGATAATTTGATGATTGTTTGTCTCTGTTGAAAAATTTAATTTTATGACTTATTTAAGTCAGTTTCAAGTAAGAGATAACGAATAAATTCATACGGTTTAGAAGTGGAATATTGCAAAAGCTTCATGGCTAGCTGAGTTCCTTTACGAAAGTTGAAAATATAAAAACAGAACAAAAGAAAAAGGAAGACACAGCTAGCAAGACAGAAAAATAAGTGTCTACATGCAAGCCTGATGTACATACTGAGAAGGAAAATGCAGCTAGCAAGCTTGATATTCAGACAGAGAAGGAGAATACAAGTACCAAGACCGATATGCAGTCTGAAGAAAGAAATACAAATGATAAACCTAATGATCAACGTGAAAGAGAAACAACCACGGAAAGAGTGGTAAATTTAGCTAAAATTATTGTTACTCCCCAATTGCTAAGACAATATGAGCAATTTGAACAGCAAATTGGAAGACAAAATAATCCTCAAATTGATAATCTGAAAGATCAAGATATGGAGATAATTCTTGAACATCCATCAAAAGAAATTGTGTTGAAAGTTGAAGAAATCCCTCCTCTGGATATCTTTTATAGTCCTAAGCATAGGGCTGTTGTGGTGTTGTGGAAACGAAAAAGAAAGGAGGACGGATGAAGATCTTTGTCATCCCCACGAAGTTGAATTCATGAACAACGGAAGAAATACGAAACCGTCTTCAGAGATCTTACCAAATTGTCACCAATATCCCAAATTGCCTACGGTCTGATAACATAGATAAAAGTTTAAGTGAATTCGATCAAATGATCAAGCAGAAACTGAATGTGATACTAGAAATAAAGACAACAGATGATCAACAAAATATAATGCAATTGGAGTGATGGAATATGAGAAGAAAAAGTAGATGACGATGAAGAACAACACAAATTAACAGAAAAAAGAATTGAAATCAACAAACTTTGAATAAGCAAAAAAGTTGTCCCAAGAGGTCATCCAGAATTACAAACCACTTTCTATAAAATGGAAAAAGCGCATACAAAACGACCAAAAGAGAAAATATTTCAAGCAAGATTGGATAAATTTAAGGATTATCCTAAAATTGACCAATTTAAAATTGAAGCTCTGGAAACAAATAAGCTATTGTCTCAGCAGTTAGATGATCTTTGTCAAAGGATTGCACAAGCAGAGCCTTTATTTGAAATAACATCTTCCCTTATTGATGAATCAGTCAGTACTAGAATTGAATTTGAGAATGCAGATGATAAGATATCATAGTTGATTTCATGGCAGGACTCAAAACAAGGAAAGAAAGAAAATCTTCCCAGGATCGAAGAAAGGCATAAAGAAATTTTATTTGCTGAATGGGATACACAGTTAATTAAAGAAAAACGTGCTACATCAAGGGCTAGAGCCATAATGAACAATCTGACACAATTAGTAAATGATAGCTTATACTAATTTTGATTTTAAGTTAATAACAAATTAAATTGCCAAGGAATTGAAAATACGAAGTACACCGGATAAATGAGAAAATGATCAACATGAATCAAAAGATCAACAAAATACAGGAAATTACATGGGATGTCATATGGACATATTTGATCAAACCACAAAGTCAGCAGATGGTAATCAAATGCCTTTATAATGCCATAAATTACATCATTCCAGAGCTATCTGATGCCACATACACTAGTCAGTTGCATTCGAGGCTGAGTCATCCAACGAAAGTTAAAGAAATGCTTAAAATCTGCCACCTTAGCACATTGAATACAGAAGAAATTCAGTGAATCTGTTTTATTTGATATCGCAAGTCTTTCCCAGGATCTCCGATGATAGTTTCTAGCATAAGTTATAGATAATCTGTTCTGTTAATTTCCTATTTAAACCCCTTTCATGCATTTAGAAAGGGGTCCTAAATTTGTAATATTTTGGGTTGGATCATACATTTCTGTACTCCTTTTACTATTTTATTTTTATGAAGGATCACAACCTGTGATTTATGGTGAATTATCTTTAAGAGTTGCATTTCTGTATCTTGGAGGTTGTTCTAAGTTAAAGCGCATGATTTGGATATCAAATTTGCATCAAGAAAATATCTAAATGAATTTGGTATTTCTATCAATTTACTGTTATTTTCTTTATGTAATGAAGTATTCTCTTTGAAATTTTCTATCATTTATATATGCTTGTTCCTCAAATATTTCTTTATCATATCATTTCTGAAGATATAGAAATTTTCATTTACCATAGTATGTGCAAATGATATATAAAATTATGAATGCGATGTGTTATTCTAACTTTGTTTAATTTATGAAACAGAGTTATCATTATATGATACTGCATCTTTCTGTTGAATAATAATACATTTTCATGGTTATTAGTTTAATTGAAACCATCTTTAAGTCGTATTCATACTTAATACCCAGGTTAGTTTTAGAATTATTTACAAGTTATAATTTAAGTTAGATAGATTATTTCGGTCAGTTAGTTCCATTATGCACCTACAAAAACACTCCATTACCAATCTATTCATTATTAGGAAACTGGTCCTATAAATCCAGTTGGAGCCACCACACCAAACAGAAAAGGAGCTATCCTAAGGTCTGAACTAGGTGGTTTTCCCCCAATGTTTGAAGCAACGATTTTCGAGGCTTCAACATTTTTGGCACTAGAAGGAGGGCCTAAGCTATGAATGGCAAGTAAATCCAAATCTACAGGCCATTCTAAGAGCAATTCACCCTCATCACCTTCTTCAATTTCCTCTACATCTCAAATCACTAGGGAAGAAATTGATAGAAATATTCAAACACCCACTACCAAAGTCTCAAATCAATCAGATAATAAACCTCCTGAGTCCCCTGAAATACAAGCTTTAGTTCATAAACTCCAAGGGTTCTCATTATCATTAGAAGAGTCTGAAATATCTGAAGGTAGTGTTACTTCACAATTTGTTTCTTCCAGACCTCTCACTAGGTCACAATGTGAAAAAATTGGTATTCCTCCATAGGAATTTCCTTTACCAAGACGAGTTAAGATCAGAAAAACATCCTCGGAATTAGGTAGTGATATCATTTCTTCATCGCAAACCCACTCATCTGCTTCCCAGACTCAAACCCAGGAGAGCATAGTTATTCCAACAACCTCTACTCAAACCCCAGTTGTTTCTTCAAGTCCCTCAATTGTTATCCCAACAATGGCACAAAGACCATGGAATAATCTAGGGGCTGTTGAAATGCCTGCACCTTTGCATGATTTTCCAGATCATCCTGAAAAATGGTTGCCAAAATTTAGTCTTGACCTTGGTGTACAAGTAGAAGAACACATTAATAACTTTATGTTATCTGTAAATTCAAATGCAGTAGAACATGAAGATGTTGTGATTAGGTTATTCCATTATACTTTACAAGGGGCAGCAGGATCCTGGTATTTCTCACTACCATCGGGATCTATTACAAGTTGAGACATTTTCCAGGAACATTTATTAACCAAATTTGGAGATGATAGATCAATAGCAACTCTAATCAATGATCTCTCTAATTTGAGGACAAAACCCAAAGAACCCATCAAATATTTTAATTCCTGATTCAATAAACTCTTGAATAAAATCCCTACAACATCGAAGCCCAATGAGCAAGTCAGAAGTGAATGGTATATAATAGCTTTGCCCTCAAATATAGCAATTTTTGTAGATAGAGTTTCTAAACCTACTTTAGCTGAAAACATGAAAAAAGAAATTGCAGTTGAAAGACAGATTGTTGATTTGGATAAGAAAAATGCTATTGAAGAAAAAAAATCCAAAAAGGTCAACTTTAAGGATGATTCAAAGAAGAAAACACCGAGAGATCCATATGATATGGAAGGGTTGCAGAAAGTTCTCAAAACTATGTCTAATGAAATGGTTGAGATTAAAAAGCAAGTGGCAGAAACTTCTACCAAAAGGCCATTCAAAAATTTCAAAAGAAATAAAACTACTGAATCAAAATCACCCAATTCAATCTCTAACGCAAAGTCAGATCTAGAAGAAGATGAGGAAGATGATACACCTCCATTATTGAAAGAAGATGAAGAAGAAGAAATTGTTGAATTACATGCGATGTGGGATTTCATTCTTCCTAATTCAGACAGTGAAAAGGAAAAAGAAGCCATGCCAGTAAGTACGAGAAGTAAATCTGCAGCAGAGCCTGTTCAAACAGTTCCCAAGAAGAAAATTTCAACTTTGACTACTAAAGACAAATCCCCTGTAAAGAAAAATTCCTCTTTACCAACTCAAAATCAACCATCATCTTCTAATCCTCCTACAACAACATCCAAAACTCTGGTGGTATCAGATCCTATGGATTATAACATTGTTGAAGACATGAAGAAAACCAGAGTGAATATCTCTCCACATGAACTTAGCAAACTTAAACATCAACAGAAGTTGCTATTGAAAGAATTAAATGCAACACCTATTTCTCCTCTCCCAAGTGGTGTTGTTGCCAAAGTAGCCAAAGGATCAGGTAAGCCACCAAATAAAGTATATGCTACTAATACTGTTCTTATTGGAGAAAGATCAAATTCTCAGACACCTCCTTTTATTTCGACTTATGAAATCTACAATAAGAATTTGCATAATTGCTTAATAGATTCAGGAGCATCATCTAATATAATGCCTACTTCAGTTTGTGCAAAATTGAATATTGAACCACATAAATCTGTGGTTCATATTTTTCAATTAGATAGGACTAAAGTGCAAGTTGTGGGAGAAATTAATTTAGTCACCATTACGTTAGCCTATGATCCCAGGATAGTCCAAAGAATTGATATACTGATTGAAAATATTCCTGAGTTTTATGGATTAATATTGAGCAGGGATTGGTCTGCAAAGCTTAATGGTTACATTGCCACTGATTATTCTCACATGTGGTTTCCTTACAAAGGGAAACCAAATCAAATCAAGGTTGAGCAAGAAAAAAACATGATGCATACTATGACAGAATTTGAACAAGAAAATGAACCTGTAGCTTTTAATAACAACATTCTCGGAGGTTATTCTGCTGAATCATTCCTTGGAAATTTCACATCACCACAATCACCCTTTTCTATAAATACTTTTATTTCGCAAATTGAAAATTTTTCACAAACTGATTCTTCAAGAATTGTTAATGTTTCTAATACATCTGTAGATAAACCTGTAGATAAATCTTTATTTTGGTCTTTGTATTTTGATGGATCAAAATCCAACGATGGTGCAGGAGTAGGATGCATTTTAGTTAATAAAAATGGGGAAATACTATGCTTTCTTGTAGGTTAGAATTTGAGTGTATAAATAACACTGCAGAATATGAAGCCTTGATTCAAGGGCTTTATAAAGCAATAGGGTTGAATTTTAAGTACTTGAAAGTGTATGGTGATTCTGAAATTGTTATCAGACAAGTAAGAAACACTATCCATTGTCTTTCAGATCATCTTAAACATTATAAAACCCTTGTTCAAGACCTTACCACTCAATTTTTAGCATTTAACATATTTTCTGTCCCTAGAACTCAAAATACATCAGCTGATTTGTTAGCTAATGTTGCCTCCAAGCTCCTCCTGGCTGAAGATTACATTCCAGATAGGTTTTCAGTTGAATTAATCTTTCGACCATCTATTCCTGAGAATATCACAAACTGGAGAGTATTCTATGATGATGAAGATATCTTGAATTTCTTCACATCAAAGAAACATTATGATGAACAAATAATTGACGAAAATGATCATGATCTTCAAAATACCTCAAAAAGTAACGAAAATTCCATTCCCAAATCTGTAGTTAAACTTGAAGATCTATATGACATAAAAGACAGATTCAAGAAAGTTACTAATGCTAAACTTCAAATTTGTTCTTTCAATTTTGAATTAGTAAACTTTGGTACTAATTCTAAGCCTCAAAATGTTAATCTAGGACTTGAGTTAACTTCAGAAGAAAGAATCGCTTTCATGAAACTTCTGAGTAGGTATAAAAATGTTTTTTCTTGGAATTATGAGGACTTGAAAACTTATGATACTTCTGTTATTCAACATACAATTCCAATGCTTTCTGATGTGAAACTTGTTCAACAAAAGTTAAGAAAAATTCATCCAAATCTGGAAAGTCAAATCAAGATAGAACTCAATAAATTTTTGAAAGCCAAAATCATTTTTCTTGTAAGACATTCTAATTGGGTTTCCAACATGGTACCTGTCAGGAAGAAGAATGGAGATATTAGAATCTGCATTGATTTTAGAAATTTAAACAAGGCATGTCAAAAAGATAACTTCCCATTACCAACGATGGAACAAATACTTCAAAAGGTAGCTGGTTCTGAACTCATGTCTTTTCTTGATGGTTTTTTAGGCTATAACCAAATATTGGTACATCCTGATGATAGGCTGAAAACTAATTTCAGAACCAAATGAGGAACTTATGCTTATCAAAAGATGCCCCTTGGTTTGATAAATGTAGGAGCTACTTTCCAGAGAGCCATGGATATAGCATTTAAGGGTCTAATTAATAGATCAGTTGTTATCTAACTTGATGACATAATAATATTTTCAAAGAAAAGAGCCAATCATCTGCATGATTTGAAACAAATATTTGAAAGATGCAGAAGATATGGTATTTATTTAAATCTAAAGAAATATTTCTTTGCTCTCAATGAAGGAAATCTCTTAGGATTTATTGTGTCAAAAGATGGTATATATATTGACCCTGACAGAGTAAAAGAAATTTCTAATATTTCTTCACCACATAACAAGAAATCCATGCAATCATTTCTAGGGAAAATCAATTTTGTAGAAAGATTCATTCCTGATTTTTCTCAAATAGTTTTACCTTTGCAGAATATGATTAAGAAAAATTTGGTTTTCAAATGGTTACATAAAGAAAAATAAGCCTTTGATGCAATCAAAAAGGCAATCATTAATGCACCTACATTGAATACTCCTGATTTTTCTAAAAAAATTATTCTGTATACCTTGGCTACTGAAACATCCTATGCTGTTGTTTTAACACAGCTCAATGATCAACAAGAAGAAGCACCAATTTCTTTCTTCAGCTCAAATCTACAAGGAGCTGAACTTAATTATACTGATGTAGAAAAACAAGCCTTCTCTGTGTTTAAATCAATCAAACATTTTAGACCTTTTCTCCTAAAGACACATACAAAAATTATTGTCCCATTATTTGCAGTGAGACAATTGTTAATTCAAAAAGAAGTAGGAGAAAAGAGAGGTAATTGGGTAACAACTTTACAAGAGTATGATATTGATATTAAGCCAGCCAAGATTGTTAGAGGACAAGGTTTTTGTAGATTGTTAGCAGGAGCTTCCAACATACCAAAAAATCAAGATCAAGATAATGCTATTCAAGTAAATTAGATAAGTGTTATAGATTCCAAATCTTAGTATGATGATATGATCTTTTACTTGAAAAATGGGTATGCTCCTTCTAATATTAGCTATAAGAATAAGAATGCTTTAAGATTAAAGGCTAAAACTTATAAAATAATTAATGATGTGTTATTCAGAAGAAATTATGATTCAATTCTATTAAGATGCCTTGAAAAGACTGAAGCAAAAAAGGTATTGCAAGAATTACATGATGGACTAGCAGGTGGAAATTTTGGAGGTGATACCACAGCTCACAAAATCATCCATGCTGGATATTATTGGCATACACTTTTCAAAGATACACATGACTATGTAAGGAAGTGTGAGACTTGTCAAACTGCTAGTGGAAGAAAAAGGAAACCAGCTTTTTCTCTACAACCAGTAAACATTGAGCAACCATTTGAGCGATGGGGGCTTGATATTATTGGAGAAATAGTACCACACTCTACCAAACTACACAGATACATCCTTACAGCAACATATTACTTCACAAAGTGGGTATAAGCAATTCTTTTAAAGGTAGCTAATTCTGATGCAATCATTGAATTTATTGACCAATTCATCATTACCAGGTTTGGTGTACCTAACGCTCTTGTTTTTTATAATACATCTGATTTTTCTGGAAATAGTATAATGGAATTTGCAATCAAAAGAGGTTTCAAATTGAAATATTCAGCAAATTATTATCCACAAGGTAATGGTTTAGCTGAATCTACTAATAAAAATCTCATCAAAATCATAAAAAATAACATTGATCAGAATCAAAAGAATTGGCATAAGTCTTTAATTTTTGCACTATGGGCTGATCGTATTACTCGTAAAGCTTCAATAGGTACTTCACCTTTTAATCTAGTTTATGGAAAAGAAGATGTGATACCACCAAATCTAGTTCTTCCATCATTAGCCCTAGTTCAATTTATTGAAGAAAATCCTTCATCATCTATTCAGTTGAGATTTGATCAAATTCTTAAGTTAGAAGAAGATAGAGAGAAAGAAAAAAGCATTCATGCTAAACACCAATAGCTTGTAAAATCTTCTTTTGATTCAAGTTCCACCGGATCCAAAACTTTGGAAATTGGTGATCTTGTTCTGAAATGGGACAAAGCACATGAAGATAAGGGTAAGCATACCAAATTTCAAAAAATGTGGCTTGGACCATTTCAGATTGCTGAAAAGATAAGCTCATCTACGTTCATATTGCAAGACTTATCAGGAAAGAGAGAATCTCTTCCTCTGAATGGGCTTGTCTTAAAGAAATTATTTTCATAAGGAGGTAACCCCTTCTTACCTGTACATATTCCTTTCTATAATTTTGTTTATTTTTGTAAATAAGGTTGTTAATAGTCTTTAATTGACTTTTTACTATTTGAAAATATCTTCGAGAAAATAAAATATTAAACTTTGAAAATTTGTTTAAAAGCATTTGCAAAATCTTTTGAAACCTTGAGAAAATTGTAAATCATTATAAGTTTATTGAGCAAAGAAAGGTTATCCATAAAAATTAAAGACCTTTTCAAGCTTTGGCATTCAAAACTCTTAAAATTTTCATCCATTGATTCTTAAGGAGAAAAATCATTTCACCCCATCCATTAAGGTTGTGATTTTTTTAGAATGTAATTCTAAGAAATTATATGAAAAAATTAAGAGATAAGAGGTCTCATCACAAACCTGCTTACCATGATCATAAGAAGTAATAAAACTGAAATTACCAATACTGCATACCAAAACAGGGTAATGGCTTAGAATTATAAGACAAGGGGTCTCATCACGAGTCAGCTTGTTCAGTTTAATTACAACTAGTGAGTGGCATTGTTATCAAATGACTACCAAACCAGAACAATGTCTTTTAAATTAAAAGAGGAAAAGACAAAAAACATGAGATAATATGTCTTATGAATTTATCTTTTAAAGAGTCATGATCTTAACTGGATGGGACAATGAATGATTGATGGTTAAAAGGTAACCTTGTTGAGACTATAAACGTTTGCGGGCAGCAGAGGCAATACCTATAACAATAGAGTATATTACAAAAGTTAAAATTGGAAAGTCCCCTTACTTCATTACTATCAACCAATCAAGGATTAAGAAAACCCAAAAATGTTTTTATTCTTGAGAAATTAGAAAGAAATTGTAAGTGACTTTTATTATTTGTCAGAGTTAGATTTTATTTAAATTTATCTAAGATAGTTTTCATTAACTTTAAAACTTTTTACTTACTAAAAGTATAGCATTCATTTTATTTTTTCTGAGATAACTATTTCTTCCAGTGAATCGCCAATTGTTGTATGGTACAACAACCCTCCCCATTTCTAAGTTTTAGAATAAATTTTACTTTAGAAATAGGTCCCCTTTCCTTTTAGATAGAAATAAAAGACTTTGAAGAAATCCGATTATTTTAAATAAAACAGTAAAAATATTCATTGTTTAAAAGTCATACATCGCATATCGCATACCACAAATGCATGTGACCTTGAATATTTCCGATCTGATTAAACTTAAGTCTTATATCGCATCGACACAAATAATAGAAGTATTCATGTTAAAAAGTCCGATGTGATTGCAATCGCAAATCAGTAAAGTTTTATGGTTTCACATTTGTTTAAAAAAAAACTCCGATGCGATAGAACTTATCGCAAATCACATTTCGAAAAGGATAGCCTTCATTCGGTCTATTTCATAAATGCTGATGCGATGCGATTCATCGCAATCACATTTTGGAGGAACAACATCACGTCTACTTATTCTGCAAATGTCCGATGCTATGGACCCCACCATCATCGCAATCACAAATTGGCAGAAATCATGTAAAACTTAATTCCTTTGGGAATGTATGATGCAATATACTATCATCGCAATCGAAAATCAGCGGAACATATGAGATGATAACTGATTTCCTTTTGAAACCTCCGATGCGATGGATAGTTAGTATTTTTTTATTGCCGTGTATATATTTATTAATCGCAATCGGAAAATTCAAAAGGAAAGTTTTACGTTTCGATATTCGATTGTAAGATCATCATTAATTATAAAATCAAATGAATTATGGTGATTGATTCCAATATGAATGCGTGAATGTGACTCTCATGGAGGGCATTTAAGTTTAATACGAATTAATCAATTAGGATCATTAATAAAAATCTTTTCACACAATTGTTCTTTTAACTTCATTTCTTCTCGTTCTGAAAGGTTTTTCTCATTTTCAAAGCCATAGAACGTCCAACCCTCTCGTTTTCCGTGTGAATGAAACGATACCAGATGAGAAAATGTCTAAGAAATTTAAGAAAGAAAGAACTGCTTCCGCCGCAAAGATTGTTGTCACTCCCACAGTACCAAAAGAAAAAACAGCTAAAATCAAGTTGGTTATAGATATTGCATGCCAGGGTCTTGGGAAGCTTTCATGGGAAGATGTTTATAACTTGATTGAAGCAGAAAAACCTATCGTTATAGAGGTAAAAGCGACAGTACCAGATGAATAAGATTCAGATTCAGATTCTAAGACTCCTCTCAAAGCACTTGAAAATTATTTTCTTCACAGAATTGCGGCTCGAGAAAATATATTCCCCTATTATCATGTAATACGATGGGTGATAGACAATATCACCATCACAAATAGAACATTTTTTTCAGCTGCGGGAACAAAGTTTGGTTCGTTTAGAGCAGAAGATATAAAAGTGATGTACCATCTGCCAGACCCTCAAAAAATCTATAACAAAGCCTTCATTAAATATTTCGCCGCAGGCAATGAAACTCAATTGGAACCAATAAGGGAATGGAGACGAGCTCCATAAAAACACAAAAATGAAGCATCAGTATGTACTTCATGGAGTATCTTGCACCCCCATATTTCTATGCTGCTGCAATGATGTGTAGGCTTTTCGGAAATGATAATTCTGTAAGGTTTTCAATTCAAATGGTACCCCTAATTCATTCTGCTCTAAATTCTGAGATTATGGATTGGTCAGTTATCCTTTCTGACAAGATAGCTAATAGAATTCTGGAATATAGAAAGGATAATGACACTGGAAATACAACTCCTTTTCATTTCTATGCCTATATCTTAGATGCTTTGTGTTTTAATTCTGAATTCCCTATTCTGGGTTGGAAATGGACTCCACAGGAACCTGTTCTGATTCACATTTACCATAAGTATTTGTGGAAGGTCCATTTTAAAAATCATGTATATAGGATTTGTCATGGCTTTATGTTACCTGTCTATCAGACCATTTTTAACCAATTTCCTCCCCGAATCTCTAAAAAAGCAAAGAATGATATATCCCTAATTGGCAATTGGTTTGGAGAAGAAGGGTTTACCTATATTAGAGTTTTTGGAAGCATTGTGGAACCCCATATCTTACCTCTATATGTCCTTGACAAACTATTAGCCCAAGAAATTTCTTACCAGTTGACAGAAAGAGGGACGTCAAGATGTTTAGAGAATGCTAAGAAATTAATGTGGCCTACCTTTCCCTTTCATTGTGGAAATTATACTCTCAATGATTTCAAACATGCTGAGAAGGAAGTCATTAAAATAAGAGATCTTAAGCTTGCAACTGCCCCAGCCAGACAGTATGATCCAAATAAAGTAGCTTTCGATTTCACAACTTTGGTTCAAATTGCTAGGTTTGAGCATGAGCCTGATGAATTTGATGATTTATTTGTCTCTATTGAGAAATTTTCCCAATTTTATGACTTGGCTAAATCCAAGTTTCAAGTATAGGATATGAATAAATTCATGTAGTTTAGAAGTCAGAGATTGCTGAAAGCTCCCCTTGACCAGTTAAGGATTCCTTTCCAAGAAGCTGAAAATATAGAAATGGAACAAAAGAAAAAGGAAGACATAGCTAGCAAGACAAAAAAAGAAGTGTCTACAAGCCAGCATGATGTACATACTGAGAAGGAAAATGCAGCTAGCAAGCTTGATATTCAGACAGAGAAGAAGAATACAGGTACCAAGACCAATATGCAGTCTGAAGAAAGAAATACAGATGATAAACCTAATGATCAACTTGAAAGAGAAACAACCACGGAAAGAGTGGTAAATTCAGCTGAAATTATTGTTACTCCCCAATTTCTAAGACAATATGAGAAATTTGAACAGTAAATTGGAAGACAAAATAATCCTCAAATTGATAATCTAAAAGATCAAGATATGGAGATAATTCCTGAACATCCATTAGAAGAAATTGTGTTGAAAGTTGAAGAAATCCCTCCTCTAGATATCTTTTATATTCCTAAGCATAGGGTTGTTGTCAGGAAACAAAGGAAAAGAAGGAAGATAGATCAAGAACCACTGTCATCCCCACAAGTTGAATTCATGAATATTGTCTGGAAGAATACTGAGGTAAATATTTTAGAGGATCTTACCAAATTATCACAATATTCAGGTGCCTACAGTGCAGCCACTATAGATAAAGCTGTTGAAGTCAATCAAATGATCAAACAAAAAGACTTACATATAGCAATGCTAGAAGAAAAGACAACAAATTATTAGCAAAAGATAATGCAGCTAGAGCAACAGTTAGCAAAATAAAAACTTAGAGCCAAACAGCTAGAAGAACAACTCAGTGTGGAAAAGAAAAAACTTGATCAACAAGCTTTGAATAAGCAACAAAAGTTGTCCCAGGAGGTGTCCAAGTTACAAACCTTTCTGTAAAATGAGAAAACTGCCAAAGAACAGCAAGAGAAAATATTTCAATCAAGATTGGATAAATTTAAGGATTATCCTAAAATTGACCAATTTAAAACTGAAGCTTTGGAAACAAATAAGCTATTGTCTCAGAAATTAGATGATCTTTGTCAAAATATTGCACAAGCAGAGCCTTTATGTGAAATAACATCTTCCCTTATTAATGAATCGATCAATACCAGAATTGAATTTGAGAATGCAGATGATAAGGTATCAGAGTTTATTTCATGGCAGGACTCAGAACAAGGAAAGAAAGCAAATCTTCCCAGGATCGAAGAAAGACATAAAGAAATTTTGTTTACTGAATGGGATACACAGTTAATTAAAGAAGAACGTGTTGCATCAAGGGCTAGAACCATAATGAAAAATCTGACATAATTATTAAATGATAGCTTATATGCTACTAATTTGATTTCAAATTGTACTCCAGGTAAATTTCCAAGGATGAAAGAGACTAATTCCAGATGGAAGCAGGAAATAATCAACAAGAATCAAAAGATCAGCAATATACAGGAAATTACATGGGATGTCCTATGGACATATTTGATCAAACCACAAAGTCAACAGATGGCAATCAAATGCCTTTCTAATGCCATAAATTACATCATTCCAGAGCTATCCGATGCCACATACACTAGTCAGTTGCATTCGAGGTTGAGTCATCCAACGGAAGTTAAAGATATGCTTAAAATCTGCCACCTCAGCACACTGAATATAGAAGAAATTCAGTGAATCTGTTTTATTTGATATCGCAAGTCTTTCCCAGGATCTCTGATGATATTTTCTAGCATAAGTGATAGATAATCAGTTTTGTCAATTTCCTATTTAAACCCCTTTCATGCATTTAGAAAGGGGTCCTGAATTTGTAATATTTTGGCTTGGATGATACATTTCTATACTCCATGGACTATTTTATTTTTATAAAGGATCACATCCTGTGATTTATGGCGAATTATCTTTAAGAATTGCATTTTTTTACCTTGGAGGTTGTTTTAAGTTAAAGCACGAGATCTGGATATCGAATTGCATCAAGAAAAATATCTCAATGAATCTGGTATTTCTATCGATTTACTATTATTTTCTTTATGTAATGAAGTATTCTCTTTAAAATTTGCTATCATTTATATATGCTTGTTTTCTCAAATATTTCTTTGTCATATCATTTCTGAAGATATAGAAATATTTATCTATCATAGTATATGCAAATGATATATAGAATTATGAATGCGATGTGTTATTCTAAATCTGTTTAATTTCTTAAACAGAGTTATCATTATATGATAATGCATCTTTCTGTTGAATAATAATACATTTTCATGGTTATTAGTTTAATTGAAACCATCTTTAAGTCGTATTTATACTTAATACCTGGGTTAGTTTTAGAATTATTTGCAAGTTATAATTTAAGTTAGATAGATTATTTCAGTTAGTTAGTTCCATTATTCACCTACACAAACACTCCATCACCAATCTATTCATTATTAGGAAATTGGTCCTATAAATCCAGTCGGAGCCACCACACCAAACAGAAAAGGAGTTGTCCTAAGGTCTGGACCGGGTGGTTTTCCCCCAATGTTTGAAGCAACGATTTTTGAGGCTTCAACACAGTCTCATTTGAACATCATATTCATCAATTTCATGCAATTCAAAGTAATTAGTCATTTTGTTAACATGTTTTTGTGCAGAGTATTGACCAGTACCATCAAATTGAAAGATTTTACTTTGGTAATCTTGAGGCATGGCATGTAATTGAGCTGGTAGGACCAAGGGAGCATATCTGGCTACCATGGCTAAGATTCTATCTTGGCTAGGAGGTAAATTTTTGGTGCTTGGTGATGAGCTTGAAGTACTTGCAGATGAACTTGGGATACTAGATGATGTAGTTGAGATGTCGGAAGATGTGCTTGGAAATGAGGTTGAAGTACTAGAAAATGGAGAAGAAGTGCTAAAAGATGAACTTGAAGTGTTTGGAGATGGAAATAAAACTCTAGGTTGAAGGGGAAGCTTGGGGATAAATGATTCAGTGGAATGAAGTGTAGTGGAAATAATAGATGAGGTGGTACTAAATAAATATGAATTTGCAGACTCTGAATGAATGGTAGAAGGCTTAGGGGTATAAGAAAATAAAGTATTTAATTCAACAAAATGTTGAAAATGGGCTTCATCAATATCCTTAGTCAAAGTTGCAGTCAAAGCCTCAAGTTTATCAAATGGTTCTAGAGCTTGTTGATCTGAATCAAGTGAAATAGTCTCCTTCTTTGTTTTAATGAATTGAATGAAATTAGGATCTATTACACTATCATAGATGGAACTTTCAGATTTAGATCTAAACAAAGAGTGTTCAAATGATAAATCGAAATCAATACCTTGTAGGCTTGATAATTCTTTGGGTAGTGAATTAGCTATGATTAATTGACTAGTATTCCCTAGACTTTCTATTTTTATGTTTTTCTTTAACATTCTATTAGGATCATCCATAATTACAGCAGGTTGTGGATAAGGATGAGACCTGGTATAGTATATTCTTTTGGAATCCAGAATTTTAATTTATTTTGATGAAAGAATTTTAACAACCCTAAATAAAACTTAAGGTGAAAATATGAGGAAAAATGTTTCTTTTAAGGATTATTTTGAAATTGAGGATTGAGTCTTCCCCAGTACGGTCGCCAGTATGTTATCACTCCAATAACTTCCTAGGGTTGTTAGGATTTTTGTTCAAGAAATATTAGAGGTAACCACAAACCTACTTTTGAGATCAGGATCTAGCCTTCCTAATACTCAGAAAGGGATCTCTCTTTATGATTTAACTTTTTTGTTTTTAGTTGATTTTAGGCTAGTTATGAAAGATTGATTGGGTTTTGATTTTGGTTTGGTTTGGTGGTGGAATTACTAATTTAGATGGATAGATGATTGTCTATTTACCATTGGGCCATGGAGTGAGTGTCAAGAAAATAGGACTGAATCAAGGTCTAAAGGAAGTGTTCACATGGCAAGGTAGATGAGCAAATTCAAATCTTTTAGGCTGGATGGTGAAGTGGTTTCAATCAGGATTAAGGAGAAATTAAGGATTCCTTGATCCAGATAATGAGGGAAATGAAAGAGGTCAATCGAAACTAAGGAGAAATGAAGAATTACCTAATATGGATATCGAAAGAAAACATCAAAATGAATAACAATTCAGAACAAAGTGTACTTAAACAATTTCTGCAATAATATTCCTGTTATACATTTAAATTGGAAAACATACAAGAATGTGAAATACTTAAGAAAATAAAAATTTAACAATAGAAAGATACTTCACTGAAGTGGCCCAACACATGAATCCTATAATGCAATGCCTTTATTCCTCAGTCCAGTATGCTGACTTGAAAATGTTACAATAAACCCTTATGTTTTAGATCAATATAACTAGAGAAATGTTCAAAACTCCACACTCAATACTTTGAATTATGGAGAATTTATACAAAAACTATTGCAAAATATCCTAAAACTGATCTAGGAATTATTCAAGGAAAAATAAATATCTTCATGCAAGAAGATAGAGACAGCTATCTGACTAATGCAAATTGTCCTTGCTTTTATTGATTTTGTTGTTTTGCTATTTGCTGTTTGATTTACATTGGCTGTCTCTTTTTATGTTGAGAGTATTTTACACTTAGCCTTGTCTTTAACTCTGTTTTTTCGCTTTAAAATCTGTCTTTCATCTAATACTCTTTAACTTTAAATGATCTGTTACTCTTTATTGTTTTACCTTGACTGCTTTTACCTGCATGATCTGTTTTCACTTTCACAGTAAATCATTCAACTTCTCCAAAGCCTCTTCATCAGGTAATTTAATTTTTACCATTCTTCTGAAAATTTCATCAGCCTTTGTGTATTTTGAAAATTTAGGCTTGTTGATAAAGAGATGTTTTACCTCATGCTGGAGGTAAAAGAGGTTTTCAAAACTATGATAGAGTACTTTTCTTGTAAGCATTCCTTTCATGGAGGAATTTTTGGACTGTTCTTTGGCCACTTCTTTCATTTTATTGTCATATTCTTCATGTTTCATCAATCTGTCATTGATAACCAAGGGATTAGGAAGACTTTTCTGCCTCAAAATACCAAATTTGACCATGAATCTGGTTATTGCAAGCTCCATGTTTTGACATTTATCTTCAAGTTGTGTTATTAAGTTCCTTTTGGAAATTACCTTTCTTACATCCAGGATTGTTTCAGTTCTATCACTAATGCCAATTTCCTCTAATTCCTGTTTGTTCTTGGAATTAAGAAACTTAATGATCTCAGTAGCCTCTTCTAGCTTTTTCCCAAGTTCCTCTTCGACTTTTTGAATAACTTCAGTCACTTCCTTGATCAAATCCTTTTGCTCAAAGATAACTTCGATGGATGGCCAAATATCATTAACAGAGTTAATGATATTGATGATATTGGCCCACAGTTTCTGCTTTGCTTGGGAAAGTGGTTCTTTTTGTGTCAAATATTTCTCTAACTTCTTCACTCTGTCAGCCAATCTGTTTGACTTCTGTGTTTCATTCTTATGCATGATTTGTATCAACTTATTTTTATCCTCTAGTATTTTTATTTGTTCTTTAAGTCTATTTATTTCATTTGTTTGTATGGACATATCCTGCATAGCTTTTATCAATTTACCTGCTTCATCACTAGGATGAGCTGATGTTGTTGTTGAATCTATTGCTGATGTAGATGGAACTGCTGTAGCTACTGGAAGTGTTGTTGTCACTGGAGCTGCTGAAGTAGAAGGAACTATTGTAGTAATAGTAGGAATAGCAGTGACAGGGGTTGCTTCCATGCTGGCTTTTTTCTCTTCTACCAATTTGTCCATCTCATTCTTCATATCTTTCAATTGAGCTGTAAAATGAATGATGAGATTCATCATTTCATCTTTTTGTCCTTCATTCAACAAAACTTCCTTAGCTTGTGGATGTTTAGTAGGAGGAAATTTCAATTGTTTTTTCAAGGCAGAAATGTTTGCATTCTTTTTCTTGATGAGCTCTTTTGCAGCTTTGATGTTCTGGGATCATATCCTACCTCTATGACCAATTCTTCCAATGATTTGATTCTATTGTCCTTGGCTTGTGAGGAAGCCTTATCTAGTTTTAATTGTCCTCTGATGCTTTCTAGAGTATTTTTCAGTTTTTAGAAACTCATGGCTTTATTGGTCATTGTGGATTATATCATTTCTCCAACTTGCTTATGGAATTCAATTTGGTCTATTGGATGTAGATCTTTGGCTTGAACTTCATATGCAGTTTTCTTATAGTCAACTGATGATTTTGGATTCTTCATTGTGGGTTGCAAGAAGGTCATCTGCATCTTCCTGGTCTCGTAATCTAATGTAGAAAGCAACCTGCTCTGGTCACTAGGCGCCTGCTTCCAATATTGGGCATAAGTAAATGCTTTTAATGCCTCATTCCTTAGTTTGATTTCCTTGTACTTCTCCATGATATCCTATTCTTTATCTGTTGGTTTACTTGATGAAGACACCTCTACAGTGTGTTGTTTCTAAATGATCTGTGTATTAGAGGTTGATGGCTGGTGAGTTTCCTCTGAAACTGCTGGAGGTGCATTTCCTTTAACCAATGTGTCTATATCAATAATTTCAATAGTCTCAACTTGTTCATTTACATGATTTATCTTAGGCTTCTTTTTGTACATTAATTTGAATTTAGTTTCTGTAGTGGTTTGAGCTGAATATGATCCTTCTTCTCTTGGCCTTTTGGAATTCCTATCTTGTAGGGCTGGATTCTACAGAATAGAAATAGTTTCAACTGGTTTCTCAAGCTCTTTCAAAGTATTCTCTAGCCACTCTGACTGGTTGGAGTACTTCTAAATGTCTGGTTTAGACTCATGAACAAAAGGATTTAATTTAAACTTGATTCTTAACTTGTTGATAACTCCTAAAGGATCATAATTCCACTTGAAACTTTCACTGAACTTAAATTCCTGTAAACATTTTTCTGCTAGTTGACCAGAAGTCCTCTTATTGTAGATGAAAGGACCAATCTGATTTTTTATCTTAAAACATGTCTTCTTCTTTGCTAACAAAAATTTCACTTCATCAGAGTTTAGTATCTGCTTGATATATTCAAGTGAAAATAACCTCATTGGCAGGTATTTGGGCAGCTTATATGGAGTGAGTTGACATCCATATACTCTAATTTCAGTGTGGTTCTAGTATAAATACCAGACCCCTGTCCTACTGTGTTCAGACAATTGTAAGACCTTCTTTATCTCCTCATTGCTACTACTTAGCATATTGACAATTGGATGAAAAAATGGATCAGTGGAGTTGTTGTAGGTAAACTCTGTGGAATATTTCCTGATTAAGGAAGTCCAGAAAACAACTAATTGGGGATTTCCCTCAGCGTCCAATTTTTTGAGGCTTACTGCAAAATTTCAGATTGGAAGTACAGAAACATATGAAACAAAATAGATGAATACTTGAACACTCATTCCTCAGGTAATTTAACTAGTTTCTCATTGATAGCATATAATAAGTACTAAGCAAATTTAAATGTGGAAGCAGGAGGTTGTCCTGGGCAGAAAATAGATAGAAAACCTAAGACTGAAGCATCTACATACTCATCTGTAAAATAGACTAGAATGCAAGACAACATTGTGATAATCTGTCTCATTCTTTCTGAGAAAATTGAGGCTAAATAGGGAGGGTTTCTCTTTGGGTTTCAACTGATGAAGGAAAAAAGGTTTGGAAAATCTGAAATCTCTTTGGAAAGTCAAGTTTTAGATACAATTCAGTAAGGATTTCAATTGACAGAGGGGATTCATTAGGCTTGGGTTGAATTTGAAGCATTTGGTTTAGAGATTCGGCAGTTTTGGTGAAAAATATATATTTTCTATGGGTTACTAGGGCTCCAATGGGTGAATAATTAGCTTAACATAGCCTGATAATCTCTGGGAATTTGAAATTTTGTGGGAAAATATACTTGGGAAAATTGGATTCCCAAAGGTAGATATCATCAGCCTGGTCAATGGCTTTATCATGGCTCCAACAATGGAGCTCAAGGAGATTGAAATTAGTGACAGGGTCACTGATTTTGAAGTCTTCGTCTGCAAGTGGAGTGTGTTCAACATCAACAACAGGAGGTTGTAGGGGATTAAAAGTCACAATGCCTTGGGAAGACATAGATTTGTTTATTTTGATCAATTAATTACTTTATGACTTAAGAAATAGGCTCAGGCCCTTATGAATAATGTGAAAAGATGATTACAGTCTGCAAAAAGGGTTTTGGAGGCAACAATGGCTTTTCTATGGTCTACATATCTTTTCAACTTATTCAATTGATTAACTTATAAGGAATATTGCGCAAAGTTGAAGTACAGACCTCGGTACTTCAGGAATACCTGGAAAAAATGAAGCTTTTGATACGAAGAAAGGTTCCAGATGCAACAGTGGAGGCTTGCATGGTCTTTATACTGCTTCAAACCGAATCTGCACAGGCTTTAGTAACGAATGACTTGAATTCTTGTCGAATTTGGCTTTAAAAATAGGTCGACAGCGTTGTTTTAGCTCGAAAACAAGTCGGTAGAGGCTTCCTTTGCGCAAATCTGAATAGAATGGTGAAAATACTGTAAAGGGCGGTATTTATGTTTTTAACCAATAGTGATTAAACTTTGGGTGCGAAGTTAAATTCAAATGGGTCGTTTCATTTCAGGCGGAAAAAATAGTTTGGAGGTTTTTTGCATTGAGAAAAGCTGGTAAATGGTTTTTGGCTTGGGAGTGCAATGAGTCGTGGAGCTGCCACATAGCAAGGGGCAAGGTTGTGAAACAACTTATTTCACAACCCTACAATGGTTTTAATGTTCGGGCAGTCGGGGGTTCGAAAGTTGTTATTGGTCACCAGATCTGATCAATGTAGATCTGACGGATGGGCGAATAGGAGGGATCTGTTGGGGATTTGATAGGAGGTGGGGCCTAGGAATGTGTATGTGATGGGATTATATATGCAAATGGATTAATATATATGGGATCAGGACTTTATAATAGTGAGGTTTAATCAAAGTGGGCTCGGGATGATATATAAACCATAGGTTAAAGTAATGTACAAGGGTTAATATAATATGGGAGCAGGGATATATATACATCGGGGTTTTTAATAAATTATATATTATACTAAAATACGGGGTTAGGGAAATATATGTGCGGGAGCTAATATAATAAAGTTAAACAAGGGATTAATATAAAATGGAGGGTTAATGAATATAATGCGGGATGTATAAAATACAGTATAAGAATGAGTTAAAATAACATTGGGGAAGGTTTTTCAACGTGGCCCGACATTATTTAAAAACTTAGGATAAGTGGGTTTTAGTGGAAAAAAGGGGGATTAGTAAGGGGAGAATGATTTTTAAAAGGAAATGTCTAGGTAAAGGGATTTTTAGGAAAGGGAAAGGGTTAAAATGAGGGGAAAGGAAGTTATTTTTACAAGGGAAAATGCCTTTTAAGTGTGGCATTAAGGTTTTAGCAAAGGGAAGGAGATTTTGGGGAATATTAGTGATATGAAATGACCACTAATGCTCTCCATTCCTTGTGAAAATTGCTTCTACCTACCCATCATTTACCCTAACATTTTTTCTTCATTTATTTGGGTGCATTTGAGCTTGCTGACCCTTTTTATTTTTCTTTTATATGCAAACTATCTAATTCTAACCTTATGAATTCCAATGGCTCAGATTAAACTGATGAGCTCATTTTATTCTCTACCTAACTTCTGATCTGCCAAGATTAAAAAATTTGGCTAGATCTTTATTCACTATCTATCAACATGAAATTTAAATGCATGAATGAGTCAATATTAAGCTGTTTGACCATCATGGATTGTGGCATTTTTGACAAGCTACACACAATATTATTTTGAAAATTAATGTTAAAAGTAGTAGCATTTGAATTTGCATCACTTTCAGGATCTATTTTTTATCTCTTTTTGGTTGGGTTCATATTTTATATTCTTTTTTGATCTTTTTATTTTAGTCCTTTGATTTTTCTTTTAGGACTTCACCCTCTTTACATTTTTATTTTTAATATGGGAAAACAATTTTGCAGAAAGCAAAATTATGTACAATATTACAAGACTTTATTATAGTCAATTCAAAATTATGAACCCTATTATTATAGGACCCTAACACATTTGAATCTATATAATGTTTAATGAGCATTTATAAATGGAAAATCTAGGGTTTACATCAAACCCTAATAGAAGTTATTCATGATGTGTTTTGATGTTCAATTAAAAATACAAGGATTGCATCTATCTCTATTGGAAGCTGGACATATTAATGACTTATATTTGATTTACATTGACTTATTCTTAGATCCTTGTGGGTAATTCTAATATATATGAACTCTAAAATATATTAGATTCTTTTTCTTTTACTTCTAGGGATCACTATATGACTAAAATAATATTTTTTCATCTTTATTGAATTGATGATGTGATTAGGGTATGTAACAACCATAGATAGTGTTACACAATATTTTGTCACACTCGAATTTTTGTCATCATGCCACCAATGCTGCAAAATATGTTCTCCATGAAACATGCCTAGAACATCCCTGAAGAAGTGAAAGAAGATTTGATTTAAAAATTTCTGAAAATCTTGTCAAAATCCTTGTTTTACAGGCCCAAAAATTTATGGACTACTGATGACCCATGCTTGTCACCTTTTGCACCACTTGTGTCTAGCATTTGCAACATGACTTTTGTCAGGAAAATCCATGCTAGTCATCTTTAGGCAGTTCTTCCCAAAATGGAGGAGAAGCTTCCCTTACTAGAAGCCTTGAGAACGACGACGCGGTTTCAGGATTTTGATGATCAGAGCGAGACCTCCCATTCATGGTCATGGATCCTCTTTCCATTGATCTTCCCCTTAAGATGTGGAACACCTCCCACCTTTTATGGATCATCCCTCTCCTTCCCTATAAATTAAACCCATACAATCCAATAATGGTTGGCAATGATCCTATGAGATGGACATGCCCAATTGATGTCCATTTGTGAAGGAGGAAGTTGTTTGAAGAGTTGAGGCTAGGACGTGGAGACTCACCTGAAGGAGGCATCCAACATCAAGGCTTCTGGTTGTATTTCTCCCTTTACCATTATATTAATAATACATTATGTGTTTCCTTTTCATAAATGTGTCTATTATTGCATGTTTATCGTAGTGTCCCTTGATCTGCTACATAGCTTATACGAGAGATTGTTATGCTTTGTATATGTTTGTTGTCTCCACTTGTTCTTCCTTGTAGGAATTTTTCTTCACTAAAAAAGAGGATATCATGAGCGAAAGAAGCAAGGATGACACCAAAGGCAAGCATTAGCATAAAGAGGTAGGAAATCTATCCTCTTTTGTGTTTTCTAGCATAAGTTAGGAAAGGTTGCATATATTTGTCTCGTTTGTTGCTAGATCCTCCCCATTAGGACTATAGGGATCGTTTCTATCTACAAAAAAAAATGGTGACCATACTGGGGAGCCAATAACCCTTCAAACATCCTTTCATTTTGGTATTTTTCGATTATTTTGGCCAACTGCCTTAAAATCCATCATTTTGATTAATTATAAGTTTGAATTCTAAGTAGTATGCTCTTTAAATTGTCAAGTATGATTTTATTTTCCAATTTTATTGTCTTTTCCTAAGCTTTCCTCACCCAATGTGTTTTCTTTGAGAAACAAAGTGCTCTCAGTGGAGATTTTACTGAGAACAGTCGCGCTTAAACTTTGGGTTTCCACTACCTATCCACACTGGTCCAGTTTCTTGTCCAACCATCATGCTTTATTTTGACAAAAAGAGTGCTACCAACATGGATTTTGCTAGGTAAAGTAGAGTTGAAGGCCCTGTTAGCACAAATTTTGCTGGGACAATTAGCGCTAGTCTAGAAGATTGAGATTTTTTAGGGTTTTTGATAGAAATTCTGGGATATTTTGATCTCTAGAGTCTTCTTCTTGCTCTGTGTGCATAACATTTTAATTTAATGTTGTTATATTATTTTTGGTTTGCAAAATTCAGTCTCATGATCAAGTAGTGAAAACAAGCTTGAGTTGCATCTTAGGTTCTTTGGGTAATTGAATTTACTCTTTTGTTGCTTGTGTGTTTGTTTGATGAGCATTTTTAGCTCTTTTGGAAACCGCAAATAATTACATTTTGCATTTGATTAAGCTTTCATTTTGAAATTGATTATTACTTTTAAAATTGCATCAGATTCCATTGCATTCGAAAGTTGTTTTTGAGATTGTCATTGAGCATAGATTACAATTGCTTGGTGTTGAAAGATGAAAAGTGCATCTTCATTAAAAAATAAAAAATAAAATCATGTAAGTGAATTTTAGTGAATTGAAACTCATTACTTATTGGTTGTTGCATTGGAAATTTGAAGTTGAAAGATCTAGTTAGGAAGCTCTTGTTTGCTACATATGTGATTGTTGCATCCATGTTTGCACTTCATCCCTACACTAGATAGCTTTAATTGAAATGAAAAGAGTTTTTTTATTTCATATTAGTTGCATCATAGGTGTGTTTAGGTCACATCGAGATTTTGAGCCTTGAACTTGAAACATGATTCAAGATCAACTTAAAATTTATCTCAATCAAACTAAGGAGAATTTGGAACATTAACGAAAACATCTAGAGATCTAGGCTAGAGACATGTGCTGACATCTTTAAACGTAGGAGTTGTCATTGTTTGCGAGTGTTGCATGCGGGGGGTGAAATCCCATTCCATGTATGTAAGTGTATAGGACTGTTCTCCTTATACCTTTAGGTATAACAAACGACACTCCACACATGATATGCAAAGAGCATTCCCATATACTTATCATGCGTAAAATGCATTGGACAACACTACTACAAACTTCACTCCCACTTTCCATCGCGTATATTTTGAGAGTCCCCTACAGGTTGATATCCATCCATAGGTAATCAAGTTATCCACCTTATATACCGTGATACACCGAACACACCATTCGGGGAGATTGGCTTTCGTAAATTAAGTCATTGGTTTTCCAAGGTGTATATTTTAGTTCACGGTTGCTTGGTAAACATTTATGCCTAGTTACCCCTCTTTGATTTATTTTTGTTGTTAATTTATAAAATTAATTAATTGATTGTGGAATAACATCAACCCAGTGGAACAACTCCTTAGTCGATATTAGGTTAAGACTAATAGAAACAGTTCCTGAGTTTACCAGTTAAGGAAACCCCTCAGATGGGAATCCTGATCCTTTTCCTTCTTTTGGAAATATTTGCGCTCCTTATATGACAATGTTGTCCCTTCCTAGATTTACCATTGGTTTTCCAGTTTGGATATTTTCGACCCCTATGGTTCCGAATGTCCAAACTGCTTCTCAAACAAGTTCACCTCCACCTGAACAATGTTGACCTTATTTTGATCCTACAATTTACTCTTTTCCTTCTTCACCAGGTTTTTCTTCCCCTCGTTCTTCCTCTTCGTTTGGTGAAAGTCCTAATTCTAGTAACCAGGAGGCTAAGAATAAGAAGAAAAGGACAAAGAAGAAGAAGAAAAAGAAGCAAATGGCAAACCCAACAACCATTGCTACCAATGCAACTACTGTGGACAAATATTTCAATCAACCCCACAAAGTCAAATTCCCTTACAAGTTAGGTAAGGGTGACAACCTTCTTATAGATTGTCGTGGTATTTCCAAGGTATAATAGGTGTGGTACACAGGCTCAAATTGACTTTTGTCATCAGCCTATGGAGATCATGCTGGTGACAAACCCTCAACTAGTGATAATAAGGTCCATGGGAAAAAGGGTAAAGTCAAATTTCCCTGTAAGTTATGTGAATGAAATCATTCCATTCACCTTTGTCCCTATATGGATGAAGCCTCAAAAGTGTTGGAAAACCTTACAGCTTATCAACCATGACTTCCCGATGGTTACCAGAAGCTTTCCCTTTATCCTCCATTAGTTGATGAAATGATTGATTAGAATACATCTCTAATCAATCCTACTCTCTTTGAAAGTGAATCCCATGAGTCCGTTCTCGACCAACCATTGGTTGAGAAGATAGTTGAATCAATTCCACCTTTAGTTGCTCATACTTTTCCCATAGAGGGTGAACCCCATATTGCTCATGTTCTTCTTGTTTCTTCATATTCGAATGAATTTGGGGCAATCCTCCCATTCCCATGATACATGGGGGGATCCTCCTATTCCCATAACACATAGGGGTAGTTCTCCCATTCCCACGACACCCCCTCCAAGTATTATAATCGCTTCTTTTGATTGGAGTCGACTAGAAGGATATCATCTTTCTTCTTACATGCCCTTTCATATCACAATACAAGCTTATAATATACGCATACCTGGTACAATCATAGATGAAGGTGCATATGTTAGTATTATGTCCTCAACTACATGGAAAGCGTTAGGTTATCTGAAATTTGTGCCCGTTACCCAGAATTTGTTGGCTTTTAACATAAGAACCGATCAACCATTAGGGATCCTTCCTAAGTTTCCCATTAATTTGGGAGGAAAATTTGTCTATACCAATGTAATGGTTGTCCAAGGCCCTTTGGATTTTAATTTACTCCTTGGGTGTGACTATGTTTGTGTCATGGGAGCTCTTGTCTCTTCTCTCTTTCCTGTGATGTTTTTTCTGCATGAAGGAAGAATTATGACCATTGATAAACTTTCATTAATTGGTCCTAATTTGACTCCAAATCAACCAACATCACTAAATGGTCCTTATATGCAAGTGGTATCTTCCCTACCACATGTTAATTATGTGGAAACCTGTTCCATGCCCATATCTACTGATGATCTAGTCAGTGATATAGTACATAATGTACTGGGGGCATTGGATCCTGATCTTTACATTGGATCCCTTAATATGTATCCCTTCCATATTTTTTTTCTCCCATATGATGAGAACCTCTTGGAATCCATGACTTCTTATGGGCCATGAACAAGGTTTCTAGATAAAAGTTCATTTTCTTGTGTCAAGCTCCTTAAAAAAATGAAACAAGGTGTCAAAGAAAAGTTCCTTTTCTTATGTCAAGCTCCTTAAAAAATGAAACCAAGTGTTGGAGAAAAGTTCCTTTTTTTTGTGTCAAGCTCATTAAAAAATGAAACAAGCTCTCATGAGGATAGTTCTTTTACTGTTTTGACCTCGTTAACAAATGAAATAGGTCCTTTTGAGGATAGTTCCTTTTCTTGTGTCAACATCGTTAAAAAATGAAACAGGTTCCTATGAGGATAATTATTTTACTCTGTCAACCTCATTAAAAAATGAAACAAATCCCCTTTCAATTCGAGTCTTTGATTATATATCATAAATTCCTAGTCGAGTCTTTCACGTGATCTCATAAATGAACCTTCATTCCATCCACCTGTTAGTAACCAATACTCTACTTAGGTTAATGAAATGAAGCTTGGGGGGCATGTACCTCGAATTGAGTCATTATGTTGAGGGAATGCAAACTTATTTCAGCCATTTCATACTTGTGTAAAATGAAACCACTTCCAAGAATATTTTTTCTTTGTTTCAAGCTTATGTAAATATGAAACCATTTCCAAGTATAGTTTGTCTCTGTTTCAAGCTTGTGTAAAAATAAAACCATCTTCAAGGGTTATCAAGCATAGTTTACCATGTTTCAAGCTTGTGTAAAAAATGAAACCATTCCTATACACTTCTCGTGATTTCCCTTTTTATCTGCCTCTTCTGCTAGATGAGCCTTGGTTTTCTCATTCCATTGTCAGCATCTGCTTGGCCGATCATACACTCTCACTTGGTTGTTTTACCCTTGCTCGGGGAACTGCTGTGATGATTGGTCTTGTTATCAAACCTCATGTTTTGAGCAGTTCCAACATGACCGGCGTTAGTGTCAGTCTTTGCAGCCTTCCTCCAGTGATCAAACATGCTCTTACAAAGTGATTTTAAGGTGTCAAGGTCAAATTTTGTCATTTCAGTGAGTCTTCAAGCAAAATTTGGTCACTAGGTATCAGGTCTAGGGTTTGATTTTACTCCTGTCAAAGTTGTCCAAATTTCGGTCCATGTCACCATTCAGCTGAGTGTACCATCATTCAGACGGTTTTCATCATCATGTCAGGTTCCAATGGGTCATTTTACACCTTGTTCATGCTTCAGTTGTGCCTAGGTAAGGTTTATTTCCCTCTCCTAGGGTTTTGAAGGTAATTTCTCTTGGATGGTCAAATCATCAGCAAAAATTGCATCCTAATGTTCATACACCTTCCCCTATCCTTAATGTACCTTATTAAACACTTCCCATCACTGAGATCCCCCAAATTCCTCATTTTCGCACAAACCCTAGTATCTTGCTACAACTTGGCAATTTTCTAGGCTAGGCCTGTGTTTTGCCCTTTTGGACCCCTTCCCCTCACTCAATCTCTGAAAATCCACTTTCCCTTGCTTCCTAACATCCCTCTCTACTTCCCAAAATTTTCTCAAGAATTTAGAAGCCCCTTATCCCCTTCATTTTGACAAATCCCTTGTTCCACACATCGGGATAGGTTTTACTCCAATGATGTTTCCAAGCAATAAAAGATGAATTTGGGAAAACTGAGAGAGTTTTTTTTCCAAAATAGGCCAAGGAAGACAAAAATCCTTCACTTTTTACACAGGTGTCATGGTTTTAGACAAATGTCAAAAATACAGTTGCCTCAGGAGAATTGATGCACCTCTGAAGTGACCTTGGGAAAATCAAGATTTCTCCTAGCTTGGTTGGCCAAATGACTTGCTTGATGAGACAAATGATAACTAGACACAAATCTCTTTCCAATGAGATATCATAAGATTAATTTGGAGTTGAGGAAGACCTTCAAAAGTTGATTGCAACAGCACTCTACCTTGAAGCAGCCTCATTTTTCACATTTTGACCAGTCTTGGGAGATTTGATTTTTGACAGGGCAAATGAACTCCAAATTGAAAAATTCTAGTTGGGTTGGAAAGTAAAATCATTCAGATTTCCAAAGAGCTATCTTGCACCCAATTTGGACACCAGGAAAGTCTCCAAAAGTCTCCTCCAAAAGGGCGCGATGTGTTGGGCTTGTGGCGCGACGCATAGAGCTGCAAGCCCAATTTCACCATAAACTTCTCCAAAATTTCCAAATGTGCTCAAATCTGTGGTGTGCAAGTAAGTTAAGAGTTTTTCCATTGCAAAGTGGGTTTTTTTGAAATGGATAATTAAAATCCTTGGCATATAAAACATTTTCATCTTTCATAAGCTCATTTGTATGCCAAGAGGACAGAGTGAGCTAAGGAGAAATCGTGAGGAGCAAAGGAAACAAGTTGAAGGTGAATTTGTGCAAATTTCCCTGCGTGACGCATTGGCTAGGTGTCATGATGCATTGGGTGAGTGTGACGCATTGGGTCGGCCCCCACTGTGTGAAAATTTCTCTTGCGCGACGCATTGAAGCTGCGTGATGTACTCGGTTTGTTGCGCGACGCGTAGGGCTGGAAAGTAATTTCATTGCCATTCCTCTCACAACTTCAAATCTGCTCGGTCCCTCTTTGTTCAAGTAAGTCAAGTAACCCCTCCACCACACATAAACATGTGTCTAAGGTTTTTTATGAGGATTTAAACAAAAATTCAAACCCTATTATCTTGTTCAAGGATTGTTTCCTTAGGGTTTAGAAATCGGTTTTGTGCCTATCACTCCTACTTCCCCACCTTGTATTCCCTCATCACTGTTAATCTTGTTACAACAACCCATTTCCCTATTCCCTTATATACCTAAATCACTCATTCCCTATCCCAATTCCCATTATCCCAAATCCAAGTTACAAATTCCCCAACCCCCAATGCTATCCCAAAAGCCTAGAAGCTGCCCCTAAAACTCTTTAATTGGAAAATTTCAATTAGAAATATTCCTAAAACTCCCTTCATCCTCTCCCTTCATAGTCCCTCACATATTATCACACATTTGGCAACAAAAACCAAAATTTCTTCATACTCATCTAAGACAATATAGACTTTGGCAAACATGGAGACAGATTCCTCTTATGACAGAGATGAAGAAGGCATCGAGGAAACGTCGGAAAAGGAAAGATAGACTTAAAATTTTGGATGAGGTTTCCTTGGGCCAGCATAGTGCATGATGGAGGACACTCAGCCCAAATTTCAAGAAATTTGGGACACTTTTTGCAAATTTTGATTTTTTTGGCCTAAACACAGATTTTTCAGCTCTACGTGTCGCGCCACTTGGCACGTGCATATAATTGGGAGCTCCTCTGGGGTAAAACTTTATATTTTTTGATTTTTCATGAAAATTTATGCATGCCTACATATGGCCAAGATATTTTGATAGGTTTTTGGCTTTCAGAAGGGTCAAAAACACCCTAAAAATGACCTTTTTTCTCCTTTTTGGACACACAGGAAGCAGTGTTGGGAGAACTCATTTTTGGAGAGGCAAATGAAGACCAAATTCAGAAATTCCACTTGTCTTAGAAATTAGACAGGCAGAAATTTCCAACAAGCCCACTTGGAGAAAAATTTTCCACCGGGAAGGAATTCAAAATCAGCTCCAAATTGGCGCGATGCATAGAGAAATTAGGTGCGGCGCATTGGGGATTTTTGCTCATTTTGGACTCAGTAACTCTGTTTTTCGCCTAGTTTTGGACAGTTTGACTTTCTTACTTCCAAAATTTAAACTAATAATGTAATTTGATGTAATTTGATGGGTCTCGATGTAATTTTGTCAATTTTTTACTCATGGAGGTAGATTCATCCATCAAAAGGTGAATTGCAACTGAATGAATTAGTTTCTTATCTTATACAGGCAAGTTGTTCCACTGCCTATTTTCCATTTCTTAGTTTAGATCTTGTTGAAACAGCTCCTAGACTTGTGAGCTCGACCCCTAGAGGCTGGGGATGAGGTTGTGTTGTCTATATCTTGTAGTTTCTCAGTCATTAGCACAGGTTTGACACTTGGGATTGCTTTGAGCATCATTGTACATTCATCTCTACAGTTTGGCAAAGGAATAGACCAGGGTTTGCAGCACTCCTTGGGATTCATGTGGCTTTTTGTTTTGATGATGTGTTTCTCTCTGTTAATGTAAGTTTACTGGTGCTTTATGTGTATCATCTTCCCTCTTATTTCTTCTTAAGTTAAACAAACAAGGATAAAGGTGGAATTCATTAGATTTGTAGTGCTCTACCTAGAGTTTGTTTAATTTTCTATGTTTTCAACTATTTTAAGAGGATTCCTGAGAGTTTCTTGCCCTCTTCAACTCCTCACCGGTCTGAGCTATCCATATCATTCAAATTTGAAGTGTCAAAACAATTGCCTACCTTGCCCCATTCAGATCTTTGCAAAACTAGGCCTCATTCCCCAGACCCAAAATCTGCCTTTCCCTTTGATCCAACAAAACACCCTCAAAATAAAATCAAACTCTTTTTCATATATACCTAGCATAAAATCATCCTTTATTCAAGTCATCTCAAGCCTCACTGATCATTTTTGCTGAGATTGACCAGGAGAGAGCCCTCTCTCGATCTGGTAGGGCTAGCTACCAGGTTAAGCGTGGTTTGATGTTACCCTAGATTCTTCCTTTCTCAGCCTGAGGTAGATTTAGGCCATAACATAGTGGCAAGCATAATGGTGACACAAGATTGTTTGCTTGTTAGTGTTATTCGTTTTATAAACTACAGACGGAGCCTGAAGTTATGCCAGGTAGCCTTCAAACTACACATTGCTTTGCAAGTGCATAAGTAGATAAACGTTGCTTCATTCAATCTCCGGTCTAGTTTTATAAACGTAACATCTGACTTGAAAATTGCCCCAGTACATGTATCAAGTTAGATCTGATGGTTGATGGTGGACAACGATCAAACACCGCAAGGTTGAAATAATTCACCTGGTGATTCTAAATCAGTTTCGAGATCAGATCCAAGGACTCCACTGGAGGATGAACCTGACCAGCAAAAACATGAAAGGACAATATGGAAAGATCAAGTATTCAATTTGGAATTTCATCCAAGACATTTTGTTCTTTGTCATAAATTATTTCTTTTCTTTTCCCAAGAATGTCAAGAAGGCTTTGCAAAGTATATTGCACTTGAGAAAATATCCTCGGCGTGCATTTGATTCCTTCACTTTGAATATTGTGAATACCAAAGATTTGCATGCTTTTTAGCTTGATCAAGACTTTTCTTCCAAATCTTGTGATGACCATCTTCAAACCGATGAACCTCAAGAGACCACAACTGATTCTATACCTTTTATACATACTCCTATACCTTGTAAAATTCCAGATCGATACAAGCCTCTGATTTTACCTCCTATATCCCATGCTTTCCCTAAAAATCATGACCTATATCTACCAAGATTTGATGGTGAATAACACAATGTCACTGCTGAGAGACATGTTCTGAATTTTGAGTCTTTTCTTGACCTTTTTGAAGTTGATGAAGAGGATGTTAGTATTAGGATTTTTTCTCTTTCTTTGCAAGGCAAAGTCAAGAGTTGGTTCAAAACCCTGCCTGATGCGAGCATCTCAGATTTCCAGCAGTTCGTCAAAGTTTTCCTCGATAGGTGGGTGATCGAACAGAACCCTTTCTTGATTATAGAAGAGTATAACCA
Organism: Pinus albicaulis; assembly: GCA_034641835.2. Taxonomy (NCBI): domain Eukaryota; kingdom Viridiplantae; phylum Streptophyta; class Pinopsida; order Pinales; family Pinaceae; genus Pinus; species Pinus albicaulis. The sequence continues at coordinate 959,462,964 of CM076581.1, read as the reverse complement.
GCTGAAAAGACTGCCAGGGGAGACAGTACAACCGTTTTCTACCAGATTTAACCAAGTTTATTATTTGACGCCAGTAAATATAAGACCTCCTCTTGGATCTGCTCTCTTGCACTACCCAAGTGCCTTTGATCCAGAAATGGAGTTTCAGCTGAGAGAAAGGAATCTTGCAAAACTTAAAGAGATGCAGAACAGTGCAGTAGATGTAGAGGCTCATTTTTTGATCCGAAGGGCAAAGTTGAAGGAAGAAGAGATGAAAAACATAGATCCGGAGAAATCGACATCTCTAGAGGTAAAGCTTGACATTTTGGTAAGTGCAATGGAAGAGATGATGCAGAGGATCATCACAAGGAATGAGTATAATGTTCAAGCCCATGGCCCGATGATTGAAGAAGAAAAAGTTGCTAATCCAAAACATTTTGTTTCTTATCCCAGTTGTTATAGATCTGATAATGATTGTTTTGTAGATCATCTTGGAGAAGAGAGATCTATTGATTTGACATGTATGCTTGATGACGTGTTTTATACTGATGATTTGCCTCAGTTTGATCAGTATGATGATGATTATGTTCTCCAAACAGAAGCTAATCTTGCAGACAAATCAACAGCTAGTTTGTGGAAGGAGGAAGTTCACTTTCAGTAGTTCAAATACAATGTTCAGCCATCACATATCAGCTATGGAAATGACGAGGAAAGTGCAGCAAATTTTGAAGTAAGTGAAGGATCTTTGCCTTTTTGTTTTGATTCGTTTCAGTTCATCAAAGACAACTTCCATGCAATCAGAAATCAACTGTCAACAAGTCTTGATTTGGACCATCTTGAGGGCAATAAAAACCTTGTTCAAGACTTTTCATATCCATATTTGCAGCCCCCGAATGCCATTGATTGTCAAGTTGCAGATGAGGACTTGGAAGCTGGCACATATGATCAAATGATGCAAGATGATTCCGTACCTTTCTGTTTTGAATCATTTTATTTTTTTAGGGGTAAATTGCATAGTAAATCTTCAAATGAGCAGCCTGTAGAAAGTCGTGCAATCTCATCAGAACCAATAGAAAATGGGTTGCAATAGTTTTTTCAAGTTTTTCATGATCCAATAGCTGATGTGTTCGATAATGTCTGTAGTCAAAGTCCTTCTCCTATCTGTGAGCTTGACAAAAGTATTGATACAAACTTGATCCAGCAGCCAGTTTCTTTGTCATTTTTAGTAGGAGTCTCGTCACAAAGCTCAAAGAAAAGTTTGCATTCATGGTATGCGGAGAAGAAAATTAATCCATTGGATGAGCTAAGCCCTAGTGTGCATGAATTTCAAGATCCATATGCAGTGTTTTTGGAGGCGGATAGAGATTCATCCATAGTATTCAACGGATCTGTTTCCAAGTTTTCATGGGAGTTTCCTTTCAGTAGTTCTCTCTTGTTGTTCATAAGCGAGCACTTGCGGAGAATCCAAACAACAGCCGAAATGCTTACATGGTTGCATTGGTTGTTTCATTTCACTTGATCAAGTGATGAATGGAACAACTAGAGTAGGTTGTATTGAATAAGCTTCATATTGAGCATCATTTCCAGTTTGTCAGTTGTGTTTAAGTATCGAGTTATTTTTTAGTTGAGAGAGTCAGTTTGTGTCGTCCAGTTTTCAGTCATGCATTTCAACTTGAGTTTTTTATTCCATTGCCCAATGGATGAAGGCACTTGTCTGCTCTCCCAGAGATCTGTAGTTCTTGGCACCTCCAAGGAGCTACCATCCCCATTGGAGCCAATGTTAGTGTCAGTCTTTGCAGCCTTCCTCCAGTGATCAAACATGCTCTTACAAAGTGATTTTAAGGTGTCAAGGTCAAATTTTGTCATTTCAGTGAGTCTTCAAGCAAAATTTGGTCACTAGGTATTAGGTCTAGGGTTTTCTTTTACTCCTGTCAAAGTTGTCCAAATGTCGGTCCATGTCACCATTCAGCTGAGTGTACCGTCATTCAGAGGGTTGTCATCATCATGTCAGGTTCCAATGGGTCATTTTACACCTTGTTCATGCTTCAGTTGTGCCTAGGTAAGGTTTATTTCCCTCTCCTAGGGTTTTGAAGGTAATTTCTCTTGGATGGTCAAATAATCAACAAAAATTGTATCCTGATGTTCATACACCTTCCCCTATCCTTAATGTACCTTATTCAACACTTCCCATCATTGAGATCCCCAAAATTCCTCATTTTCGTACAAACCCTAGTTTCTTGCTACAACTTGGCAATTTTCTAGGCTAGGCCTGTGTTTTGCCATTTTGGACCCCTTCCCCTCACTCAATCTCTGAAATTCCACTTTCCCCTGCTTTCTAACATCCCTCTCTACTTCCAAAAATTTTCTCAAGAATTTAGAATCCCCTCCATTTCGTTTCATTTCGAAAAATCCCTTGTTCCACACATCGGGATAGGTTTTACTCCAATGATGTTTACGAGAAATAAAAGATGAATTTTGGAAAAATGAGAGATATTTTTGTCCAAAATAGGCCAAGGAAGAAAAATCTCCTTCTATGTTTACATAGATGTCATGGTTTTAGAGAAATGTCAAAAATATAGTTGCCTCGGGAGAATTGATGCACCTCTGACGTGACCTTGGGAAAATCAAGATTTCTCCTAGCTTGGTTGGCCAAATGACTTGCTTGATGAGTCAAATGATAACTAGACACAAAGAGATTTCCAATGAGATATCATGAGCTTAATTTGGAGGTGAGGCAGACCTTCAAACGTTGACTGCAATAGCTCTCTGCCTTGAGGTAGCCTCATTTTGCATATTTTGACCAGTCTTGGGAGATTTGATTTTTGACAGGGCAAATGAACTCCAAATTGAAAAATTCCAGTTGGGTTGGAAAGTAGACTAAATAATATTTCCAAAGAGCTATCCCATGCCCAATTTTGACACTGGGAAGGTCTCCAAAATTCTCCTGCAAAAGGGCACGACGCGTTGGGCTTGTGGCGCGACGCATAGAGCTGCAAGCCCAATTTCACCATAAACTTCTCCAAAATTTCCAAATGTGCTAAAATCTGTGGTGTTCAAGTAAGTTAAGAGTTTTTCCATTGAAAAGTGGGTTTTTTTGAAATGGAGAATTAAAATCCTTGGCATATAAAACATTTTCATCTTTCATAAGCTCATTTGTATGCCAAGAGGACAGAGTGAGCTAAGGAGAAATCGTGAGGAGCAAAGGGAACAAGTTGAAGGCGAATTTGTGCAAATTTCCCTACGTGACACATTGGATAGGTGTCACAATGCATTGGGTGAGTGCAACGCTTTGGTTCGGCCCCCACAGTGTGAAAATTTCTCTTGCGCAACGCATTGAAGCTGCACGACGCACTGGGTTTGTTGCACGACGCGTAGGGCCGGAAAGTAATTTCCTTGCCATTCCTCTCACAACTTCAAATCTGCTCAGTCCCTCTTTGTTCAAGTAAGTCAAGTAACCCCTCCAATACCCATAAACATGTGTCTAGGGTTGTTTATGAGGATTTAAACAAAAATTCAAACCCTATTATCTTGTTCAAGGATTGTTTCCTTAGGGTTTAGAAATTGGTTTTGTGCCTATCACTCCTACTTCCCCACCTTGTATTCCCTCATCACTGTTAATCTTGTTACAATAGCCCATTTCCCTATTCCCTTATATCCCTAAATCACTCATTCCCTATCCCAATTCCTATTATCCCAAATCCAAGTTACAAATTCCCCAACCCCCAATGCTATCCCAAAAAGCTTAGAAGCTGCCCCTAAAACTCTTTAATTGGAAAATTTCAATTAGAAATATTCCTAAAACTCCCCTCATCCTCCCCTTTCATAGTCCCTAACATATTATCACACATTTGGCAACAAAAAACAAAAATTCTTCATACTCATCTACGACAATATAGACTTTGGCAAACATGGAGACAGATTCCTCTTATGACAGAGATGAACTAGGCATCGAGGAAATGTCGGAAAAGGAAAGATAGACTTCAAATTTTGGTTGAGGCTTCCTTGTCCCACAATAGTGCATGATGGAGGACACTCAGCCCAAATTTCGAGAAATTTGGGACACTTTTTGCAAATTTTGATTGTTTTGGCCTAAACACAAATTTTTAGCTCTACGCGTCGCGCCACTTGGCGCACGCTTATAATTGGGAGCTCCTCTAGGGTAAAACTTTATATTTTTTGATTTTTCATGAAAATTTATGAATGCCTACCTATGGCCAAGATATTTTCATAGGTTTTTGGCTTTCAGAAGGGTCAAAAACACCCTAAAAATGACCTTTCTGCCCCTTTTTGGACACACAAGAAGCAGTGTTGGGAGAACTCATTTTTGGAGAGGCAAATGAAGACCAAATTTAGGAATTCCACTTGAGTTAGAAATTAGACAGGCAGACCTTTCCAACAAGCCCACTTGGAGAAAATTTTGACACCGGGAAGGAATTCAAAATCAGCTCCAAACTGGCGTGATGCATAGAGAAATCAGGCGCGGCGCATTGGGGATTTTTGCTCATTTTGGACTCAGTAACTCTGTTTTTCGCCTAGTTTTGGACAGTTTGACTTTCTTACTTCCAAAATTTAAACTAATAATGTAATTTGATGTAATTTGATGAGCCTTGATGTAATTTTTTCAAATTTTTACTCATGGAGGTAGATTCATCCATCAAAAGGTGAATTGCAACTGAATGAATCAGTTTCTTATCTTATACAGGCAAGCTGTTCCACTGCCTATTTTCCAGTTCTTAGTTTAGATCTTGTTGAAACAGCTCCTAGAATTATGAGCTTGACCCCTAGAGGCTGGGGATGAGGTATTGTTGTCTATATCTTGTAGTTTCTCAGTCATTAGCACAGGTTGGACACTTGGGACTGCTTTGAGCATCATTGTACATTCATCTCTGCAGTTTGGCAAAGGAATAGACCAGGGTTTGCAGCACTCCTTGGGATTCATGTGGCTTTTTGTTTTGATGATGTGTTTCTCTCCGTTAATGTTAGTTTACTAGTGCTTTATGTGTATAATCTTCCCTCTAATTTCTTCTTAAGTTAAACAAACAAGGATAAAGGTGGAATTCATTAGATTTGCAGTGCTCTACCTAGAGTTTATTTAATTTTCTATGTTTTCAACTATTTGAAAAGGATTCCTGAGAGTTTCTTGCCCTCTTCAACTCCTCAATGGTCTAAGCTATCCATCTCATTCAAATTTTAAGTGTCAAAACAATTTCCTACCTTGCCCCATTCAGATCTCTGCAAAACTAGGTCTCATTCCCCAGACCCAAAATCTGCCTTTCCCTTTGATCCAACAAAACACCCTAAAAATCAAATCAAACTCTTATGCATATATACCTAGCCTAAAATCATCCTTTATTGAAGTCATCTCAAGCCTCACTGATCGTTTTTGCTGAGATTGACCAGGAGAGAGCCCTCTCCCGATCTGGTAGGGCTAGGTACCAGGTTAAGCGTGGTTTGATGTTACCCTAGATTCTGCCTTTCTCAGCCTGAGGTAGATTTAGGCCATAAAAACCGGAACTAATCACGATCCTTTATACCACTCGTTCCTCCAAGAGGAGTCATCTTCCATCTCTTTTTAGACTCCCAAAATATGAAATTATTGTTGAAAGCTTGTCCTTTCGAGCTCGTAAAAGTAAATGAAAATAATTCTACTCAGTATAAGTTTAACCATTTTCTAGACTGAGATAGGCTAGTTAAAAAAAAGGAATACCTTAGTCAAACATGGTTGAGAGGTTCTCTTGGATATTGTTTTCTATCTTTTCATATTTGAGAGACTACTTATGAAAAGGTACATCTAAAGTTTTATTTTCCGCCTCTTTTTCAAACTCCCTAAACATGAAAAAGATGTCGAGTTACCCCTCTGTCGAACTCGTAAAACATAAACGATGAATGACTTGTCACCATGACGAGACCAGATTTACTCCTTCCAAGGGCTCATTAAACTTACTAGGATGGATTCATTCGAAGGATGAACTTATACTCTAATCATATGGTATCCTCTTCAAGATTGCGATAAAAAATAAATAGGTACTCACCAGAAATATTGGGGAAAGATTGAAGGAAACATATATCCTGTATTTTGTGTGAAAGGAAGCATGTCACTCTTGAACATGACACTTATCTGTATCTCATGTTAGGTTTGGGATATCCTCACTTTGTCACTTTCCTTCCTGGATTTGGCAAATCCATTTGCCTCTCATTCAATTATATCCTATTTCCATCATGATCTATGATCCTATTTTGAATCAAATGATGCCAAATTATGGATTCGTGTCACTGATATGTTCAAGAGAAGTTTCATCTGCAAATTTAAACCACTTCTACTTTTTTTGATAATCTCTACATCAATCCTGAACCACTCTTATCAACTCTAAAAATCCTATGTTTCATGTAGATTATGTGGGAAACATTATGGCCCTCCTTCGACATATCACTTCTTGTCGAATCCAAGAAGATGATATAGAAATCCCCTTTCAGTACCTTGGAATTGCATGCCTTAATGGTAGGTTTTTTACATTTGATGATAGGTTCACATCACTAGCCTTCAATGGAATGATTCTGCGAGTGTTCAACTTGAGATTCATTGTTGACACTTGTGGATTGTGTTGTCGTAGCTTAAGAGCCATCGTCATTATTGGCGGCTTCTCTCGTTCCTATTAATGGTTTACATCTTTGACAGGTAACTGGGTATTTTCTACCATGTTCGACTTCAACACATCTATTCACATGGTCAAATTTGTATTTTGTTGGGTCACGAAAAAGGTGAAGACCTTGATTTTCTCTTGATAAATCTAGGTTGCGTAGAGTTGTTTGGTATTCATGATTATACACATGATCCTTTCTAGTTGGATGGATGTGAAAATGTTGTGGATACATGTATTTGTGAATGTAAACATGATCCTTTCTCGTCAGATGGCTGCGTCCATTCCGTGGATCCATGTATTGTTATATTCCTGCTCTGAGATGTATTGTTAGGCATAATTACATCAGATATGTCATGCATATTATATCATGTTTGATTTGCAGGTCTCCTGATGATGGTTCTCTAAAGTCCTTTCCTTTACTTTTAAATCACTTAAGCCATCACTTCATGGTCTGCCCTCATGATTTAGGGGGCATCTGTTATACAATATTTTGTCACGCTCCACTTTGTGTCATCATGTCACCAATGTCACAAAATATGTTCTCCATGAAGCATGCCTTAAACATTCCTGAAGAAGTGAAATAATACTTGATTTAAAAATATTATGAAAATCTTTTCAAAAACCTTGTTTTACAAGCCCACTGTATTCTGCACTACTAACGACCCGCGCTTTTCACCTTTTGCACCACTTGTGTCTAGCACTAACAACAAGAATTTTTTTCAGGAAAATCTGCATTGGTCATCTTCAGGTATTTCTTCCCAAAATGGATGAGAAGCTTCCCTTACTAGAAGCCTCAAGAATGATGACATGGTTTCAGGTTGTTGATGATAAGAGCAAGACCTCCTATTCATGGCCATGGATCCTCTTTCCATGTATCTTTCCCTTAAGATGTGGAGCTCCTCCCAACTTTTATGGATCCTCAACTCCCTCTCCTTCCCTATAAATGAAACCCCAACCATCCAATAATGGTTGGTTTCCATCCTATGAGCTGAAGCATGCCCAATTGTTGCCCATTTGTGAAGGAGGAAGTTGTTTCAAGAGTTGAGGCTAGGACTTGGAGTCTCACTTGAAGGAGGCATCCAACATCAAGGCTTATGGTTGTATTTATCCCTTTACCATTCTATTAATAATAAATTATGTGTTTCCTTTCCATAATTGTGTCTATTATTTTTGAAATTCAACAAGAAAATGCAACACACACACTAGTGTGGGATCACAGGTCACATAGTGATGGGTCCTAGCGATACAATAGTGTGCAACCTATTTATTAAATAAATTGGAAAATTAATTGTAATATTATCTCATAATAACTTGTAATAGTTAACTAAGTGTGATAGACTTAGTTAGCTCAGGAATTTCAAGTTGAGGGTCAAAGGATAGGCATGTAGAGTGATTCTATTATTAATAGGGTCTAGTTGCAGTTATAGCACTAGTGTAGTGTGAGTGGGATCAATTAACTCACATTAATTGAGTTAAAATCAATTTAACTAGTTCTAACTGTTTGATGAGCTAGTGGAAGATCAAGTGAATTAGAATATATTTAATTCACAATTAGTGATCTACCAAGTAACTGATGATTCACTATCTATAGCTACATGCATGCTAATTATGGTGGAGACCCAGTTGAGACTAAGGTTCAAGACAAGTAAACTATCAGTTGTATTTTTAGTAAGCTACCCAGATGCAGTTATATAACCACAGGAATCCCATGATGAATCATGCATTCTAGGAAGGCTTAATTTCCTATTAAATAAGGGTTTAATTCTCTAGGTATTGCGTAAGTAGGGTAGGATGATAATTGACTATGTGTTTGTCCAATTTTTCCTAGATCGGTGTGAAGCAATTGGTAGAGTTTATGAGGTTTTGGTGATCACAAATACATGGTATTGTTTCATGATTCCTTGGTTGATTATATAATAAATATGGAGGGGTTTTGAGTAGTTGCTTTCCCCAGGAATATCTGGTATTGTGTATTGATTTAATTCTTTCTCTTGCATGTGATGAGCGATCGTGATTTAAATTCCACAAATATTGTAGAAGGATTTGGTATCTTTTTTTGTTACATTACATGATCAGATTGAATCCATTGGTGTAATTTCTACATGGTATTAGAGTGCTAGGAATCACAATAGTGGAGAATAAATTGAGTTTGTGTTGAACAGTTTCAAATTTGCAGATACTTTCTTTAAAGCTAGAAGAGGATCAAGATGTCTTTCAATGGCTTGAGACTCAAATATGCACTCGAAATTTGGAGGATAATAGGTTGAAGGAATTCATAGATAATGATATTCCCAAGCCCATAGTAGCAGATGCCAAAATTCTTGATGCATGACAGAATAATATAGAAAAGGCAAGGAGGATATTGTTAGAGGGAGTTCAAGATCATATTATCTCAAGTCTCCATGGAAAGGCAACTCCATATGCTATGTGGAAGGCCTTGACAGATCTGTTTCAAAGCAGAAGTGACCATGGAAAATTGGCACTCAAGGACAAGCTTGGGAAAATCAAAATGTAAAAGGGTGACACAATCCAGAAATACTTGACCAAGTTCACTCAATGTCGAGATGAGCTTGGAAGTGTTGGGATTACTATAATTGATGATGACTTGGTGAGCCTAGCACTTCTAGGCCTTCCCAAGAGCTAGCATAGTTACCAGGACACTCTGAATGGGAGGGAGAAGTTACTAGATTGGGAGTGACTTTGGTTAGTGTTACACCATTTTTTGGTCATCTAACCTTTCATCATTAGATGGACCCAAGTACACCATGTAAGACCAGTTTTACCCCTAGTAAAACTGCTTTCACTATGTTAATTAGGAAGCCCCAAAAGGAATAATTAATTAAACCATAATTTAATTATTAGTCCCAGTCATGTTTAACCCAAAAACAAAGAAATTAATGAGATACACCCATAGTTATCTTATTATTTTCTAGGAATAATTATTTAAATAATATTCCTTGTTAAATATGACCAAATCAACCACTACTAATTAAATAAATCATTATTTATTTGATTATATCCCAACCACTTCCTTAAAAGGATAAATAAATCATTTATTTATTTATTCCTCACTAATCAAGGGATTTGACCCAAGTCAAAACACCCTTTCCCTCCAACAAATAATAATAAAATATTCCATAGAGGTGGATCTAGATTTGATTAACATTATTTTAATCATGCACCAAGATCTAGAATGACCCAATATTTTGTTATAAATAGGAGGGTTTTCCCCTTCATTCTTCACCTTTTGTTGCATACTAGATCACTCTGGATCTATACACTTGGTCTCATTTTCTGCCATTTTGCTCCCATTGAGCTCTACCTTCTACATTGGGTTTTCTACATCTACAAGAGAGAGAAATCTTAGATCTGAAGTGCTGAGGACTACAAAGAACCCATCCCATTGAGGAGATCTGGATACACCTTCTTGTTTTCCTCCCAGGTGCCCTGTAATATAAAAATTCATTCAAAAATCGTGTTCTTGTCTTTTCTGTTGGATGCATGGAGCAAACTCTCTACTTTACTGCTTAATGTCTTTCCATTTATAGATCTGTTTGTTGCAGCATTTTAACTACTAATCGCAGATCTGAAGATGTTTGGCAGCCTCTATTGTTGTTAGGGCTATTAGTTATGCGTAGCTAAAGTGGTTCTTTTTCGTACACTTCGATGAAGAATTCATACTAACAAATGGCGACTCCACACGGGTTTTAAATTACGACCGCTGTCGTTTCTCATATTCCTGCATATCCAGCTACTTCAGGCCCTAGGGCTTCTTTTCAGCTGTTTAGTTTTTCTCTTTTCATGTCATTTTTTTCACATAAAACCCTAAAAACCTAAAATTTCTAACTTCCGTGTGTTTCTGGCCCTATTGCGCAGGTAAGCGACACCAGCCGCACCTGAGACGGCAATTTTTCAGAAAATCTGCCGCCGAAACAGCCGGAACGGGGGGGTCGCACCTTTTGGCCCAAAACCTGCGACCCGGACGCACTTTTCAGCCTGTAACCTGCGACCTCAACCAAAATCAGGTCAGAACCTGCGACCTGCCTTTTTTCCAGCATTTTTTCTGTAATTTTTCTGGGTTCTGCCAGAAATTTCGTTTAGGACGCCAAATTTCTATCTCACCCGCTCACCAAGATCCGATCTCTGTTTACTCATCTAAGGAACCCAAATTTCCTTAGGGCTTTAGTACCCTCCACTTTTTGTGGAAGAGTTTTAGCTGTTTCAGCCGTCGGTTTTTCAGAGCTTCAGCCCCCTCTTTTCCAGATCCGTTACCTCCCTTTTAGATCCATTGAAATCAGCCTCTTTTCCTTTCAAATCACCTCTTGTCGTTTTGTTTGGACCTCCTTTGAAGGCCTCCGCCTTGCCCCCTCCGGTTTTTTCTGATTTTCTTCCTTTTTCCAGCCACCTTGCCTCTGTCTCTTGGCTGTGATCCGCACCTCTTTTCAGCAGCTTTGTCCTCTAGATCCCTGTCCCCTTTGACCTTAGATCTATTGGTCCCTTTTCCGTGTGTTTTACATAGTTTTTCCCTTTCTTTTCAGCATAGTTTTGAGAGTCCCACCTTCTTGGGTTAGATAGATGCATACGTAGCTGTTATTTTTCTGTTATTTCAGCATTTTATTCTGTTCTCTGTAGGTTTATTTTCAGCTACGTCGCACACTTTTTCTTGCTCTCAAACAACGAAAAGGGTTTAAAAATTAAAATTAACGCACGCCACACACTGACCCTAAGTGAAGAAGCGCCTGGTTTACACCGCCTGGCAAAGACTCTAAAATCAATTGTCACCGCACCTTATCTTCCCTTGACCTTCTTGATTTTGTCCCTTTCTGCCCTTGTCGGTTTCCTTCTTCCTGTCATCATTGCGCCCCCAAGGCGCCTTTCCCGGAGACTTCTTGGCCTTCACCCTCAGTTTCCGGGTGATCGACCTGCTCCGCACCGCCGTCGTCGAGCCAGTCCACCTTCGAGTCCGCACTCCGACTCCTCCCCTGATTCCTCGGGTCCTCCTTCCCCTCCCGGTTCTCCTGCCCCCTCCACCATGTCTGGTCCAGGGCCTAACGCTAGCGGTTCTCCCGGCCCCAATGCCGACCCTACTTCTAGCGGAACCGTCACAACCACTACTCCGGCCACCCCTGTGCTGCCGTACATTGCAGGCCTCAGCCTCCCCGATTTCCATCAGTTGATTAACGACCCCATTCACCACAATGCTACCTGGCCCACTATGCCCACCAAGTTACCCTCTGATATCCCCAAGTTCGAGGGCCTTAATGGCGAAGACCCAACCAATCACGTCCGGTCTTTCCACATGTGGTGTTCCTCCAACTCCATTACCGATGACTCCATCCGTCTTCGTTTGTTCCAACGCACGCTTACCGGCGAAGCTTCTAAATGGTATGTCGAACAGGCCACTTCCTCCCCTACCACGTTCGAGACTCTTGCCCAAGCCTTCTTGTCGTACTTCCAGCTCCCTCTCCGATACGACACTGGTACGGAGCTCTTGACTTCATTTAAGCAATCCTCTTCCACACGCCTTTCTGCCCATGTTCAGGAATGGCGACGAAGACGGAGCTTATGTCGAGCCCCTCCCTTTGAAGATCGGGTTTACATGGACCGGTTCCTTCGCACCCTCCCGTCTCCCATCGGCAAAGATGTCGCCTCTCACTTTCCTCAATCTGAAGAAGCCGCCCTCCAAATAGCTTTAAAATATGACCTGATCTACGCTCAATCGGGTTATGTTTATACCGTTCTTCCTGACATCCCCAGGCCCGGTGGCGCTAACGCCCCGGGGGCATCTCATTCCGCCGACGGTATTGTTGGATCTCTTTCCCACCCATCCGCTCACCCTCCTATGAGCTATGGTCTCCCTCAGGGAGGGGCCAGCACCTCAAGCACTCTTCCCCCTCCCGGCAACATGTATCCAGGATACGGCATGCCTCCTCCTTTTGCCCAACCTTCTGCTTACCTCAATGTCGCCCAACCCAACCCTTACTTTTATCCAGAGCCTGGTGCGCCAGCTCCTCCAGCATATGCGCTTCCGCCTCCCTTGCCTCCTCACAACCCGCAACAGCACTTACAACCCCCTCCAGGGCAAGTATTTGCACAGCAGGGTGCGATTAATCCCCCTTCTTCTCAAAGAAGGCGGAGAGGCAACCAGAACCCATCTGCCCCCCGTAACCGAGGACCCAATTCTGGTGTGGACCCTAACACTAACAACCAGCCTCAGGGCATTCCGCCCAGGCCGAACAGGCCGCTTCGCACAAACAAGCCCTGTTCGTGTTGCGGTGTTTACGGTCACTACACTCACGATTGTCCTCTCTTACCCCAGATGCGACAGATGTGGGAGTCTCAAGCCACATTGCGCGGAAAACACGCCTCCCCTCATGCTCCTCCTAATGTGGCCACTACCCAGCCAGCTGTGTTCACTGATCCTTTCCCTCAACAAGGATTCGTGGCTACCCAACCCCCCGACAGCCATGCAGCCACACCCTCGTCCATTTCTGGTTCCTCTGACTACCAGATCCTTATGATGCGCTCCGATCCGTCCCCTTCCGTCGACCTTCACCTTCAAACTCGGTCTCGCCAGTACCCCAAGCCTCCTGCTCAGTCTGCTCCCGAGCCTCCATCTTCAGGTTCTACAGAGCCTCTTTCGACATCCAGTGGCCCCTTACACATCCCTCAACCCAAAGTCGAGGTTCACCCAAAGATTCCAAAGGGTCCCTTACGCCGAAATGCTGCCTCCGGTCGAGCCGCTCAATCGTACAGTATAGTAGATGATTTGGCACAATCCCCTGCTGCCATTTCCACACTGGAACTCCTCCAGTCATGCCCTTCTCAAAAGAAGGCTCTACTATCTGCCGTGGGCGCTGTTGATCCTGCTGATGACCAAATGATTGCTTTCGACGCCACTCAATCGGACCACCTCCTCTTCCTCCTTCCGTTGCTTTCCAAATCCCACCAAGATCCTATTGCCACTATATCCTTGTATAATCGATGAGGGCATCCACCGTGTGATGTCCGTCTTGCCAGCGCCGATCCCGAGTCGGTTCTCTCCACGATCACTCCTTCTCGAGCGTGGACTCGTCATGCCTCCCACCTCATTGGCCCAAGTCAGAATCGTCCCATCACCCTCACTGCAAGACCGTTGCGCGGATGTCAGTCATCGACCCCCTTCAGACTACAACATTCCTGACATGTGGGAAGCTACACTCTATGCCATGCTTGCGTCCCATTCGCGGTCTTCCGCAAGATGTATTTTCCACATAACGGGAAGATAGTCACCATTGACCAGCTATCGTATCATGAGCCGTCGTCTCAGTCCTCCTCCGAGACGACCATCTCTTCTGTAGCCAACAAGCAAACCGTCGATTCCTCGACCAGTGTCTCCCCCGGCGTTTATAAAGATTCCACCCTGCTTGGTACTTTTCCTCACCTTCCCCCCTTCACATCGATCCTAAATTTTGTCTAATGTTTGCATGATGCAATCATCTCAGTCGCTTTCATAAACGGCCTCGCTCGCCAGTCCGCACCCTCCCCCGCCCTCCGTGAACCCGGCTTCCTACCGATTCATCTCCGCCAAACGCACCTCCTCCTCCCGCCCTCCCCCGGGCAGCCCGGTATCCCGAACCTCTTTATCCTCCAGGCTCCTGCTCCCCCGGCCTTAACCATCTTGAGCCGTACCTCCCGGTCACTACCCGCCGGGGATGCATCCTGGCTCCCTCCTGAGTATAGCCCCGTCCCCGTCATGGCCACCCTCTCTCTCCCTAACTTGACCTTGGGTATTCCGGTTTGGTACCTTGACCCCTTGACCCCCCAGCCGCCACCCCCCCTGGTCACCCCAAACCTTACATGGCTTTGACACCGGTTCAACCGGCCCCCCTCGCTTCTTCCATAGCCACTGTGCCCCCGGCACCTCCACAGGACCCTTCTCCTGTTGGGTCGGCTCCCGGGAAGAAAGGCAAAGCCCGCAAGGGGGCAACCAAAGACCAAACCACCACAACCACCCCGGCTCCTCCTCCACCCCCGAAGCCTTGTTCCTTATGTGATGTCATTTGTCATGCCACCCATGCTTGTCCCGAGTTACCTCGTATCCGACCCATGGTAAAAGTCGCGTTCCCCGACACTATGGTCCCAGAAACTCCCACTCCTTCTTCGACCATCCCCAAGAACCCCAAGACTCTCCGTACCAACAAGCCCTGTGCTTTGTTCGGTGTCCATGGCCACTACTCCCATTATTGTCCTCACCTGACGCATTACCGTGCCTCCCTTGAGGTGATCCGCGAGTATGAGGTTGAACAAAATCAATCCGCCTCTCCCATCCTCGCGCAGTATGCTTCAGGCCAGCCTGAGGATCCCCCCGCTCCCATCCACATCCCCCCCCCTGATGTTTAGATGACGGAGTCTACAGTCACCATCCTTTACCTATCCTCCTCTGCACGACACTCGGAGCCTAGCCCGCCCGCAGCCTCCCCTGTTGAGTCCCTTGATACTCGAGAACACTCCACTTGTGTCTCTGTTGACCTCCGCAGCCCGAGTCCTCGCCAGGTTCCCGATAGCACTCATCCACCACCTTGTTTGAGTCTTGATCATCCTGCCCCTTCCTCTTGCCCTTATCGCTCGATGACCTCTGTACCCTCACGCTACCGTCATTGCCTTTCATCCCCTCATTTCTTATCTTGTCTCACCATTTTGCAGGACCCCCCGTCCACACCCTTTATCGGTTACGCCGATGGTGCAAGTCGCTACTCCAGGAATCTTGCCTCGGCAGGGTGGGCCATCTTCACCCCCTTGCATGACCTCGTTCTATCTAACGGGGTATGCATTGGTTCTGCCACCAACAATCAGGCCGAATATGATGCAGTGCGTGGCCTATTAGCTGATGCCCTCTTGCATCGCATCCGCCATCTGCACGTTCATTTGGATTCCTTGCTTCTTGTAATGCAACTAAATGGTGTTTATCGTGTGCATAACCCTGTGCTGTTTAGACGCTATTTACGAGTAAAAGTCTTAATACGTGCGTTTGAAACCATAACTTTCAACCATGTACCCAGAGACCAGAATCACTACGTAGATAGTATTGCAAACCATGTTCTAGATTGGCATTTATCACACACAAGTCATACAAGACAATAACATTAAATCAACCATCAAAAGACGATGCATATCCATAATATGTGTCGCAAACCATATATTGATGAGTCCATCTACTCTGATACATACGACATGCCCATAACATGTTCCAAAAACTGGGGGCACCATACACCCCCCCATACATATACTTACGACGTGCCCATAGCATGTTCCACAAACTGGGGGCACCATACGCCCCCCCATACATATACATCCGACATGCCCATAGCATGTTACAAACAGAATCCAAAAACTGGGGGCACCATATGCCCCCCCATACATTCTAGGGGGCACCACTTTCCCCTACACACATCCGAGAGGACACCATATGCCCCTATATCTGGCCAATACACGACGAACGCCCTGATCCGCCTGGATCTCTGTCCGAAGTGTTCCCAGATCCCTCTCTCTCCAGTTGACCCGCAACTCTGCCATACCTGCACAACCACATTCTTTTTGTCAGGGTACAGATCGGGAAAACCATAACCACACACCACATCCCAACTCCCAGCCATCAAACAGCACCAAGCCCTCCTCGTCTCCCAGGTCGCAGTTTTCTGCCATTTTCTGGACCAGGTCGCACTTTTTGCCCCCAAACCTGCGTCCTGGGTCGTACTTTTTGCCCCAAAAAGTGCGACCCGGCCATAGAGATGAAGGAGGGGCTGTTTCTGGGGGTTTTGGGCCCTAAACTGCAAATGTCATCCAACAAAATGCAAGAGCAAGGTTAGGCCTCTTACCTCCAACTGACAAATCTCGCTTCCAACGGTCGGTTTGTCCGCTACGTTCGCCGCAAGATTTAGGGCCTTCTCTCCTCTCCACATTCACCACAGCAACAATAGCAAATGAATGATTTTGGAGGGAAAACTGCCTCATTAAAGAGAACCCATGTTTCTCCTTTCGACTGCTGCGACCACACCGTAGCCCCGTTCGACGAACCGTCAGCACCGCTGGACAGATCTCACCGAACTCTCAAATGGGTTTTAGTTAGTTTTTGGTGATTTTATACTTCACCCGGACACATTTTTTCCACGAAGGGTCACTTCACCGCTCCTTAAAATCGAATTTCCTCACTTACGCCACTTGTACTTGGGGCACCATATCGCTCCCTTACTTGTCCATGTTCGTGTCGATTTTCGTCATGAGTGCCCACCTTGTACTCATGCTTCCATGACCCCCCATTGGGGCCTTTACTGTGTGGCAGCACTATCAAGTCGCCCTTGTTTAGAGCATCCAAGTCGAGTCATCATTGCATTCATGGAGTCTATCCTGCGTCCTTTTACACCCCACTATAGCCCTCCATCCTTCCTTGCTTGGTCCCTCTCTTGCGTCGCACATTATGACCTTCAGCCCCACTGTCCCCTATCCTTTCCGATATTGTGTCAGTCGCTGCCATGTCATTCATGCCCTTTATGCTCTAACAAGGGAAGTCGTCCATTCGCCACTCCATCCTTCCCATTTCCACTATCATCATTAGTGTCAGTCTGTCCGTCGCTCTATTGCTCTTCTCTCGTGCCTTAGTTGAGGATCTCTCATTGCCTCACCTACGGCGGACCTCCTTCTGTCGACCTCAGCACATTTATTCCAGAAGCAAGGTCTAGAGGGCGGTGTACCTTGGTTCCATCTTCCACTTTTGTTCGGTGCCTCGGATCAGGCAGGGGGATTTCTCACCTCCCTTTGACTTGATTGCTTCTCCAGCTCCTTTCAGCATGATCGAGATTCGTATATTGGACAGTCCAGTGACCCAGCAGCAGCTCTTGATGATTCCCGGGCGTGTGTGAGATGTCTCAGCCCTCATGAGGGGGTGGCCCTGCAGGTAGCCCCCACATGCCCGGATGACCTCTTCATTGCAGCCTTTGATGCCGCTCCAGATTTTGATGATGTTGGCCTTAGCCACTTGCAGCACCTCTATGATTTGCATGTATCCGTCGGATTTTGTGAGCCCTTCCCCATTTACAGGGGGCATTTGGGTTGTATTTATCTCATGTACTCAGATCTTATTGTACTAGTCCTGGCTGTTATCCCAGGCACAGCATGTATGTGAGACTCTTCATTGTATTTTTATCTGGCCCTTGATTATGCCAACTGTACTCTATGGTTCGGTCCCTTGTTTACTGGACACACTATTCTTTTGTACTTTGTCACGGCGGGCATAGGTATACCTCCCCCGCCGCCTTCAGCACAGGTACCCTCTCATAAAAGAGACTTGTTGCACCTACGAGTCTCGTCTCCTCAGGGTCTAGTCCTTCAGCACACTATCTACCTCACAGTTCTCTCTCTGACACCCCTTTTTGTTGTCTAGTGATTGTGTTCTTACAACGTACTTCGGTCATACGATTTGCTCCCGACACTCGCACGCTGGGGGGCAATCTGTTACACCATTTTTTGGTCATCTAACCTTTCATCATTAGATGGACCCAAGTACACCATGTAAGACCAGTTTTACCCCTAGTAAAATTGCTTTCACTATGTTAATTAGGAAGCCCCAAAAGGAATAATTAATTAAACCATAATTTAATTATTATTCCCAGTCATGTTTAACCCAAAAACAAAGAAATTAATGAGATACACCCATAGTCATCTTATTATTTTCTAGGAATAATTATTTAAATAATATTCCTTGTTAAATATGACCAAATCAACCACTATTAATTAAATAAATCATTATTTATTTGATTATATCCCTACCACTTCCTTAAAAGGATAAATAAATCATTTATTTATTTATTCCTCACTAATCAAGGGATTTGACCCAAGTCAAACACCCTTTCCCTCCAACAAATAATAATAAAATATTCCATAGAGGTGGATCTAGATTTGGTTAACATTATTTTAATCAGGCACCAAGATCTAGAATGACCCAATATTTTGTTATAAATAGGAGGGTTTTCCCCATCATTCTTCACCTTTTGTTGCCTATTAGATCACTCTGGATCTATACACTTGGTCTCATTTTTCCGCCATTTTGCTCCCATTGAGCTCTACCTTCTACATTGGGTTTTCTACATCTACAAGAGAGAGAAAGCTTAGATCCGAAGTGCTGAGGACTACAAAGAACCCATCCCATTGAGGAGATCTGGATACACCTTCTTGTTTCCTCCCAGGTGCCCTGTAATATAAAAATTCATTCAAAATCGTGTTCTTGTCTTGTCTGTTGGATGCATGGAGCAAACTCTTTACTTTTCTGCTTAATGTCTTTCCATTTATAGATCTGTTTGTTGCAGCATTTTAACTACTAATTGCAGATTTGAAGATGTTTTGCAGCCTCTATTGTTGTTAGGGCTATTAGTTATGCGTAGCTAAAGTGGTTCTTTTTCGTACACTTCGACGAAGAATTCATACTAACAGTTAGATTTGGTGCAAGAAGAGTTTTGGTGGAATACCATGGATGGATCCTCATCCAAGAGTGATGATGAGGAAAATTGTGCCTTGGATGGTAAGACAAAGAAGGGGAAGGGGAGGAATTCCCATTCCAAATCTGAGACCGGCAAAGAAGGCAAGAAGCGTGACATGTAAAAGGTGAAATGTTTTCACTATCATGATCATGGCCACTATGCCACAAATTGTCCACAAAAGAATAATAACAATAAGAAGGCTCCAGGAGCTATAGTGGGTGAAGCTTTAGTCTCACAGTTTGAGTTAGACTTATCTCTCATCGCATGCATGGCATCAAGTGTGATGGGATCTATGTGGTACTTGGATAGTGGAGCATCTTTCCACGTGACAGGAAACAAAGAACCCTTTAGTAGCTTGGAGGAGAAGGATCTTCATATGCACATCGAGATGGGTGATGAAAAGAGGTATAACACTACCAGGATTGGTACAGTTACTTTCCAAATACATTGAGGTAAACCTTTCATATTAAAATATGTCATGCATGTACCAGGCTTGAAAAATAATTTTGTTTCAACTTCTATGTTGGAGGATCTTGGATATGATGTGGTTTTCAGTGAAGGAAAGGCATTCCTTCATCACAAAGCCATAACACAGGTAAAGAGGATTGGGGTTCATGTGAAGAAACTATAAAAAATAGATGTATATGGTTGCACAACATTGAGCAATAAAGCAGGGAAGGTGGTGAGTCGGGATACAGGTGAGTTATGGCACATGAGATTGGGCCATATACACCATAGCACTTTGAGGATCATGCAACAGATTTCTACAGGCCTTCCAAAGGGTAATCTTGCGTAGATAGACACATGAAAGTGATGTACCATGGGAAAGTATACTAAAGTCACTTTTCATGAGAAGGATAACTGAGCAGTAAAACTCCTTGAGAGATTTCCCTCAGTCGTGTGCGGACCATTCTCTACACCTTCAAAAACAAAGCACATGTATTATGTGATTTTTGTTGATGATTCTTCTAGAAAGTGTTGGATCTTCTTTCTGAAAAAGAAAGATTAGGTGTTCTCCAATTTTTGTGAGTTAAAAGCATTGGTAGAGAAAGATACATGGAAGAAGGTGAAGGCTTTAAGGAGCGACAATGGTGGTGAGTATATCTCTAATGAATTCAAGAACTTTTATGCCAAAGAATGAATTCGAAGAGAATTGATTGCATCTCATAACTAACAATAGAATGAGGTTGCAGAAATAAAGAATAGAATAATTTTTGGATCAACACGAGGTATGTTACATGATCAGGGCCTACCATTGCATCTGTGGTCAAAGGCATGCAACACAACAGTATTTTTGCAGATCTGTAGTCCTCATAGGATACTTGGCATGAGTAAACGAGAGGAGGAGTTTTTAGGTAAGAAACTAGATGTTTCATATTTTAAAATTTTTGGCTCATTTGTCTATTTCCATGTGACCAAAGATGCCAGGAAGAAGCTAGAACTAACAACAGAGGTTGGGATATTTGTGGCGTACACTGATACTCCCCACAACTATCAGGTGTATTTTCTAGCTAACAAGATGAGATTTGTCAGGAGAGATGTTAAATTTTATGAGGAGAAAGCCATGCAATTGTCCCTTGAGAGGGAGATTGATTTTCATGCAGATGAGGAAATTTTAGTTCCAAAATATGAACCTCAGGATGTGGATAAACCACAAGCAGAGAATCATGGAGTGGAAGAAACCACTCATGCAGATCCATCCACTAGAAATGGTAGGAAGTGCACTAGAGTGGCTGACAGATTGATGCTAGATGCGACAGAGCATGTAGTTGAACCTACATCACAGCGCAGGTAGAGAAGGTCCCTAGACAGGTACACTGGATGCATGGCGCTTATGAGCAAGTGTATTGTGATAGAACCATCCTCTTTTGAGGAAGTAGTGCAACATCCAACATGGGTTGATGCCATGGTTGAGGAGTATGAGTCCATTATCAAAAACAGTGCATGGGAATGGTCCCAAGACTAGTGGGGAAGTCAGTGGTTGGATCCAGGTGGATCTACAAGGTGAAGAAAGCAGCAGATGGGAGTGTGGAGAAATACAAGGCTAGATTTGTGGCCCTGGGATTCTCACAGGTAGAGGGGATTGACTATGAGGAGACCTTTGCACTGGTTGCAAGGTACTCATAAATTAGATATATCCTTGCACTCTCAGCATAGATGGGGTGGCAGATACATCAGATGGATGTAAATACAACCTTTCTCAATGGAGTTATTGATGAAGAATTTTAAATTGAGTAGCCAGAAGGTTTTGAGACCTTTGATAGGGAGTCACATGCGTGCCGACTCAAGAGAGCATTGTATGGGTTGAAGCAAGCACCTCGTGTTGGGTACATCAGGATCGATAGCTATTTCACCGGGTCGGGCTTCATAAAGAGTGAAGCAGATGCGGACCTATATCATATTGTGGTTGATGGTAAGCTTTTGATTATTGTAATTTATGTAGATGATCTTATACTCATAGGTGATAAGAAGCTCATAAATTCTTGGAAAAAGGATCTTGCAAGAGATTTTGAGATGAAGGACATGGGGCTCTTGCACTATTTCCTTAGCTTGGAAATATGGCAAAGAGATGGGGAGCTATTTGTATCTCAGGGCAAGTATGCCAGGGAGATTCTGAGGAAGTTCCACATGGAGGGCAACAAACCCATGGAGACTCCTCTTGTAGGTAACTGGAGGAAGGGGGATGCTACTTCAGGTGAGGTAGTGGATGCTATTGTTTACAGGAAACTTGTGGGTTCACTTATGTATTTGGTGAAAACACAACCAGACATATCCTATGCAGTTAACCAGCTTAGTCAAGCTATGGTTAAGCCTACCAAGCTCTTTTGTAAGGTAGGGAAGCATGTGTTGAGATATCTCAAGGACACTATAGAGTATGGATTATGGTATAGACGAACAGAGGGAGTGAAGCTTCAAGGCTTCACGGAGGCAGATTGGGCAGGTAGTCCATCTGACAAGAAGAACACATCAGGGGGCATCTTCATCATAGGATCATCAAAAATTTCTTGGTACAACAAGAAGCAGAGATCGGTTTCACTCAGTTCAGCCGAGGCATAGTACATGGCAGTTAGTTAGGCTACATGTGAGGCCATCTGGATGAGGAAGATACTTGTTGGTTTGTTTGGTCATCAAATGGATTTGAAGGTGATACATTGAGATAACCAGAGTTGCATAAAACTCTCAGTTAATCCATTATTCCATGAAAGTTCCAAGCATATTGACATGTGGTACCACCATCTTATAGATTGTGTTTAGAGATGCATTATGTTACTATAGTACATTCCCATGGAGGATCAGGATGCGTATATATGATGAAGGAACTAGCGAAGAGAAAATTTGAATACCACAGAGGCAGTATCATGGTAGCAAATAATCCCTTTCTTGTTGAGAGGGTGTGTTGAAATTCAACAAGAAAATGCAACACAAACACACTAGTGTGGGATCACAGGTCACACAATGATGGGTCCTAGCGATACATTAGTGTGCAACCAGTTTATTAGATAAATTGGAAAGTTAATTGTAATCTTATCTCATAACAACTTGTAATAGTTAAATAAGTGTGATAGACTTAGTTAGCTTAGGAATTTCGAGTTGAGGGTCAGAGGATAGGCATGTAGAGTGATTCTATTATTAACATGGTCTAGTTGCAGTTGTAGCACTAGTGTAGTGTGAGTTGGATTAGTTAATTCACATTAATTTAGTTAAAATCAGTTTAACTAGTTCTAACTGTTTGATGAGCTAGTGGAAGATCAAGTGAATTAAAATAGATTTAATTCACAAGTAGTGATCTACCAAGTAACTGATGATTCACTATTATAGCTGCATGCATGCTAATTTTGGTGGAGACCCAATTGAGACTATCAAGGCAAGTAAAATATTAGTTGTATTTTTAGTAAACTACCTAGATGCAGTTATATAACCACAGGAAACCCATGATGAATTACACATTCAAGGATGGATGAATTTCCTTTTAAATAGTGTTTTAATTCTCTAAGGATTGTGTAATAATTGCAGGTTGAGGTTAGCAATTGGCTGTGTTTGTCCAATTTGGTAAAGTGTATGAGGTTGTGGTGATCACAAATACATTATATTGTTTCTTGATTCCTTGGTTTATTATACAATAAATATGGAGGGGTTTTGAGTGGTTGCTTTCCCTAGGAATATCTAGTGTTGTGTATTGAATTACTTATTTCTCTTACTTTCATGTGATTGAGCGATCATGATTTATATTCCATAAATATTGTAAAAGGATTCAATATCTTGTTTTAGTACATTACATGATCGGATTGAATCCATTGGTGTAATTTCTACAATTATTGAATGTTTATTTTAGTTTCCCTTTATCTTCTACATAGCTTACACTAGAGATTGTTATGATTTGTATCTGTTTGTTGTATTCACTTGTTCTTCCTTGCAGGAATTTGCCTTCAATAATGGAGAGGAGATCATGAGTGAAAGAAGCAATGTTGACACCAACGGCAAGCATTAACATCAGAAAGAGGTAGGAAATCTATCTTCTTTCATGTTTTCTAGCATAAGTTAGGAAATTTTATATATATTTGTGTCAATTGTTGCTAGATCCTCCCAATAAGACTAGAGGGATCGTTTATGTTTGTAGTAAGGATATCCTACACAACAGATAGAAATTGAAGTAATGAAGTACAATCTCTTGGTTGACTATGTAAAATCTATATGCTTCCTCTAATATAAAGTTTTTTCTGTGACAAACTTCATGCTTCTATAAAATTGGTTGTGGTTGCTATCTAAGTTATGGAGGTACATCATATTGATGAAGAATTCTGTAAGAGAAGTCGATATGATGAGCATGATGAAAGGAATGGAAGCCATGAATAATTCTATGACATCAAAGAAATAATTCAAATCTTCCTACATTAAGAGGGAGCCTAGATGATCAGGAGTTCATAAATTTTGCTCAAAATTGAAAGTTATAAGATTGGGTTGAAACTAGGATGGTTGCATAGATATTGTCTTCCTGATTTTGGCACTATGAATGGTTTGAAAAACCGATGTCGTATGAGGGACATATCACGTTCTGATCGAAATTCCAAACAGGTAAAATTTGCGATAGGGTTGACTGGGATGCCCAATCAACAAAAAGGAATATTTCGAAGAATATTCCTTTTCTCTGGACCAATCAATGGTTAACAAGTGGTGTATTAAAATTATTGTGGAGGCTGCAGGGGTCGAACCTGCGACCTCCAACAAAGAAAGCACCCACCACACCACCTGTGGGTTGGGAACCGGCGAAAATCCCAACCCGCCAGCGGTCCCGCAATGGTGATCACATTATAACATTTAAAACCAACCAAAAACATAACCTCTGACATTTAAACAATCCACAAGCAGTTTGCATTGAAATCACATGCAACGAGTTGTTAACAATCTCCACGTTGTTTTCTCTAGCAGTTTCGTTAACCACGTCTTCAACCCCAGCTCCAAACCTTATCCCGTGGTTACTGCCTAGAGTTCCACCGACAACGCAGTTTGTAAGCCCTAGTTTGGGTTTGCACATGGCCACCCAACCACTAATGTTAAATGTGATGGTTAGTTCTCGCAAAATTTTAGCTAGCACCCAAAATTTGTGCAGATTTCACTATTTTGACTCCAGTTAAGTGGATTCCTCCACATTTAGTGGAGCTTTTCTAGGTGTAACTGGGAAAATGCGTAGGATACTCAATTTTCGCCCATTCAGAGTGAATGAAGAGTAATTATTGACTAATTGGAGCATTCTGGAGCCATTGGTACATAGAAAACAACCATTAGAGGCCTGTAACTACATGTATTTGAAAAAATTTGAGCATAATGAAAGATGGATATGCCATTGGGAGCTAGACCAAAAGATGTAGCCTAGGAGGGGTGAACTTCTTCATCATACCTATTATGAAAATGTTATTTGGTGACTTATTTCTCTGTTTTACACTATTGTTCAGTGTTATTTGTGCTTATTTCATGCTTCTATTTCACTAAAATCATCTACAATTCATGGTTAAATTCCTCAATCCTTAAGCAAACTAATGAGACAATTATGCACATGTTTATAAACTGAAAAGACATTTAGCACAACAAAACTAATACAGTCCTTTTATATTATATTGTTATCAGATCTAGAGTTTATTCTCTGGTGTTGTTTAGTGAAAGTAATTGTTTAATTGTTTGCAAGTTCTTAGATGCTTACTAGGCTCAAGCTCAAAAAAGGATAAGGAAAATTGGTGGGAGCATAAGGGTCTCAAGAAAAGCCAAAGAAAAGGAGAGCAAGGTTGCCACAATCTCCACCACCTAGTTCACCTCCTAAGTAAGCAGAAGCTACATTAAGTATGCCTCATGAGGAAGGCCAAATCCATGAAGAATTTGGTCCCAAAGAGGAAGAAAGAGTGTTCAGGAAAGAATTCCTTGACATGACTGAGATGGTTAGAATCCTTTATCAAGAGAGGAATGAGTGGCTGGAAGGAGAAGGATCCAAACTTCACAAGGAAGGACATGGATATTCAGCGGGTCCCAATGATGAAGATAATTCAAATAAGGGAAATGGAGGGAATGGAGAGCCATCATCCTCACCCTCATCATCATCATCCTCTACTTCTTCTTCAGTACATCAGCCACACAAGTCAAATATCATTGGTAAAATTCATTTTTTAAAACTTGATGTTAAGTTTGAATTGCCAATGTTTAATGGTGAAGTCAATGCAGAAAAGTTTGATAATTGGATTAGGAAATTGGAGGTCTATTTGAGAATCCATAACCTTCAAGATGATGAAACCAAAATCCAATTAGCTTCATTGAGAATGGAAGGTGCAACACTTGTTTGGTGGGAAGCCAAGAAAAAGGAGGAGATCAAAAAACATGGTAAGATTATTCTATCATGGACTAATTTCATTACTGCTATAAAACAACAATTTTATCCATTAGCTCATATGCAGAAAGCCATAATGAACTGGAAAAACTTTAGGCAATTAAAGGGACAGAATGTGCAAGAATACACCCAAGAATTTAGGAGAAGAGCTCTCTTATTAGGGGTATATTTGTAGAGGCAAGATAATTTTCTCAAGTACATAGGAGGCTTACATAGCTACCTAAAAAACATTATTCTCATGTTTAACCCCACAAGTCTAGATGAATTATGTGTTCAAGCCACACATCTAGAAGCTAGAGGGAAGAAAATTTCTGAAGAGGGTAGAAAGAAACCTTTTAAGGGTAAAAACAAAGAGAATACCTCAAAAGGTAAAAGAAAAAACAATGCATTTGTTAATAAAGAGGGGAAAAAAGTGGTTTGTAAACATTGTTCAAAATATGGCCATGATGAAACTCATTGTTGGAAATTACATCTTGAAATAAGGCGCAAGAAATACAATAACAAATGGAAATATAAAACTGCAGCTACAACTCAACATGATTTAGGAGATGATTCACGTGATGAATCTAATATCACAGCCATGGGATTTAAGAAAATTAAGGGAAAATAAATTGAAACTAAACCCAATACTAGTACATCAAACTGTCACATACATGCTCCAAATGAAGAAGAAAGAATATAACTGTTTTATGTGAGAGTCATATCCAAACATACCAATATTGACACATTGTTTGACAGTGGGTCACAATAAAACTTAATCTCTGAAGACTTGGTCAAGAAACTTAACCTTGAGACCATACCACATCCAAAACCATATCCATTGGGTTGGATTTGTAAGGATGAAAATTTATAGGTTTCAAAGAAATGCATATTGTGGTTTGCAATCACTGCAAATTTTGTTGACATAGTTGAATTAGATGTGGTTCCACTTGAAATAACAAGTATTGTGTTGGGGAGTCCTTACTTGTATGACAGGAAAGCGATCTTCCATCACCATGAGAAAAAATATCATTTATTCGAAGATGGCAAGGAGTACATTGTTAGTGAACATCGCAAGAAGACAAATATTGTTATGGTAAATGATGGACAGGTAAAGAGGCTGGTGAATTCAAGTAATAAATTTGTTCTTCTAATGATTAAGCCTAAAGCTAATGTTAACCATGAATAATTTGAGGGATGTGATCCTAAGTTGAAATCAGATTTATATGATGTAGTTGATGCACATCATGAGATGTTTCAGGAGCTAACAGGATTGCCTCCAAAAAGAGAGGTCCAACATGAGATTCGGTTGCAATAAGATTGTCCTCTTCCAAACATCATGTATCGCATGTCTAGAATGGAGAATGCTAAAATAAAGAGGAAAATCAAGGAGATGTTGTACAAAGGAATCATAAGACCAAGCACTTCGCCATGCAGTTCACCCATAGTCTTGATACCAAAGAAAGATGGGACTTGGCGCATGTGTGTAGAATTCAGAGCTTTGAACAAGACAATGGTAAAGAATCATTACCCACTCCCAAGGATAGATGATTTGCTTGATTAGCTGAAATAAGTGAAGTTTTTCACTAATTTAGATTTATGAAGTGGATATCATTAAGTAATAATTGCAGAAAGTGATATATGGAAAATTTCATTCAAAACCAAACAAGGACCCTTTGAGTGGCTAGTTATGCCATTTAGTTTGTCTAATGCACCGACAACTTTCATGCGTGTTATGGATAGTGTTTTGGGTCCATTCCTTGATGACTTTGTGATTTTGTACTTAGATGAAATATTGATTTTCAGCAAAACAAGAGAAGAACATGTCTTGCATGTGAATAGAGTGTTTGATATTTTGAAGAAAGAGAAATTTTTTCTTAAGATGTTAAAGTGTGAGTTTAGAAAGACTTATTTGGTTTATTTGGGACATATTGTAGGAGGAGGAGAGTTGATAATTGATCCTTCTAAAGTGGAAGCCATTGTGAATTGGCCCACACCCAAAACAGTGACCGAGGTAAGAAGTTTCTTAGGTGCAGCTCAGTATTGGAGAAAGTTTGTTGCTAACTTTTCTGCCATCGCAACTCCTATGCATGCAGTGACAAGTGTGAACAAAGGCTTCAAATGGGGAGGGAAAAAACGACAAGATTTAGAAGCTTTAAAATACAATATAAATTCATCTCCAATCCTTGCATTACCAAATTTGAGACAACCATTCGAGATTCAAACGAATGCTAGTGATTATGCCATGGGTGCAGTTCTTTTTCAGCATGGTAATCCTATCGCTTTTCATTTTGAAACATTTAATGGTGCTGTGAAAAATTATCCTACATATGAAAAATAACTATATGTGTTGGTACAAAGTGTCAAGAAGTGGAAACACTACTTGATGGGTAAAGAGACTATTGTGCATACCAATCACCAACCATTACAGTACTTGCAGTCATAAAAAAAATTGCAGCAATCAAGACATTTTAGGTGGATGGGATTTCTTCAACAGTTTCACTTGGTTATAAGGTACAAGAAAGGTATTTTCAATAAAGTTGCTGATATGCTTTCAAGACCAATCATTAGTGCATATACTTTACTCAAAAATGATTCTATTGTACATGAGAGTTACATAGAACAATATGCACATGATGTTTATTTTCAAGATGTGTATTCTATTTTGAGTGAAGGGAATCAAGTTGAAGAAAAAGGTTATCACATGCATAACAATTTGTTGTTTCATTTGGAAAATTTGTGTATACCACAAGGAGCGAGGCTAAGTGCCATGAGAGAAGCTCATTCATCTCTTATTGTTGGACACTTTGGGGTAAGAAAAACAGTGGCACATCTAGAGAGGTATTGCTATTGGCCTCGCATGATTGATATTGTCATGTTTTATAAGAGGTTGTTCTATGTGTGCAACAAGAAAGCCTAGTAATAGGAATCTTGGGTTGTACACACCATTACCGGTACCATCAAGGCCATGGGAGAGTGTCTCCATGGACTTTGTTGGAGGTCTACGTATGTCAAGAAAATAACATGATTATCTTTATGTAGTTGTGGATAGATTCAGTAAAATGTGTATACTTATGCCATGTAAGAAAACCATTACTGCTGAAAAAACTACTAAACTTTACTTTCAACATGTTTGGGTTCATTTTGGATTGCCAACTTCTATTGTTAGTGATAGTAATTCCAGGTTCATTGGGAATTTTTGGTCCAATATATGGAGTATGATGGACACAAAGTTGAAAAAGAGTACTTCTTTTCATCCGCAAACCAATAGACAAACTGAGGTGGTGAACAGAACCATTGTGCATCTATTGAGAGGATATTGCAGTAAACATCTTAAGTTGTGGGATGAGTAACTGCATTACATTCAGCACGCTTACAACCGGAAAAAGCACTCTTCAACTCAAATATCACCTTTTGAATTATGCTTTTGGTATTTTCCAAAATCGCCATTAGACTTCATCTTTGGGAAGGATGTTGCAATTCATGGCCATAGTGATATTGACAGGGCTCGAAAGTTCATTAAACAAATTAATATTATGCATCAACAAGTTCAAGAACATCTTAAGAAAATTCAAAGAAAATACAAAGAGAGGCATGACAAACATAGAGTTGATCACAAGTTTCAAGAGGGAGATGAGGTATGGTTGCACATTAGCAAAGAAAGGATGCAAGGGGAAGGTAAAAATCTCAAACCCATTTGCTATGGTCCATTCAAGATCATAAAGCAAGTTGGTAATAATGCATTTCAACTTGACATGCCTTCATATATGCAAATTTATTCAGTTGTTAATGTTGAAAACTTACGTTTGTATGAGCCACCTTTTATCAATGATCAAGGAAGTGATGTTTAACTACTTTCTATATAATATTTCTTGCCAGAATTTATAGATGAGCTCAAGGAACATACAATTCTTGACAGGATAACAAGAGCATCCAAGAGGGGAAGTGTTGACTACCTTCGAACTGGGCTCAAAGGCACTAAAACAAGCAAGAAAAGATGGATGGAGGTTGGAAAGGTGAGGGAGATGTACCCTCATCTACTGAACAGATAATCAAGTCTTTTGGGGTCCAAAAACTTCCCAATGGGGAGGAGTGATCAGGAGTTCATAATTTTTTCTCAAAATTGAAAGTTATAGGATTAGGTTAAAACAAAGATAGTTGTGTAGATATCATCTTCCTAATTCTGGCACCATGAACGGTTTGAAAAACCGATGTCATGTGAGGGATATATTGTGTTCTGATCGAAATCCTAAATAGGTAAATTTGCGATAGGGTTGACTGGGATGCCTAGTCAGCAGGGTGGATGCACAGTTAGCAAAAAGGAATATTTTGAAGAATATTCCTTTTCTCCGAGCCAATCAATGGTTGACAAGTGGCAGAATCTTATTGGATAGTTGGTTGTACATTGTTATTTATGGGCCAATCAGGGGGTGACACGTGGCCAACCTTGAGGCCACCATGTGTCCCACAAATGGTGTATTAAAATTATTGTGGAGGTTGTAGGAGTCAAACCCGCAACCTCTGGCAAAGCAAGCACCTGTCACACCACCTACGCTAAGCATTGAATCTTAACCTTACTATGTCATTGTTGGCTCAAGGGGTCCTGACCCAGGTTCGGAGTTCAAGGTTTTCCAACAAACCCCGATACTACTAGCCCTTTCGGTAGTGACCTACTTGCGCAGGAAAAAGTCTCACTCGAAGTAAAATGGGTGGGTGCTAGAACTAGGTTTCTGCACCCTGAGAAAGGATAGGTAAGGCAAGCAGAGTTGCATCCTGCCTGGTGATGTCCAGATCGCCCCTTCCCGAGCAGGATCTATAGGTCTCTTTTCACATCCACATGCGCAAGGTCAACTATTCTATGGTACTCGATGATTATATGCTTCTAAGACAGTAGCTCGATATTGCATAGAATAGAACAAAAAAGATCTAGATGCAGTAAAAACACTTACACAGAACTTTCATAAATGAATACAGAATACGCGTAATATAGCAATTACCAATGATTCGCATAAACAATACACATAGATTCAGTTCTCAAACAACCTTTCTTATTCATCAATTCATCAATTCCCTCTTACAATACCCATCCCGACCTGTGCACATAGCAGCAGGGTCCACACACAGTAGGACTCTAGATCTCTGCACACACAGCCAGCAGGAGTCCTTCCCAAAAAACCAAAACAGATCTACTAAACCACAATTTGCATCAATATCTCCTTATTTCTCTGCCTTACAATTCAAAATGTTCCTTTATTTATAAAAATCTAGCCTAATCTTTCCTATGGTCCACAAACCATGGTTTGCGGATTCTAGGTCTACCCTTTGACCCATTATAATGCTTTCTAGGCTTTGACCCACCCCAAAACCCCTACACTAGACTAAATATAATAAAAAATATACAAAATCGGACCAGTTTCGCAGCTCGTAGGAGACCCTGTTCCAACAGTCCCCCAACACGATCTTGTGACTCATCCCGAGTCACTGTGGTGGTGCAGTCTCTATCTGTGCGCGTAAGGTATTGAGGGTTCTGATCAGCGGAGGTAACACTTCTTGACTCTGGGCAGCAGCACTCTGTGCGATATCGACAATATTCAAGGAGGTCGGCCCTTCAGGAGCTGTGGTAACCCGCTCCAAAATCTGGTTGAGTCACACGACGGCGTCATGAGCATATTAAGATATCCAGAAGGCGGCATCACCCCATGGCTTCAAGCGCTTTCTGATGGCATGCTTGGCGCATCGAAGAACCGCAATCGTATCTTGGAAGGCGTTGCTAGTTTTCAAGAGTGCCAAACATTGCGCAGTGACGAGGGAGGGAAAGGTAGCTTCGATATGATTGAAAGCAGCTTCCTTATGTCGTAAGTCATTTTTTACACGCTGAAGCATCAGGTTGAACTGGACCACTGTCCAGAGCTGCATGGCCACCTCAAGCAACTGAGTACCCAGAGTAAGCTATCCTTTAATAATGTCAGTAGCTTCTATTATCAACGCAGCAGTTGTGCTTGTACCTCCGAGGGTGTAGTAGGCTGTGCTTAGGCTTGGCACGTGGTGAATTGGCAGGCCATTTGGGTCTTGAGGGTCTGTACTTTGGTTCAGGATGCCTTGAGTGCTACAACCAAGCCTTCTATGGTAGCCCAGAGTGGAGTTTATGCCGGGAGTTCATCAGGGATCTCTGTGTCGAGCTGGTGAACCATTGTTTCGAGCTACGCCATAATGGAGATATCTTCGGTCTGGCGTGTGAGGAGCGGTGTGGCCACATCAAGCTATTGCTGCGCAGTCCAGTCACGATGATGAATCTCTTGCAGCATGGCAGTGTGTAAACCCTGTAATGCCTCCCGGGGTAGTTGCGCCAAGTCCACTTGTAGTTTCGTAGCTGTTGGGAGGTGGTCACCAACCAAGACAGTGCTAGGTAGTGAACAAGTATGGCTTTCGTTGGCAGGTAGCCTGGAACTATGGAGAAGTCGTAGCATATCCCTATACTGCTTCATACCCCGGGGGGATGGAGTATCCTTGTTAGTTAGCCCTTTCATGCGTAGGACTAGCTGCGACTTGACTGCATCAGTTCTCATAGTGCGCTACGGCAGTTGCGTATCATCCTTCATGGCATATTTCGAGCCCATCCGACTGGGGCCTACGATCATCCTAGGTTTGGAAAGGGTATGAACTTCCATCGTCTAGCTTTGGCGCCATTCTACACAGGGTTCAAAGTCAATTTTCCCTGCAGGGAGCCAGATGGCAATCATCTTATCAATCTTGACATCCCCATATCCTCTCAACACAATGTCTACAGGTGCTAGACTGGTAAATACCGAAGTGTTTAGAAGGTTGGGGGCTGCTATAGCAGCAAAATGATATGCTTCCAAATTTGGAAACTCGCAGACAATGGAAGTAGGTTGATGGGGTATGACCCAAACGCTAAAGGTCCAGACAATCAAGCAGTAGAATAACTTATGCAGATTATAGAGAAAATATGGAGCCTTTATCAGAGTGATCCTTTCTTCCTTATAATGTCCCAGGCTATCCAACGGTAGGGTAAATCTAACTTGAAACTTACCATCAAGCAACCGGTAAAATCTCACCATAAATTACCGCATTGATTGCCAGCCACCTGTTTTCCGTAACAGTAAGATTCCATTTTCACCAGAGTGCAGTGTTCTAATAGTCATCGTTCGCACCTGATGACCTTCCCATAGATCTAATGACTTTGGATGAAGTGTCTATGACGCTTGTGCATCCCGAATTAAAGCCAATTTTGGGTGTGTTGTAATGTGATTTAGGTACAACTCAAGCAACTTGGCAACCATATGCATCCCGTCTAGCGCCGCGGTTGGGATAGTTCAGGGATCACTCTTTCTTTCCATTGGGCTAAGGCTCCAGTATTCAACCATGTGTGGTACTAGCGTTCCCCTTGATCTAGGTGCGATGTACATGCATGATCTTCCCTCAATCAAGGCTTCCATGTTCTACAGAGCTGCGTCGAGTGCCCCTGTGCCATCTTCCACCCTAAATGTTCGTAGAAACTCATCCTGCAAATTCTCCCAATGGCGCATGTGCTGATGTAGCTCCATATCTAAATACCATGCAGCTGGATGCAATCCTAGGGCATGG
This sequence comes from Pinus albicaulis, assembly GCA_034641835.2. NCBI lineage: Eukaryota > Viridiplantae > Streptophyta > Pinopsida > Pinales > Pinaceae > Pinus > Pinus albicaulis. Next base: position 959,429,377 of record CM076581.1, on the reverse strand, counting down.
ATAAATAGGTGAACTAGTTCTTTTGGGGTTCTGTTGCACCAATACGTTTCCCATGTAAGCAAGTATCAACGTGGCTATTCTGACCCAAGGAAATTTGGGTTTCGTCTCCTAGTTGGAGCTTCAAATCAAAGGATCATCTTATCCCGACATTCCTCCCAATCGCGGAATACCTTCCCATGCGTATCCCACCAACGCGCAAGCATTCCATGCAGGGCTAGCTTAAGGGCCCCTAGCCTGTGTCCCTTGGAAACTTCTGATTCTAATGCACGTAAAAATCCCTTAATGTTACCCGAGTCCCAAAATTAGGGTAGGTCTCTCACCTCGGCGGAGATGCAGCGGAAGTTCCTTGTGACCTGAAGACATCGTAGCGCCAAAACCTCATGCAATTAGCCCTGCCAATTCTCTAGTTCCCCATCGGAGTTGGAAAAGCATTCACTCTCATTTTCCTAGGAGAGTACTCCTTCTACCGTGGGGTTAATCCAATCTTCGTCCTACATGGTGAGCTTGTATATGTGATCCACTTTCTCCACATCCTGCGCTGGATCTGTATACCGTGTGCCTTCTGCGAGATCCAACGGTACTATTACTTGTGTGCTGTTATTTTCAAACACCATGCTGCGCTTTTTGAGATTGATAACACCCCCCATATCTATAGCCCAGTCCAGTCCTAGGAGTGCAGGGTAGGGATCCTGTAATGTTCCCAACTTTTAGCCTCAAGCTAAAAGGAACATTATAGTTAACATATTTTTATTTTGTTGAATAAAATGGGTAAGGAGACACCTAAACCCCTTTTGATGAAGAAATAACACTCCTTGTGCGAAAGGAGGAATAATAAAGCAGCTGGATTAAGCACCACATGGTTGAGAAAAGTCAATGTGAATCATCCCATATCATAAGGGCCCTCTTCCATTTGTGAAGTCATGGAGGTACTTCCTTCAAGATATGAACAAAATCTAGGGTCTCTACTTGATGATGAGGTAATCTCACTTATTGATGGGGAGGATGAGCACAAGAGAACCAACAGTGCTATCATGTTGGGAAGAGATCCATCACCACATGGAGGTGAAAGGGAGGCCATTGCTTCCATGGGAGGAGTCCTTGTTTCTATGCAAGGGATTCCAAGTATTTTAACATGTGGGAACCATGGCACAATTCTGGAGTCATTTGCAGCAACTTGTGGGGATTGTGAGATGGAGGAGGAAGAGAAGGATCAGCATCAAGGGTTAATACACCCTTATCTATTTAGGAGATTCTTTGCACATGGGAGAAATACTGTACAGCGCAGTGAAGAGAGGGAAAAATCAGTCCTCTTATACATACAGTCCACTTCTGAGCTTGATGTCTCACTATATGGAGGCATTCCACCTGGGAGGCCACCTGATCTAGAGTTGATGAGAGGAATCTTGTCATTTAGTTCGCCACTCTTGGATTTCAAAGAGTTGAATAAATTGGAGGAGTCCATCACAGCGCATAGAGTTGGGATAAACCCAATGAGGAGGGAGACACTCTCTCATTTTCAGTATCACCCACTCTCATCAGTTATACTGCGCTGATAGAATTTGATGCAGGAATGGAGAATTGCATCTTTATGATGCAGGATGACTGCTCCACATATTCGATGAGGAGGAGGATACTTCCTTTGAGGCAAGACTCTTTCCCACATGGGAGTAGATGGAGGTTACTCATGCTTACATTGCCCAGGATCGGGAGATTCCTTTTGGATGACATTTTCTCATGGGAGACTAGCTTTCCAGGATCCCCATTACTGTTTGAGCATGAGAAGCTTCATGATGGGCATGGCAGAATTTTGGAGGATGACTTTGGCATGGGGGATGTCAAAGTAGCAGGCAGAAACATGAGGGGAGCATCACATTGCAGATAACCAACGATGTCTATGAGGAGGATAGATTCGGAATGAAGGACTCAGCTCTTGGTAGAGTACTCCCAGGATCCAGATGCATGCATGACTCTTGATGATACAGACAGATATTATCGTTACATGATTGATGTGATGGTCATCTATACCAATGGCAGGGTCTTCTTGGCTAGAGTTTCTAGTCTCAAGGAAAAATTATTGCATGCAGCACATGTGGACTTTCTAGCTATGCACTTTGATGCATACTTTGATTTGCTAGAAGATTTCATTCCGGAGGGCATTCAACATGATTTATATCAGCATATGGACATATGCATAGCTCGGATGATTTTGAAGAGTTTGGCACAGCCATTTCTCTACTCATTTGAGGTGGGGGAGAGAATTCAGATGAGCCATTTCAGCTCAAGGACTGGAGTACATGGTAAAGAAGGTATATGTTTCCATCTTGGTTTACCTTTCTTTGTTGTATATGAGTAGCTTGATGAGCTAAGGATGATCACATCTCCTTATGCTCCTTATTATGATGCACTTGTGGCCCATTGCAGCAATGGGAGTGGCTATTTTTATGATGGTTTGTGGGGGAAGCTACATGCTTCTTGGTGTGCACCATTGGCACCAATTTGAATTTTCATGTTTCCATCTTATGAGATGTTTGTGGCAGAAAACAAGTGGATGGAAGAGCACTTGTTGATTTCTATTTTGATACAGGCCAAGGGTTCACTACGCTAGTTCCTCATGTGGAACTATGATTCACTCTCTGGTTGCCATGTGGCAGCTTGTTTTCATTGTATATTGCTTCCTTATGTTGCTGATGTTTGTATACTCATGGGAGGCTTTGTTTGGAGAGTGGGCTTGGAGATGAAGATGCCCATTGGGAGTATGATTCTCCCCTTTTTACATGTTGTATGTTTCAGGAGAAATAATGGGCACACCATGATTGCCATGTCACTACTTCTCTCTTCATGTAGGAGGAGCTATTAGGAGAGAGTGCGTTATTGGAGGAGGCACTTCATGGTTGATTCATTTTGTGGGGAGGCTTGGGCCAATTGTAGAGACCATGAAATTTCATCCCAATATCAGCAACCTCCTCATACTTATCATAAATGGAGGGAGAAACTACTTGGATGGAAAAATCTAAACTCTCCATTCAGCCCCAACCTGTTGCATAGATCCGAGGTTGAGAACTACTTTGTTGAGCTACTTAGGATGGCTCATTTAATTTGGATGGTAGCATGGATGAGAGGATCATCATTGGGGATATATTTTTCCCATGCATGTCATCACTCCTACCTTGAGGAGGCCATAGCACAGCAAGGAGGTTTCCACCTACACCTTCTATCTTTCCATGATGTGCATCATTCCGGTTTGCATACTTGGGAGGAAGCATTGGAGGACGGATTTGTTGCAGGATATCTTGAGCAGTGGTGGAGATTTTTGATGAGGAGACCACAAGAGAAGAAGGGGGAGAAATTTTGTTCTCTCTATGTAGTTTCTTGAGGACAAGCAACATGTGGGAGGGGAGGACCGTAATGTTCCCAATTTTTAGCCTCAAGCTAAAAGGAACATTATAGTTAGCATATTTTTATTTTGTTGAATAAAATGGGTAAGGAGACACCTTAACCCATTTTGATGAAGAAATAACACTCCTTTTGTGAAAGGAGGAATAATAAAGCAGCTAGATTAAGCACCATATGGTGTGAACAGGATTAGATCAAGCTCGATCTAGTCATTTTTACCAAGCCAACTAAAACTATCCAGATACATTGCACCTACTTGGACAGCGCAGTTTTAGTGGAGGCTCCACTTGCTTGAGCTAGAAGCAAGTGTGAATGGGACCCATGGTGAGAAGAGTTCATTTTCTTTATAAGGAGGAGATGGCAACCCATTTGGATTATGCATTAGCTTATCATTTTCATTGGGTCTGCAAAAACTTGCATCCCCGGGCTATTTAGCAGGGTTGTAGTGTTCTTCACCCAAGGGTGTTCCCGGTCGGGAATCCCTACCTCATCCTCAAGGAAGGAGATGGTTTGAGCTAAATTTCCTCATTCCGGAATTTGGCCAAGATTATCTTTGTAGCTACAGCATTATTTCTGCAGCAGATTAACGTTGTGTTGCTGGGAGCAGCAACAGAGGAACTCATTGAGTCATTCTTTGGCTTGTTTTCCAGTGGAGGGCTTAGCTATTCATTGGAGGATTAGTGAGGAGGACTCCCAGGCATCATTTTAGATCTTTGGCATTAGGTCAATCACTCACCATCTCTCACAGCGCAGTCAAGGGTAGAAACTGTGTTATTTTCAGAGGTAGTAGCTGGGAGAGCCATTTGTACTTAGCAGGAGGAGTGTTTTTTAGTGAAAGGGATCAGCCCTTTGCTTGAGAACATTATCAGAGGAGGAAATCACTATTTTAGATATGCCATAGCCTCATCTATATTTTGATTCATTTGCAGTGACAATTTATTTGTCACCTTGTACATTTTCCAGCATTTCAAGCATTCTCTCCTAGATTGGCTAGAAATCTTGTATTTGAGCCCATCCTTCTATTTTTGGGCATTTCTTTATATATATCAGCCATTTTCATGTATATGTGTCTATTGCAGCAGCTACCATAGTATAGACAGTGCTGTCACAGCTACTCCGGCATTCTGTGCAGTTGCAGCTACTCATATATTTCGTTGCTTAATCATTGGAGATTGGTTCTCATAGCTTGAGTGGCTTAACCCTCAAGATATTTATGTATATTGTGGATGATTTATTAATAACATGATGGCTATATTATATTCCATATATTTATGTGTACATATTTGTAGAGTTTCATGGATATGTTCATGTATTGCTGTAAGCTCTCTCATTGAGAATTTTCTGAGAGATCCATTTCGGGGAGATCTGTATAAGCCCTCTAGGCTTATTTCTTTGAGCTTATCTTCTGGGAGAGTAATGTATGAAGGGTAAACAGAGGGATCCAAGTCCCAGTTTAACTTTTTTTTACACTGCCTTCCTTATACATCGTCCTTGAGGACCCTATAACACAAATTCCTGAAAAAGGAACATTACAAATCCGCATCTTCCACGATTTCTATTACCTCAAAGTCAACTTGGACCTTTACTCTTGAAATATCTACCATGATTTTTGGTAGCCTCCCCAGAGGGATGATCTTATGTTTATTTTCCATGCGCAGTTGGATGGTGGACCATTCCAATTTAGATTCTCCCATTCGTTGCCATGTTTGCTTCAGTAACACGTTCGCATCTGATCTGAGGTCCAAAATAACTTGATCCATCTCGTAGTCACCAATCTCTGCAGTCAGCTGCATTTCTCTTCTGGTGCATTTTTTATACATGTATAGTTTGTGTACATCCTTGGTCTCGGGGATCAGATCGGGCTGTGCTGCGCAGCTATTTATTAATGTCTGAAGGTTCTCTGCATCCTTTGGGTTACGTAGTAGCTTTATACATGCCTGCAGAAAGGGCTCAACCCCCTCATCTGTCTTGGGGTGTGTTAGTACCTACGCAGTAGCTGCTACTTTCTTAGCGAGGTCCTGGTCAGCTACGGCCATTGTATCTTGTCCCTTCTTTATGTTCGATCCTTCTTGATAGGTCAGAGGATCCCTGGCAGTCTCTTCCTTCAATCCCTAGGTGACCATCCCACTGCGTGTTATGACTTTCACACTTGGGTTTATGTTCCTTAGCTCGGCTTTAACTCTTTGCACATTCTGCATGGGGATGGGCTACTTTTCCTGCATTTTGGCTATTAAAATTGGGCAATCTTCAACCACATGGTCCAGCTATCTACAATATTTGCAAGATTGCCTTGTAGGATTTGGGCAATCCCTTGCAAATTGTCCTACTTCCCTGTAGTTATAACAGATTAGCTGCCCATGTCCTCATCCCTCACTTCCTCCCCAGCCTTCCCTGCCCCTTGCTGGAGAGCCACCAAAGCTCACAGGAGATCTAGGCGATGTAGGGTCTGACTGTACCCTTTACAAGTTCCCGCAATCTATCATCAGGTCGTAAGTGCAACAGTTCTGCTCATCATGTCCTACCGACCGGCAGAACCTACACCATTGTTGCTTCAGTTTTGGTACATACACACCTAGCCGAGGGCAATTGTTCGTATCATGCAGCCCCGCTACACGGCATTCATTGCACCACAACGCAGGTTCGCTCGAGCCTGGTTGTGATAGGATGGGTTCCCCATTCGCTCCTGGGCAGACCGGACTAGGTCCCCCTCCCTACATGTAATCTACCAATAGAGGGCACTGATCCTTTGTATGGCCAGATACCTGACACCATATGCACCACAGATCTGTGTGGCTCCTTTTCCTCGTTCCTTTCGCAGGTTCTGAATTTCCATGTGCATAGCTCCGAGCTGCTCCTAAATTTTTTTTACTCCTAACGAATCATATTCTCTGGGTGCATCTTCTAGCTTCATAGTGACTTCCATAGCTTTTTACTGCGACCCAAAGGTTTGGTGACTCATTGACATATGTCGGTGGGGAAGCAACATAGCAATGAACCATTCCGTATGTTGTCTATCGTCATACTCAAATCCTCCGTCCTTGATTGCTTTCTTTAGTCGATGATCAACCTCCCATACAGACTCAGACGCACCTTGCTTGAAGTCCTTCACTTCTGCTACCAACTGAGAGTAATATTTTGGCTTCTGGAATTGTTGCTTCAGAGCATCCTTAATATCTTGAATAGATTCACTCCCGTTCTGAGAGATGTATCGCATATACCAGTCCAACGCTCTTTCTTCAAATGCCAGGGATAGTTGTGCCCTATTCACCGTATCATTTGTCACATTTTGCATAGTCCATACGGAATCTGCTACAAACCAAAATTGGTCCATATCCTCATCCCCTACCCCCTTGAAGGTAGGTAGTTTCAGGTGCGCAGTCATATCACTATCTGGCGGAGGTGGTGGTATGGGCAAGTTCTTACCTTTGTGCAGCCTAGACGGTGGTGTAGCCTGGGGGCTTTGTGTAGCCGTCTCTCGCAGAGGGTTATAGGCAGATTTTTCCCCATCAAGGTTGGTCTGATAGTATTTACCACTGCGCGTCGCGCTCTTTTCTGGGTTTGAGGTCATTCAGTCGGTATGACTACACAGAATACTCTTCTCGCACAGTAATATATTAATAAGCAAAGGTAATTTCTTCAGAAACTTGCCCTAGAACCCTTTAAATAATCTCTTCTCGACCTTAGAGTAGGAGACAAACTGATCAATGGAAAATTCTATCACAAATCCTCCTAGCACACTATCCACCCAGTGATCCACCGTGCAAGTGATGGTATTATCAGTCCTTTCCAGCTGCTAGATCAACTCTGGAGTCCACTGAGTGACTCGTTCGTCCTTCCAACACTTCTGGAATTCTACAAGCCTAGCTAACCACTCCTGGAGCTTGATTGAAAATTTCACAAAGAAAATTTTGTAGCTTTCTATAAGAATGTACCTACTTTTCCATTTTTTAGCCATTAACTTCGTGCTGCAATTTTATTTATTGCAAATTCCTAAATCTGCATTTTTAACCACTCCTCAATTTCCTTCCTTTTAGGCTTCCAATACTCTCTTATCATTACCTGATCCCTTCCTCAAAATGCTTCGGGTCCCGACAATGGAACCATTTGCTGGCTCAAGGGGTCCTGACCCAGGTTTGGAGTTCAAGGTTTGCCAACAAACCCCTATACTATTGGCCCTTTTGGTAGTGACCTACTTGCGCGGGTCAAAGTCTCACCCGAAGTAGTATGGGTGGGTGCTGGAACCAGGTTTCCGCACCCTGACAAAGGATAGGTAAGGCAAGCAGAGCTGCGTCCTGCCTAGTGATGTCTAGATCACCCCTTCCCAAGCAAGATATATAGGTCTCTTTTCGCATCCACATGCGCAAGGTCAATTATTCTATGGTGCTCGATGATTATATGATTCTAAGATAGTAGCTCATTATTGCATAAAACAGAACAAAATAGATCTAGATGCAGTAAAAACACTTACACAGAACTTTCGCAACTGAATACAGAATACACGTAATACAGCAATTACCAATGATTCGCATAAACAGTGCACATAGATTCAGTTCTCAAACAACCTTTCTTATTCATCAATTCATCAATTCCCTCTTACAATACCCGTCCTGACCTACGCACATAGTAGCAGGGTCCGCACACAGCCAGCAGGAGTCCTTCCCCAAAAACCTAAAAAGATCTAATAAACCACAATTTGCATCAATATCTCCTTATTTCTCTGCCTTATAATTCAAAATGTTCCTCTATTTATAACAATCTAGCCTAATCTTTCCTATGGTCCACAAACCATGATTTACGAATTCTAGGTCTACCCTTTGACCCATTACAATGCTTTCGAGGCCTTGACCCACCCCAAAACCCCTACGCTAGACTAAATATAATAAAAAATATACAAAATGGGACCAATTTCGCAGCTCATAGGAGACCATGTTCCAACATTCATGGGTTAATGTTAAATTTTATTGAAAAGCACATTGTGGGTTAGGGACCATCGACAGCCCCAACCCGCCAATGGTCCTACAATGGTGGTCATATTATAACATTTAAAACCAACCACAAATGTAACCTCCAACATTTAAACAATCCTCTAGCAGTTTGCGTCGAAATCACATGCAACGGGTTGTTAACGATCTTTGTGCGGTTTTCTCCAGTGGTTTTGTTAACCACATCTTCAACCCTAGTTCCAGACCTTATCTCGTGGTTACCACCAGGAGTTCCGCTAATAGTGCAGTTTGTAAGCCGTGGTTTGGGTTGGAATATGGTCACCCAACCACTAATGTTAAATGTGACGGTTAGTTCTGGGGGACTTTTAGCCGGCGCCTAAAATTTGTGCAGATTTCACTATTTTGACTCCAGTTAAGTGGAGTCCTCCACATTTAGGGGATATTTTCTAGGTGTAACTGGGAAGATGAGTAGGATACTCAAATTTCACCCATTCAGAGTGAATGAAGAGTCATTCTTGACCAATTGGAGCATTCTAGAGCCATAGGTGCAGAGAAAACAACTATTAGAGGCCTGTAACTACATGTATTTATAAAATTTTGAGCATAATGAAAGTTGGACATGCCATTGGGAGATGGACCAGCAGATGTAGCCCAAGAGAGGTGAACTGCTTCATCATGCCTTATGTGTAAATGTTATGTGGTGACTTATTTCTCTATTTTACATTGTTGTTCAGTGTTATTTGTGCTTATTTCATGCTTCTAATTCACTAAAAGAATCTACAATTCATGGTTAAATTCCTCAATCCTTAAGAAAAATAATGAGACATGTATGCACATGTTTATAAACTAAAAATACACTTAGCACAACAAAACTAATACAGTCCTTTCATATCACTAGGTAGTAGAAATCTCTCTAGTTAATAGGGAGGGTACAACATAAGTATTGGTTGGAGAATATATACTGGAAGAATTGTTGCTATATGTGAAGTAGGAAAATGAGTCTTCACTCAAAGATTCAACTGATAGTCCTACTTAGAATAATCAAAGGGAAACATCAAAACCCATAAGGTTTTCTTTTATTATATACTTGAATATATATTGTTGATTAGGGTTATATTTGTACAGGTAAATCTCTTGAAGTAATTGATAGCATGTTGGTTACCAATCAGTTTTACTGGGAGAGATTAGTTATCCTTGATCTTCTAGATCAAGGGTGTTGAGGCTTTGTGAGTGAATCATTTCCTAGGAGGACATCCAGCCGAAACTATGTGTTGATTTCTAGTTTCCAAAGTAGGGAGTGCAACATTGGTCATAGAGCTCTAACCTTGCATTACACACCTAGTTCCATGAGTTGATGGTTAGTAAGTAAGCCTGATGTTACCTATAGAGGTTGAAGTATTTATTCCATCTTAGTCCCACTCGGATAGATTTCTTTGGTCAGGAATATAGTCCGTGGAATTGCAGTGACTAAATTTTAGAGTGAACAAATGGATAGATTTCCCTGGTCAAGAATCTAGTCCATGGAATTTCGGTGCCTAAACTTCTTCATAGATAAGTTGAGATATTCCATGTACTTATTTTATCTATTAATACCTCCGTAGTTAAGAAGGAGTGTTGAATAATGTAAATAGGTTTGATCTTCATTATTAATGTATTTGTCAAAAGAATTTATTATTATTATTATTAAATGACTTATTAAAGCATGAGTTTCATGCTTGGGTCATATTTAGATTAAGGTCCCAATTGTGGAATTCTAGGTTATTCATTACAAATTTAAATTTATCCTATTCGGAATTTTAAATCATGTAATATTAGGTTGGTCAAAATGCTCCTCCATTAAGTCATCTCCTTCAAAGGCTATCATCCCGAGTCTTCAACAAAAATCTTCTTCATAAGTAGCCTTCAAGTCAGCCTCAAATTATCTACAATACAACATACTCAAGTTAGCCTCAATCTATCTTCATGCCAGCCTAATTATTGACACAACTATTCAAAAATATAGGTCATATCATTTATGGAGGAACAACAATATATACCCCATTGTGATTTCACATTTCAGCACTCAGGAATTCAGACTTCTCTAAAATTTCATATCACTATAAATACTACAGTTCAGACATCTTCAAGAATAATATAATATTATAGTTCATATATGGTGCAATTCAGATATGGTGTAATTCTTTGATCTTTGATGTTATCTCTGCCTTTAAAAATCAGTGCCATAATGATGATTCAATATACAATGTTGTACTCAGTGCTATGATGATGTTTTGACGCTTGTTGATATGATGATGTTTTATATACAGTGCTATACTTGATAATATATCTCTCAGTGTTATGATTCTATCTTAGACACGATACCTCAATGTTATTCAGTGATGCAAAACTCAAAACTACTACTTCGGTGATTACAATGAAGTTGGATCTCAGGAGGAGGAAGGATGAAGTTTCAAGTGTAAGCAAAGGAGATCTTAGTGCAAGGAGATATCGGTGCTAATACAGTGAAGGGATGACGTGATGGAGGAATCCTATAGTCTAAGGGTCTTGGTAATCTCATCTTAAACCCATTGAAATAATTTTGACTAGGTTTTTCCCAAAGAGTGGGGTTTTCCCTGGAAGCATGCCTACATATTCTGTCCTCTTCTATTTGTTTGGCATTAGTCTCGATGATAAGAGATAAAACACAAGAAAACATAATAATAATCACAAGATAATGTCACGATAAGAGAAACTAAATAACTGCCATTTCTCTAACAATAAGTGTGTTGATAAAAAAATATTTTACATAGATTGTGAAGAGAAGGAAGAACGAGAATAGGAAACATCAAAAGAAGAGGATATACACCAAGAACCAACCCCAGAAAAAGAAGAAATTAATACGACGATATATTGTAATGCATTTTCAAAAATTACGACTCCTCAAACTCTTAAGATAGAAGGATATATCAAGAAGAAAAAGGTAATAATGCTGATTGATTCAAATAGTACTCATAATTTTATCCATTGTAAGATAGCCAAGGAATTGAATTTATTTCTATATGCAACACGAGAGTGTCAAGTGATGGTTTCAAATGGAGTAACTACAATTTTCTCTAGAAAGTGCCATAATATCAAGCTAACCATGGGGGAATATGTATTAAATAGTGAAATGCTTTCCATTCCAAAGGGTGGTGCTAATATTGTACTAAGAGTCCAATGGTTACACTCTTTGATGATGATAGCTTTTAATTTTCAAGATTTTTTTGGGAATGAAAGGAAATTGAATTAAGGGGTATCATAGGGAAACCTGGGAAGATAATAAGCTCTAATGTCATGACAAAACTTTTGAATAATGAACAATGAGGGGTAATTGCAAAATTATGTTTATTAGATGTTCAAACAGTTAAGTCATCCATTTCTCTAGATCTCCAAAAAGACTTGGACAATCATTCCAAGGTGTTTGAGACTCCCAAAGGTATCCCACCAATTCGTGATTATGATCATGCTATTAACTTGGTTTTAGGAAGTGTTCCTCCAAACATCGGGCCTTACAAATATCCCTATGCCCAAAAGAGTAAAATTGAACACATGGTTTCATAAATGCTAGAGGATGATATAATTCAACCTAGTCAAATTTCTTTCTCTTCTCTAATAGTAATGGTGAAAAAGAAGCGTGGATCGTGGCATATGTTTCTAGATTATAGGGAGTTCAACAAGATCTCTATTAAAGATAAATTTCCCATTCCATTCATTGATGAATTGTTCAATGAATTACAAGGATAAATTTACTTCACCAAGCTGGATCTTCATTCAGGATATCATCAAATTAGAATGAAGACTGGAGACATTCCCAAAAAAACATTCATAACTCATGAAGGTCATTATGAATTTTTGGTCATGTCTTTTGGCCTTACTAATGCACCTTCCACATTTCAAGGTTTGATGAATTCGATTTTCAAACCCACCCTTAGAAAATTTGTGTTAGTACTTGTTGATGATATACTAATCTACAACAAATCTTAAAAGGATCATGTTCAACATGTTGAAAAGGTGCTCAAACTATTGGAGGAGAGATAATTATATGCAAAATACTCCAAATGTTTGTTTGGAGTACAGGAGGTGGAATATTTAGGACATACTGTATCTCATGAGGGTGTTAAGGTAGACTGTAATAAAATTAAAGTCATTACGGAATGGAAAATACCCACAACCCTAAAGCATCTTTAAGGATTTATCGGGTTGACAGGGTATTATCACAAGTTTTTTAAGAATTATATGAGAATAGAAATGCCTCTAACAACATTACGAAATAAAGATGCATTTTCTTGGACTTCAAGAGTAACTAAGGCCTTTGAACATCTTAAAGAGGTAATGTTCCAAGCATCGATATTTGTTGGGTGTGGAACCTGATTATCTTCCTAATTCAAAGGTCTTATTTCATCTGACTATATACACTAGGAAGATTGTTCACCCCTCCATGTATGGGGGGTGTGGGGGCTAGCAAGCCCCCGACTAGGGTTCAAGGGAAGCGCCCTTGAAGCTAAAAATAGATGAAAATTTATCTTGTAAAATATTGTAATTTCATAGTCAATCTGGGCCATTCATTACGAAGATGATCTAATGATAGAAGTTACGTTAATTTAAGGTTTTTTCCTTAGAAGGAAACCCTCAGTTTATATGAGGGAATCATTAGGGGAATTTTGAGGTCTAAAATGGGCCTCCTAAGGAAAATGTACAATCAAAATTCACTTTATAAGAACCAATCACATTTAGTGGATGACATCATCCCTAATGGTTGATGTGGCATTTCTTGAGTTAAAGGTACTTACTTGTCACATTCTCAATAGTGAATAAAAACTCATGGTTAACCATTGTAGTGCTCTAAGTACTTTTTAAAGTCAAAGTAAAGTACTCATAATAAGTGTCATTTCACATTTTTTGAGTAAAATTCATACATAAAATAATATATTACATTTATTATAATGTTTTCATGGTTAACCATGGTAGTGCTCTAAGTACTTTTAAAGTCAAAGTAAAGTACTCATAATAAATGTCATTTCACATCTTTTGAATAAAATTCATACATAAAATAATATATTACATTTATTATATTATTTTTATATAGTACATTAATTACATGTTATTATAACATTTAAATAATATAAATTTTAATTAATAACATATTTTATAATTAATAATTTATGAATTTATATTTATATTTATATTTTGTTTTAAGTTATTTAAGTACAAACGACAAATGCATTAGTTGTTAAATGATAATGACTTTTTCTTGAAAAACTCATTCTTATTTATAGTCACATCATTACTATTTTTTTATTAATTTTATTTTGGTATAAATTTTGAATTGAATTTAACCATGGTTGCATTGATTGTAGTGCAAAATGTGAATTTCAAATTCATAAATATTATTTAATTGATTTAGCTATTATTTTAGTATTTCCTTAGGAGGCCCATTTTAGACCTCAAAATTCCCCTAATGTGTATTGCGATTGTGTATGATCATTATTCTAGGAAATAAAGAGAGAGGAAATTGTGTGAGAGCAAAGAGGAAATTACAATGGATCTATTGTAGGATGTATCTTTTCATTTTGATGGATAATATAAAAGGAAGGATTGACTATTTCTCTGTGGACGTATTCTAAATTGGTTGAACCACGTATATATGTGTCTATATTGTTTTATGTGTTTTTTGTTTTTTTTTGTGTTTCCACAATATTGCATGTGTTTCATTGCTTCGTTAATTATTTCCTAACAGTCTTAGCTACACCAGAATTCACAAAAACCTTTATCATGGAATGTGATGCCTCATGAAATGGAATTGGTGTTGCTTTAATGCAAGAGGGAATACCCATTGATTTTTAAATTCTTCCAATCAAGGGAAAGTATTTACACAAACCTATTTATGATAAGGAAAAGTTGGAAATACTACATGCACTAAAGCAATGACGACCTTACCTAATGGTAAGACACTTCAATGTAAAAACAAATCACAATAGTCTTAAATACTTTTTGGAACAAATATTATATTTAGAAGAGAAACAAAAATGGGTCACAAAGAGGTTGAGTTATGAATTTAAAATCATATAAAAATAAGGGAAGTAAAATGTTGTTGCAGATGCACTCTTAAGAAAGGATGAGGATGTGGAATCATTACTCTGTGCCATTTCTATTATCCACCCTGATTGGATAACTAAAGAAAGGGATGAATGGAAGAATGAAGAAGAGGTGTGGACACTCATTTAAAAGTTGCAACAAGATCCTAATGCATCATATACATTTATCTAGAAAAATTATTCATTATGGTACAAATATTTCTTATATATTTGTAATAATTCACAACTCAAACCAGAGATTCTTTTGGAACTGCACACCCCCCCAGGAGTGCACTCAGGATTTTTAAAAACATACCACATGGTCAAGAAGGAATTCTTTTGGGATGGCCTTAAATCTGATATTATGAAGTTTGTGGAAGAATGTTTGTTTTTCCAACAAAATAAAGTTGAGACAATTAAGTCCCGAGGTATTTTACAACCTTTATCCATTCCAAATCAACATTGGGAGGAGGTTTCAATGGATTTTATCATAGGTTTATGCAAGTATGAAGGAAATAGTTTCATCATGGTGGTAGTTGATAGACTTACCAAGTATGCACACTTTTGTGCATTATCTCATCCTTTTAAAGCCAATATAGTTGCAACTGCATTTATCAAAACAATTCAAAAGCTACATGGAAACCCAAAGATTATTGTAAGTGATAGAGATCCCATTTTCACTGGAAATTTCTGGACCAAATTATTTTCTTGTATTAGTACTCAATTATCTCATAGCTCATCATATCATCCTCAATATGAAGGGAAAACGGATATAGTGGACAAATGTTTGGAAGAATATCTTCGTTGCTTTGTATCTAATAAACAAACACCATGGGTCAAGTGGTTACCTCTAGCTGAATGGTGGTATAATACTTCCTTCCATACTGCAACAAAAATAATTCCATTTACAACACTTTATGGATATCTTCTAGCATTGATTACATCATATTTAAGAGAAAATTCTGAGGTTCAAGAAGTGGAAGATCACCTCAAGCATCAACATCAAGTTCTCCAACTCTTAAAGGATAACCTCACTCTGGCGCATAATTGAATGAAACAATAGGGAGATCAACATTGCAGTGAAAGAAGTTTTGATGTAGGAGACTGGGTATTTTCACAGCTACAACCATACAAAAAAATGCCCCTCATGCAAGCTAAGAAGGATAATAAATTATCACCCAAGTATTATGGTCCTTACAATGTGTTGCAAAATATTGGTATTGTTGCATACAAATTGGAGTTTCCTACATTTTCTCGAGTACACGCAATTTTCCATGTTTCATGCTTAAATAAGGTTATAAGTGACAAGTTCCCAGCTCAAACAGTATTTCCAGAACTTGACAAAGAAAGAAAAATCATATTGAAGCCTGAAGCAGTAATGGAAACAAGAACCCAATAGCTCTAGAATCGATCAATTTCATAGTATCTCGTTAAGTGGAATAACTTACCCACTGAAGATTCCACATAGGAGTATGAGAATTTTATACACAAGCATCCATAACTACTCAAGCGTTGAGGAAAACACTCTTTTGAATGAGAGGGGCATGTTTAGTCCCTATAATACTAGTGTATCCCCCTTATTTTTATTGTTAGTGTAGCATCCTCTTGTAATTATTGTGCCCGTGTGTTGGAGCGGGGTCCCTTGAGGTGCATTTTTGGGTCAATTTTGTCTATGTTTTGTTTTACACGTTGCGTGCAAGCAGTCAAAGGGGCTTCAAGATGGGTCAAAGTCCCTTAATCATTGTAATGGGTTTAAAGGGAAAACCACGAGTGCACATTTATGATAGTATAAATATGTAAGGATTGAGTCGAGTAAAGTAAGTAATATATCATATATGAATGTGTTTTTAATGTTTTGATCTAAGTCTCGGTTTGTTTGGGTAGAAAGGCTCCTGCTGGCTATGTGCACGGAAACCTAAGTACTGCCTATGTGCGGGCTTTGCTAGCTGTGTGCACAGAGACCTAAGTCCTAGCTATGTACAGACTCGGCTGTGTACGTAGAAGGATTGAAAGTACTGAATTGATATATATTTTAATAAAGAAGACAATTTTGGCAAATTTGGACTCTTATGTGACTTGTTGTATTGATTATCTATTATTTTCTTTAAGATATGCATCTATTCTATGATATGCGTTTACTTCTGTTAATGGTTAATTTCATCTATGTGAAAATATCATTTAATGTTATATGAATAGGTCTAATTGAAGTATACTTAATTAATATACGTGAGAGATATGGCAGTATTCTATATGATAATCTGTGAAAGGGTTAGATATGTTTATTGTGCATGGGCAGATCTGTTATATTATCTACACTAATTCTGATCAGGGAAACTACATCAAAAGCTTCCTCAGGGTGCAGAAACCTGGTTCCAACACCCCCCATACTGCTTCAGGTGAGATTTTGATCTGTACAAGTAGATCACTACTGAAATGGCCAGTAGTTGAAGGGTTTTGTTGGTTTCTTCCTTTGTGATCGAATTGCACAAGTAGTTGTCTCAAATTATAGAATTCCAGACCTGCGTAAAGGATGACGCAATCACTCAATGGACCCCGGAGTTTGTACAAAAATTAGATAAAACTAGCAACAAGATCACTAGCAGGGTAGATCAATGGATCAATCATGTTCTGGGAGGATTTTTTATTGAATTTTCTATTGATCAATTTGTATCTTATTCTAAATTGTAATGAATTTTTTTCAAAGGTCTGAGGGGTAGGTTCATTTTCTCTTTGAAGTTGTGTATTAAGATTCAATTGTGTGCAAAAGGTACTCTGTATAGTCATATTGAGTGAATGGATCGTAGAGGCCCGACCATGCGTAGTGGAAGAAATTATAGAGTAGATCTAGAAGAAGGATTTGTTTACAGTCCTCTCAAAGTTAAATCTGACAGTTACTAAGAATCAAAGACTAGTAGCTCTGGTGAATCTAAAAATTATGAAGAAGAAGTATTGCGATATAAAAATAGCCTTGGGTAGTTTGTCATATTTCTAATCCCATCTACTCCACTTACGAACTCATCTCACTCTAAAAATTCATCCATTCCACCTCCACCTCCACCTCCACCACCAAGCGTAGAGATCGTTGCCTCCATGAAGTTACCTACTTTCCATGGTATTGGGAATGAAGACACAAACCAATTTTGGTTTTTTACTAACGTTGTATGGAGAATGAAACATTTTAATAATGACTATGTGAAGAAAGCATAGTTGGCTCCTTTTCAAACCACGTGCTAGATTTTTATATAAGGTATGTAGCGATGAACCCTAATGTAAGTATTGATAATATGAAGGATGCGCTAAAATAACAATTCAAGAGGTTGAAATCATTCGTGAAATGTGTAACTTAGTTGAAGGAGATTCACCAAGAATTGAACAAATCTATATGGGATGAGGATTAAAGCTTGCAGCGCACTACCGAGGATGGAGGATTTACTATTTATGAAACCCAACAAAAATATTGGTTTATTTCCATGCTACTACTGCACCTGCGCCAACCCCTAAGTCAAAAAAATATTGCCATGCAAACTGAAGCCGTAGAGATTATAATGAACCTAGAAGCTTCACTGGTACCTGTTGCATAGATCATAACCCAGTAGATCTAAAGATAGTTGGAGGCGATGAAATTATAAATACATTGTCTGTGCAAGGATAAGGGAAAGGAGGCATGCATAGATATATGGTGTATATGCTGTGAATTTTCCGAGCAACACAAGGATTAGTGCCTTGTATTCAATGATTATCTGCAAGATGGAGGACCAAGCCTATAGAAGAGCGCGACTGGATCAAGTGGGACTCCTACGTTATGTTGCGTGATTTTTCAAGCTATGGGTATGCATCTGATCTACTACTGTCTGAATATTGGTAAATATATTCTGACCTAAAGTAGGCTTTTTGCAAATTTTTCTCCTCACTAGGACATGACGAACAGCATTATCACAACTTTGATTTGATGATTTACTGAGCTGACCTATATAGGATGCACGCTGAACCTACCTCACCAACATCCACGCCTGGGTGTGGTGGATTCCAAAATAGAGTACGAGGAAGAGAAGGATGAGTTGGTCGAGGAAGGGGGCAACTCATCTACTACAATTGTGGAGATGTGGGTCATTATGCGCGTGACTATCCAAATCCAGCACGAAAATCTTGCAGGTACTGTAGGAAATTTGATCATGTTATTGAAGATTGTCCTGTTTTGATTACAAAGATGCAGGAAAAGAAAATGTAGAATCCTACTAGAATATTTAGATGGTAAGACCAAATTTGCGTGAAGAATAACCAAGTGTGAATGTTGTCACTAGGAGTGGTGCAACCATTGGTGAAGAAAAAGGGAAGAAGCCTGAGATTGATCTTTGGCTTCGAAAATAACCTGTGAAGAAGGAAGGATTCAACTTACATCATGAAAAAGAAACCTTTGTAGAAGCAAAAAAAGGTTTCGCAGAAGTAGGCACCTCATCGTCAAGAAAACCTATGGATGTGGTCAGAGTAGACGAAGAGATAAAGCCCTTCCTTCAGGCTTGTTTCAATTTTTTGTGCAAAAAGAAGCCAGTCGAGAACCTCCAAGCATTGATAAACAAATTCATAGAGAAAGGACAACCCTAGATGGAGTAGAAGGTTGTTAACAACATCTATAAGAATAAAAGAAGAACTAGGCGAGAGATGCGCTTGACTACCTAGATTGCTACATATGAGATGGATAAGGTCATTTTGGATCTAGGATATGATGTGAATTTTTTACAAAAGTAGACTTGGCAATGAATGGGAGAACCTAAGTTGGAGTGGTCTACTATCCAACTGCGCATGGAAAATCAACAAAATATTATTCCATTAGGAAAGCTCTGGCAGGTCACAGTAGATATTGAATGAGTAAAGGTGCTTACAGAATTTGAAGTGATATAGATTTTGGATGATACTGATCCTTACCCTATGCTGTTAGGATTGGATTGGGCTATTGATATGGGTGGTGTTGTAGCCTAATTCGACTCAGCTAAAATTCAAGAAAGGGTTTGAAAAATTCAAGGTTGTTGAGACATTTAGATGGAAAAAAGTCAGATAGGGATTCTTGTGCTCTTGTCTAAAGAGATGGTATCAACTAGAAAGTGAAAGCAAACACACTATTTAAATAGGGGCCTCAGACAGTCCCGATGGATGCATAGGCCTGATAGTCCTACGTTTTAATGATTCACGTTGTATGCACATGGATGAAAGGATGCCGAGTGTACCTAAAGCAGAATTTAGGTTTCCACCTTGGAACTGGACTAAGATTATGCATAAACTACTATTGCTAGAAGTTCATCTTCAAGGCCAACACTCAAAAGAAATCACTCTATAGTGAAAATGGAATAGAAGAAGTTGAATTGGAATCTCATAATCTGTCAAACCTTGGTCTTAATGTTCTCGGAGGGGGTTGTCAAAGACTAGAAAAGCTTAGTTTAATATGATTCCTTGCAGTCACAATTTTGGGCCTAGCATCAGTGGTTCAACATTATAGGTTTTTGAAGGCCTTAGATTTACAGGTTTGTTATATAAGTGATCAAGTTCTTACAGTTGTAGGAGAATAATACAACAACTTGAGAATTGGAATCTTCGGTTTTGTGAGGGTTTGACAGACAGAGGTATGACAGCAATAGAAATTGGTTGTGAAAAGACACTGAAAGGGCTTTCCATTGTAACATGTGTAAGGATAACTAATAAAACTATGGAAGATGTTGGAGTTCGTTGTCACTCTCTTGGAAAATTAACCCTGGATACTGAGTTTGTTAATGATGTTGGATTACTGGTAATAGCTAAAGGTTGCGCTGATTCAAATTATTTGCACTTACATCATGTAAATTTTATAGAAAAAGCCTTAAAATCTATTCTTAATCGCATTTTATCTGTGGGAGATCATATTTTCACATGCGTTTAAAAGTTGAGAAAGCATATTGATGCAAATAAAATGTCGAAATTCAAAAAAAACACATACTTTCAAGATAGTGAATTTCAATTTCTTATTCTAGGAAAATGGAGAAAAATTTTAAAAATCCGCAACATGGGTTTTTTTGCAGAATATGCCCAATTGACTTCAGCAAGGAAATTGTTCAAAAATTAAAAGCGATTTAAGATATTTCATCAGTTCTTCAAAGACGATTTTTCTAGAAACGTCGTGCAAAACTAGGTTTGATTCATTCTATGAGAATTTGATTTGCATGATGACAATTTCCTTCTCAGACGGTCACTTGGCATTCATTTGATATTTAAATAAAACTCAATGTAGTTTATAATGTAATTTGATTTCATGAAATCCCAAATCTCAATGAGAATTTGCGTGAAAAAGAAGAGAAACAAACAGGTTAAAGTTCTACCATATCTCATAGAAATTTGATATTTGGATCATTCTGCCCAGATCCAACAGTAATGCGGAAGCACAAGTTGCATGGAACTTATGAGATGTAGTGCCCCCGCAGAGTGGTTTGATCTAAACCAATGTTCATTGATCAACGGCTAATATTCAGTATGGCACCACCCTCATCATTTCCATAAACCACTAAGAGGTGGTCCCGTAGGTGGTTTTGGGTTTTGGAAAAACCATTAATTTTTTATATCATAAATGCAAAGTACGGGACCTAAATATATGTATTTTCCACGTCAACATTAGTACCATATTAAAAATGTAAAACTTTGAACACTTTTTTTTAATTTCTCTTATTAACTAAAAGATAAAGGCACCTGTGAGTTTGTTTAACCATATTTGTAAAGGGTTGGGGTTCATTAAAATCTAGTTTATTTCGAATAGAGAAATAATTTTGTAACTGTTAGAATATTAGAAACTCAGTTATTCAACTGATTTTGTTTTAACAATTAATTATTTAGGTTGAGAAGGGAGAATAAAAGGGAAAAAAATATCATTATAGGTTCCGAGTTTTGGATCTCCAGGCAGCAATTTTTGTACTCAGATTTCAAATTATAAATGAATGAAAAACAAGCTTCTGGAATTTGTTGATATTGATGTGTCTTCCAGTTTACATGATGTGTTTTCTGTCTTTGAATAAAATGAATTAATGAAGTTGCAGGTCTCTTTTTATGAGTGTAAATAAGAGTTAAAACCCTTAATAGGCGCTCCTTCATTTTAACTGTTCCATTTCTTATAATTCTTTTGAAGTTTGAGGTGATAGATCCTATACAACAGCATATCAGTTTGAGTTTCTTCCTTTCATGTTATTCTAATCATTTCATTCTATATCAACAGATAATAGCATTGTGGGACATTCGTTGTATTTGATTTTTAAGGGTTTAATGATAAATATTTGGAGGTGTTTAAACAAATACCAATATTTCTGTGACATAACATTAATAAATGTCTCAAGCATTGATTCCTTACCAAAGCCAAGGGATTATTTCTTGAGGTACAACATTTTTTTGGTGCTATTTCTAGGGAACGAAGAAGTGAAGTTCATTTCCCTGGGTTTTCTTTCAATTTCCTCTGGTTGTTTAGTGAAGAGGAAATATTCAGGCTGTGTTTACTTTTTACAGAATTCTCATTTTCAAGAAGCCACACATAAGGTCAAATACATCGCAGCATAATGTCTCATATTCCCTTATTCTTGATGATGAACAAGATTTATATTTGAAGTTTGGTTGTTTATTATTCACCTGGCGACTCCACTGATGAAGGCTTCATTAGATGAAGAATTTTTCTGGCAAGAAAATGAGAAAGCATTGTGGAAAAAATATGTATTAGAATTTTAGTTTTTTAAAGGAGGTTATATTTTTTACTATCATTTTAGTGGTCTATTTTCCCTTATATATCAAGAAGATTGTTTCCTACTTTATTTTCTCAAAAGATTATAAGGCTCAAAAATTACATTCTTTATTGGGAAAAGATGATTTTTCTTTTTCTTATATCATAGATCTCGACACAACTTTATCTCCTTAATATGAGAAGAGAGATGATTGTTGCATTACAATTCCTAAAGATAATCAGTCACAGTTTGAGCATAAAGGTGACGATTCATCATCTTTGGAGGATAATATTCTCCCTGACAAGAAATTGACTTTTTTTCAGCTCAAAAACAAAGAAATATTTCAACCCCTGAAGCTGCCCACAATTCTTCATCGGTATCCTTCAAAAGGATTCAAATTGTTTCCAAGATTCTCTAGAGAGGAGGAGGATATCTCAACTGAACAACATATCTTGGAATTTGAGTACTTTCTGGACAAATTTCAAATTATTTATGAAGACGTGGCTTTAAGGATGTTCTGTCATTCATTAAAGCAGGGTGCTCAACAATGGTTCCAGTGTTTGGAAGCAAGTTCAGTTAGTTCATGGCAAGGTTTTCAAGATATTTTTCTTAGATATTGGAGCGAGCATAAGTCATATGAAAAATACCTCTTGGAATTATATTATATCCAGAGGCAGAGCAATGAATCAATCACTAAATTTAATAGGAGATTTCAAAAAAATTATCTCAGCATGCCAAAAGAAATTTGACCTCATGAAGAAGTAGCTATGTTTTATTATTTGAGGGCTATTTCTATTGTCTTGGCTTTTTATCTCAAGGAGATAAAGCCTCGCACTCTGAATCTGATGTTTCTTTATGCACAAGAAATTGAAGATAATGTGTGGGCTTGTAGAAATTTTTCCTGTCATGTTGAAAGAAAATGTTTTGTTGAAGATAAGAGGGCCTGTCAAGAAAACGTTGGAATTTCTTTACAAGAGAATGAAAATTCAAAGGTGAACAATGATTTTCAAAAAGTGTCAGAGGATTCCTGTATTGATGAAGCACAAGAATCTAACCAGTCTAAAGGTTCGGGTCAAAAATTCATTGCAACAACTGAACTACATGATAAAAGCTTGGAAGATCATTACAATTTTCATAATTTAAATGATTTTGTTAATAGAGGGGAAACTAGTGGAGCTTCTCAGATATATTTACAGGAGAAGGAAGATTTTTGTCAAGAATTGACATTATATGAAGAACATCAGCATTATGGCGAACAAACCTTGGATTTCTATTTTCAGCCTAAATTCTTACCTACAAAAAATGGCAATCAATTTCCTCGCACGCAATTCCAAATTGAGGAGTCAAATAGTAAAGAAATTTGCTTTGTTCAAAGAAATCTACATCAGCAAAATGTTCAAGAAAAAGAGGCAGTTGAAATTTTGTCTCATCGGTTCTATGATTTAGTGGCTGAGTATATGACAAATTTCCTTGATCAGCAACAAGCTTTTATGCAAGGGTATGTACAAATTTTTGTATATGGAAAATTTTCATGGTACATTTCTGTTTTGTTTTTTAAATTTTAGCAGTATGAAGGTATTAAATCTAACAAGCAGATGTTAGGTTGGTGCCATTGGAAGGTTGACTTCACCTGATTAAGTTCAGCCATGCATATATATATATATATATAGAAGTTGTACATAAATAAGCTCAGGAGTTGAGCATTCCCAGTTGCAGTATTTCTAGTTTAGAATTTTCAGTTCAAGAATAAAGATCCTGGAAGAGAGACGTTTTAGAGAAATTTGAAATTTTCAAAGATTTTGGATTGGGAGAAGATTTAGGTTGAATTGACTCCATGCCCTACTGATCTACAAGTTCTCAACACTTTCTTACCAAAGTGATGTCTCCAATTGGAGACATATGTTGCAGCCTAATTCGACTCAGTTAAAATTCAAGAGAGGGTCTGACAAATTCAAGGTTGTTGAGACATTTAGATGGACAAAAGTCAGATAGGGATTCTTGTGCTCTTGTCTAAAGAGATGGTATCAGCTAGAAAGTGCAAGCAGACACACTATTTAAATAGGGGCCTCAGACAGTCCCGATGGATGCATAGGCCTGATAGTCCTGCATTTTAATGATTCATGTTGTATGCACATGGATGAAAGGATGTCGAGTGTACCTAAAGCAGAATTCAGGTTTCCACCTTGGAACTAGACTAAGATTATGCATAAACTACTATTGCTAGAAGTTCATCTTCAAGGCCAACACTCAAAAGAAATCACTCTACAGCAAAAATGGAATAGAAGAAGCTGAACTGGAATCTCGTAATCTATCAAACCCTGGTCTTAATGTTCTCAGAGGGGGTTGTCAAAGACTAGAAAATCTGAGTTTAATATGATGCCCTACAGTCACAAGTTTGGGCCTAGCATCAGTGGTTCAACATTGTAGGTTTTTGAAGGCCTTAGATTTACAGGGTTGTAATATAAGTGATCAAGGTCTTACAACTGTAGGAGAATAATACAAATACTTGAGAATTGGAATCTTCGGTTTTGTGAGGGTTTGACAGACAGAGGCATGACAGCAATAGAAATTGGTTGTGAAAAGACACTGAAAAGGCTTTCCATTGCAGCATGTGTAAGGATAACTAATAAAACTATGGAAGATGTTGGAGTTCGTTGTCACTCTCTTGGAAAATTAACCCTAGATTCTGAGTTTGTTAATGATGTTGGATTGCTGGTAATAGCTAAAGGTTGCACTGATTCAAATTATTTGCACTTACATCATGTAAATTTTATAGACAAAGCCTTAAAATCTATTCTTAATCGCATTTTATTTGTGGGAGATCATATTTTCACATGCGTTTAAAATTTGAGCAAGCATATTGATGCAAATAAAAAGTCGAAATTCAGAAAACGCACATACTCTCAAGACAATTAATTTTCATTTCTTATTCTAGGCAGATGGAGAAAATTTTAAAAATCCGCAACATGGGTTTTTTGCAGAATATGCCCAATTGACTTCAGTGAGGAAATTGTTCAAAAATTCAAATCGGTTTAAGAGATTTCATCAGTTATTCAAAGACGAGTTTTCCAGAAACGTCCTGAAAAACTGGGTTTGATTCATTCTATGAGAATTCGATTTGCATGATGAAAATTTCCTTCTCAGATGATCACTTGGCATTAAGATGATATTTAAATAAAACTTAGTGCATTTTATATTGTAATAAGAGTTCGTGAAATCCCAAAGCTCAATGAGACTCTGCGTGAAAAAGAAGAGAAACAAATAGGTTAAAGTTCTACCATATCTCATAGAAATTTGATATTTGGATCATTTGGCCTAGATCCAATGGTAATGCGAAAGCACAAGTTGCATGGAACTTGTGAGATGTAGTGCCCCCGTAGAGTGGTTTGATCTAAACCAATGTTAGCTGATCAATGACTGATATTCATTATGACACCACCTTCATCATTTCCATAAACCACTAAGAGGTGGTCCCATAGGTGGTTTTGGGTTTTGGAAAAACCATTAATTTTTCATATCATAAATACAAAGTACGGGACCTAAATATATGTATTGTCCATGTCAGCATTAGTACCATATGAAAAATGTAAAACTTTGAAGACTTTTTTTTAATTTCTCTTATTAACTAAAAGAGAAAGGCACCTGTGAGTTTGTTTAACCATATTTGGAAAGGGTTGTGGTTCATTAAAATCTAGTTTATTTCGAATAGAGAAATAATTTTGTAACTGTTATAATATTAGAAACTCAATTATTCAACTGATTTTGTTTTAACAGTTAATTAGTTAGGTTGAGAAGGGAGAATAAAAGGGAAAAAAATATCATTATAGGTTTCGAGTTTTAGATCTCCAAGCGGCAATTTTCGTACTCAGATTTCAAATTATAAATGAATGAAAAACAAGCTTCTGGCATTTTTTGATATTGATGTGTCTTCTAGTTTACGTGGTGTGTTTTCTGTCTCTGAATAAAATGAAGTAGTGAAGCTACAGGTCGCTTTTTACGTGTGTAAATAAGAGTTAAAACCCTTAATAGGTGCTCCTTCATTTTAACTATTCCTTTTCTTATAATTCTTCTGAAGTTTGAGGTGATAGATCCTGTACAATAGCATATCAGTTTAGGTTTCTTCCTTTCATGTTCTTCTGATCATTTCATTCTATATCAATAGATAATAACATTGTGGGACATTCGTTGTATTTGATTTTTAAGGGTTTAATGATAAATATTTGGAGGTGTTTAAACAAATACCAATATTTCTGTGACATAACATTGATAAATGTCTCAAGCACTGATTCCTTACCATAGCCAAGGGATTGTTTCTTGAGGTACAACAGGTGGCGTCATCAATATTAAGCAGCGAAGTATGGTATTTGAGAATAATGGAACCAAAGTTGTGGTTTCCCTAGATCCTGTAGAAGATGAAAGATATACATAACCAATGCGCATAGATGATGGTGTTGAGCATATTTGGCAAGTATCTGCATTGTTACCAAAGTGGCTGTCGCCATCTTAATCTATGTAAATTATTGTTCCTTAATGCGCAACTCCTTTCTCAACAGCTGGACCATCGAGTCATTCTAAACAGAAGTCCAAACACCCATGGCTTCATCCAATAATGTTCCACATTTGGCCACTACCACTACTTTACTGTTTGTATCTACCTTTACTTCTTCTACGCGCTGCACTCTAACCTCCAACGGTGTCTCAGGTTGGAGCTTTATCTGCAGCTCAACGATCTGTTGCTCAAAATTGACCCAGACTATCTAAATTTTGGTACACGATGCCTTAAGTGCAACGACCAAGCTCTCTAATTTCGCGGTTGGCATGGCCGATGCAAGGATAGTGACCTTTGGTAGGTCACCCCACACTTGATCCATCATTGCATTATAAGTTGACTGCAAATTTCAAAGCTACATTCCATAATGTTCACATCCACGTGAAGGGCGTTGTAGAAGGTGTTTGGTATGAGTTGTCGTACCTAGTCATGGAGGTTAGAGCCACGCACCAGTGGGGGTGCCTCATCCTCGGTATTAAAGACTATGACCAAGCCACACACTACCAAACTGAAGGACACAAAAGTAGAACCTGATCCTACCATGATAAGCGAAACAATAGACTTGGAGAAGGACGCCATAGAGAAGAATGGTGAAGGCAATAAGGGTCTTGAGACAAAGACCACTAAGGGCACTAAGCATAGTTCTCAGGTTGTGGGAGGTCTACGCAAGAAAAGCAATGGGTCCAAATTGGCAGGAACTGAGGGCCTCACCCTCACAAAGGATGACTTCACATAGATCGAGAATATAGTCAAGTCAGCAATAGAACATATTTGGACCGACATGGAAGCGTAATATAAATCTGTGCTTAAGGGAGTACATTCGAGTATCCAGGAGCTCAAGATGCAAGCGAGCCAAGTGCAATAGAGCATGGAACAAGTGAGACAACTACAAGCGAGCATGAAAATTTCAACCTTGGGGCAGACAAGTGCGCATCCCATCAGCACAATGCTGCCATCTTCTGGGGATAATCGTCTACTTCAGATCCCCACACCAGCCATCATAGTGGAGTCACCTACTTTGTGCACTTCCCTGAGGGCATGTGGAAAAATTAGCATCGACCTCGCGATGCTACCAGGCAGGAATATCCATGCTATCCACAACATGGTAGTGGATGAGTTACAGTACCATGAGTCATGTTCCATCCACGCTACAAATGAGTCTAAAAAACAAGCAGCAGTGCTGAAGTAGAAGCAACAGACAACAGAAGATGTGCTTCGTGCAGCTGAGAATCGTCAATGATCGATCAAGTGTGTGGTGACCTACCATAGGTCATTGTCCCTACATAATTCGCGCCAACCACAAAATTAGAGAGCTTTTCCACTACGCTAAATGCATCGCGCACCAAAATTCAGATCGCCCGGGCTGAATTTGAGAAACAGATCGTTGAGCTGCAAATGAATCTCCAACCTGAGACATTGCCGAAGATTAGAGCGCAACACACAATAGAAGTAAAGGAAACTACAAATAGTATAGGATCCATAGTGGCCGAATGTGGAACGTTATTGGATGAAGCCATGGGTGTTTGGACTTCTGTTTAGAACAACCCAATGGTCCAACAATTGAGAAATGAGTTGCACATTAAGGAACAACAATTTACATAGATTATAATGGCGGTGCGCGCTTTGGTAACAGTGCAGAGACTTGACAAATTTCATGAAGGAAAGGAAATTTAGACAGAAATTGAAAACCTAGGCCACTGAGAGCATCTATTGGAAACCAGGATGAAACCTTGGGCTGAGGAAGCCCTGAAAATCTCACAAAATATTGATGGCGCCCTTAAAAGCCTCTAGAAAACACAACGCTACATCAATTTGGCAGCAAAGGATCAAACAATAGCAAAATTTCTTGATGAAGCGTAGGTTGCTACCACGCAGAGTGTTAAAGTCATCATGCCACTCTGGAGCTCTATCAAAGCACTGAAAGTAAAGATGAAGGAGACCACCTCACAGTGACTCATGACGAGTCACGAGATTTTGTTAGGGGCATGTTGGAGCGGGGTCCCCTTATTTTTATTGTTAGTGTAGCCTCCTATTGTAATTGTTGTGCCCATGTGTTGGAGCAAGGTCCCCTGGGGTGCATTTTTGGGTTAATTGTGTTTATGGTTTGTTGTACATGTTTCACACAACTAGTCAAAGGGGATTTAGGGCAAGTCAAATTCACTTAATAATTGTAATGGGTTTAAAGGGAAAACCATGAGTCTCAAACCATGGTTTCAGGCCATGGTATGTGCATGTATATGATAGTATAAATATGTAAGAATTGAGTCGAGTAAAGTAAGTAATACATTGGATATGAATGTGTTTTTAATGTTTTGATCTAATTCTGGGTTTGTTTGGGTGGAAAGGCTCATGCTGACTGTGTGTGCATAAGGATTGAATGTACTGAATTGATAAATCTCTTAATAAAAAAGACAATTTCGGTGAATCTGGACTCTTATGTGACTTGTTGTATTGATTATTTGTTATTTTCTTTAAGATCTTCATCTATTTTTTTTTGTGCGTTTACTTATGTTAATGGTTAATTTCATATGTGTGAAAATATCAGTTAATGTTATATGAATAGGTCTGATTGAAGTATACTTAATTACTGTGCATAAGAGATAGGGAAGTATTATGTGATAATCCGCGAAAGGGTTAGATCTGTTGACTATGCATGCATGTATATGTTATATTATCTACACTAAGTTTGATTAGGGCCACTACATCAAAAGCTTGCTCAGGGTGCGAAAACATGGTTCCAACACCCCACATACTGCTCCGGGTGCGACTTTGATTTGCGCAAGAAAATCACTACCAAAAGGGCCAGTAGTTGGAGGGTTTTGTTGGTTGTGCGATAACTCTAAACCTAGGTCAGGACCCCTTGAGCCAACACCATGTAACCCCCATATTGTTATTGGTTTTCCTCATAGAAGCACATTATTGTTATTGCTGTGCCCTTACATTATTATTTTTATAGGCTCTAGTTATATTGTGACCCCTTAGACTCCTATATATACCAAGGAGGTCTTGTCATTTGTATCATCCAAGAATTTTTCATTTATGTGATGTAAAGGAGGTTTCCCCCTCAAAGAGGTTATTCTCAAGTTGTTGATATATCTTTTCTTCTATTTTGTGAGTTGGTTTCATAACAAGTATCCACGTCCTCCTTTTCATTTGAGCAAGTGCTCCTTTGGAACCCTCATTCTTCTTCTTTCACACTCTTGACCTTGGAAGTGGAAGCATGTTCCTTTCCACATAAGACTGGATGTGGAATTCTCGCTCTTCTCTTCTTACACACTCTCGACCTCTTCCTTTTCCAATGGCTCTTTGTTTTGTATTTTGAGATAGCCTCTCAATGAGTACTAACACTAACTAGTACAATTTTTCAACTAAACACCATTTATGTAAATTTAACTCATTTAAATAAACATAAATTGGTTAGTCTTTATCTTATTCATTCCCAAATATGATGAAAATATTGCATAAATCTTTACTTTAGCTTGAATTCTCTTCTTTAGTTGCCTCAAATTCTACAAATATCTAAACTATGTCTACTCATAATTTGTGGCACATGGGCAATAATTTCTCTCTGAGCTTAAAAACCAAGCTAATCCATGGCCAAATTTTGTCTTTCACTCTTTTGGATCCTCTCTTTCTATAAATAACCCCACAAGCTTGAGGCATACATGTCGCGATCCCAAAGCGTTCCCATGAGTTAAGGCATGTAGTGACCTCTGAGCATGCAACACCAACATGCTTCCTCAAAAATCACACAATAAAATTGCAAATATAACACCTAGACTATGCCTCTATAATGTAATTCTTAATGTGTTTAGTTAATATTTTTGCAGAGTTACAAGTAACTAGATCACAAGTATCATCATCATCATATGCAACATTCATTAAGCTTCATCTAATGAAATTACACATACACATCGTAAACATGTAACTATACACAAGATATAGGGTAGCAGTTCATAACATCCAATTTCTTTATTACAACCCAAATATAAAATAAAATTATGTTACAATCAAGTGGGAGGAGGCTCGAGTCACTCTCCTACCCGCCTTCTCCAAAAACAAGACAAGAACCAACCTCAATTTACAACCTTGGGTCACCACAAGTGGGTATGACCCAACTTGTTCACCCGTCGAATGACATATTCTATCCACATCCTAAAACCTTGGACCTAAACCTTTAGACAATTCCCTCGGTTCTGCACCTTTCAATTATACCCGCGGGATTTTCCAAAAAATCACCTATAACACATCATAATCAATATAACTTCCCCTTATCCAACCTTACCTTATGCAAGTAGGGTAAACATACTCCCCATGCAACCTTGGTTATATCTCGACCAACTGAATCCCAAACCCACGAATCGATTCTTCCCTGATCCTCCTTTATTTGAACTTGTCCACAGTTTAGTGTTGTGTCTCCACTACGTTCCACCAAATTTTGTGTCTCATATCTCTCCAAATCTCGGGTATAAATTCGCCCATGTGTGAGGGAGGTTGAGGGTTCATGACCCCTTTGATACTTGGGTTGACCTATGGGGTGTCACGATTCCACCATTGTGTGAACTCACACACCTTAAGCAGTCTCATTCGGTTAAATGCACTATTCTTTACTTCTAAGTAGGTTGACACACCAAAACTCCTATCGTTTAGTTAAACACTTCGCCATGCAATCCTATGTAGTGTCACTTTGTGCAATGTAGTGTCACCTCCAAATTTCTTGTCCACCATGGTCACACTTGACTCATACCCATGTCACTCAACTTGGTGCTCTATATTGCATGATGGGAAAGTAGCCCATGTATTTGGGGAAAAGACCCCAAAACATCACATTTTCATCACATTTCTCACAATGGGAATTCCACCACACTCCTCATCTTGATGCTCTTTGAGATGCATGTGGGCACTCATCCCTGAGGGTCTAACATCCTTCCCCACTAATAAAATTTTATTTTCCTCAACAATGAACCCCTTTAGTAACTTGTCCATCACCAAAGATGTAAAGGAATCATGAGGAAGGTGTCTTTCTATGGAATTACATATCATCAATCTATGAATTCCTCTACATGACTATAATGTGTTGGATCCCCCTATGTCTATGGTTAATCATGTAGCTAATATAATCGTTGCACCAAATCCACAAGAACACATGTCATCCCATACAAGTGCAAACACCCTCAATCATATCATCATGTTGGCGAGGAAACAGGTCTCGTGGGCAAGACCCAGGTTTAGGGATTGGTCCAACAAGGGAGTCCACTGTAGTCTAGCACCACGCCGGCATTTTCACCCTACTCCGAAGAGCAGAGAGTCTCACCCAAGGTGTGTCATGACCACATGAAGGAGGGGAATAGACCGGTATCAATAGATGGATTTGCAACTCAAAGCTAACGCAGAATCGTATGCATACATAACACCGTATATAGAAGATCTCTCAGACCATCATGCAAATAATAGGCAATTAAAATTTTAAAGTACTACAGGAATCATGCAACACATTCAAGACATACGATATACTAGCAACCTTCAGATATATTAAGAAACATTCAGCAGAATCAAGTGTTACATCGCTCGACAGAATGAGCTTCCAGATTAAATTACAAAGGTCCCGCAGGATAGAGAGAGACACTACAACAATAATAGATCTATGGAGACACAGGAAATACAATGATGTCGAGATCGAGATAGAGCTCTCCTGTGGCATCTGCTCCTTAGCCTCATTCTACTCTAACCTCTCTCTCTTTTACCTTTTTCTATCTATCCTTTTTCTACTGGGTGATGGCCTATTTATTCACCAACCAACGCAACTGTTAGTTTCTTCTGTGTTCTCACTCGGCTGCTTTCAGCTTCTTCCTGTTGAACAGGAGTTCCACTGTCTATCCTTTGCCGCATCTTTCCTTCATCTACACTTTTCTGTGCCAACCTCGCCACCTATCTCCTACTCCTTCACAACCTTGGCAGCTCTACTGCCTACCGTTGTTACACCTGCCACGTGCTGATCTGCAACCCAAAATCTATCTTCATGCAAAATTCAAAACAAGGGCACCAACATGCCCCAACCATAGTCTCTTGACTCACCCCGAGTCAATTGCAGAACACCGTCTCCACCTCCATGGCTCCGCTTATTCCCGTCTCCTGTTCCGCCAGCCGTCCCTCCTCTGTTCACTCAAACAAGGACCCCAACTTTGGGACCTTTGCAAGGGCTGTGACCTTGAGTTCCTGGAAGGAAGCTACAGCCTTCTGCCACTCCTACATAATTGGTTCATTTGCGGCTGTGGTTCGAGTGACAGCTTCCTCTCCTCCTTCAGTCTGGAGCTTGCCAAAAACGGTTGAGACCTGTGTACTGGCCTGAGCGACTAGTTGCTGCATATTCTGAGCACTTGCCATGACAGGCTGCCTAAGGTCCCGGAGGGCCTGCTTGGTCGTTGCTGAACTAGCCTCTATCTGTTGAATCTGGACTTCCAGGTTGTCTGCTGCGGCATAGAGCAGATCAAGGTCGACTGGGTCCTTTGCATTCTAAATCTCTTGGTTGATTTGTTGAAGCTGTAGAGACAATGGTTGGGTCTTGAGAGTCAGGGCCGTCGCATGTTCTTGTAGACCCTTCAGTAGGTCATACACTTTCTAGGCTACAGTACTCAAGGCTTCCTACACTCTTTCAACCTGTTCCTATCATGTTGTTATCTGGTTTTCATAAATGACCTGGGGGTCTGGCAGAGCTGGGTGGGCCGCTAGAGCTGCTTTGAGCTCATTGTTCTCATACCAAAGGTTGTCCCATGCTACATTGACGTGGATAGCTCGTTCACCCACAGCATCATCTTGGACTTCCAGTGGTGGTACCTGGGTGTCGTAGGTCGCTACAGTGGGTCAGATGTTTCGAAATATTTGAGCCACCAGCGCAACTTCTTGTTGCACGGCCCCCTTCTCAATTCGCAGCTAATCATGCTCTTCAGTAAGTGCGATGATTTTTTGATGCTGCTGCTCACATTTCTATTGAAGTTCGGCATGGAGCCCCTCAACCAGCTGTGCTACCCGCCATATGAAGTGGAACAGTTGGGACATCCCCCATGTTTCCATGCTTTCTTCTCCTAACGTACCCTGCTCTGGCAACCTCATCTATAAGGGTTTCCCGCTGGCTACTGACTTGACCAAATGTTTTGTTGGTGACAGCGACGGGATTGGATCCTTGGCCTGGTTGCTATAATCGCCCATGTTGACGTCGGGCCATGATTTGGGTGTTGCTCCTGTGTCTGGGGGGGTCGAGTGAACTGGCTGTTCTGGAGTCTGCACTGGAATTCGGTCAACTCTGTCTTTTATAGCTTGCTCTGCCTAGCTGATAAGTTCAGTAAATGTGACTTGGGGGGCTAGGGTTTGGCTAACCATGGGTACTTCTGCAGTACCCGATTTAACTTCAGTCCTGAGGTCCCCACTAGTCCTCTCTCTGGTGATGGTGTCAAACACGGTGGCAGATGAAGTGGATGGGGCAGAGGTGTTAGGTTCCCAGAACGAGGTGAAATGTGGCAATTGGTAATTGCAGGTGGTGGAAGTACGAATATTCAAAAATTTAAGTGGAAAAAGTGGGTTGGGGGGTGGAAGATCGCTAGTTACCTGGGTCTCCATGAGGGGTTCTTCTCTGATCAGTACTCCTTGGCTGCTTTGTCGCGGCTGATCCTAGCCAGTGAGGTCAACTATGGAGCTGGAGACTTCCACCCTGGGTTTCTTTGCTTTTGGTGCTGTGACTATCTTTTCAGCTTTTGACTTTCGCATCAACGTTGTGGGCACTGGGGGTGGTGTATTAAACACAATATTAGGCAATGGGGTGAAAATAGGAGTCGTGATGGGCAGTGAGGAGGAGTGAACAGTATGATTGAAATTGTGTACCTTGTCATTTAGCCGATCGATGACTGGATTCAGCTACAGTCCCGTCACCCTGGTTGTTGTTTGCTCTAGTGTCTCTCTTGGTAGTGGTGCAGTCATCATTCCTGCGAAGTCATAAACGTATTCCCCCTCCTGAACCTCCATTTTTACTCCTGGCCATCTGTAGACTTCCGAGTGGAAGGTGTTTTCATCAATGTGCAGCTTTAGGGGCATCATTTCAAAATTCATCGCCGGCACACCTTTTGGCCTGAGGAGAGTGTGGTTGTGTGTGACCCCGAACCAGACCTGTTCGTTGTATTTATCCAGCAGAACCCCCGGTATTCAATACTAGCTCATGACCACGTCTACCATCATACCATACCAAACCCGGAATCCCTCCTCATTGTCCTCTTTCGAACTTGGGTCGCTGGATACCCTCCAGGGAGTGTATTTCATTGCTAGTG
Source organism: Pinus albicaulis (assembly GCA_034641835.2). Lineage (NCBI taxonomy): Eukaryota > Viridiplantae > Streptophyta > Pinopsida > Pinales > Pinaceae > Pinus > Pinus albicaulis. Next base: position 959,394,364 of record CM076581.1, on the reverse strand, counting down.
GTTGGCTGTCTAGTATCTCAGTTGGTGTCTACCTGCCAGGAAAGGACCATTTCCACATGGTGAAGGCCATGATCAAGTACCCGTATATGAATCCTGTCACTCTCCGATAGTTGTCCTCACATGCCTCGAACAACTCGTAGAGAATGAATGAACACCAATTGAGCTGTGTTCCCTGAATACAGTGCTCTGCCACCGAGATGGTGTCTAGGGTGCACTCTCCCTTCTTATAGTGCCTCATCGTTTTGATAGCGATGAGGTAGCATGCAACTTTAACATTGGGCTAATCAGTCAAGTCTATCCTAGCTCCCTTGCCTCCACTCTGTGCACCATACTTGGTGTATAGGTTATTCTCTCCGTCCTTCCTAGCCCGCTTTGATACTATTTTAAATGCAGTCGAGACTTCCTGACCTTCTTGTGATAATCCTTTCAACCGATGAATATCCTCTGTGCGTATGGGGATCTCCTTCCCAACCACAATGAGCCATTCTGAATTCGTCTGAATAAGAGTTTTGTACACTACATGGCAGCGCCCATATTGCCAAATACCGACAAGTCTCTTAGATTCAGTAGTGTTGATTTTCGAAGGCCCCGGAATTCTAGCCGTGTTCTTGATGTAGGATTCCCAGCTTCCGTTAAATAATCCTCCATATACATTTGCCACTTCATGGCTAGGAATTCAAACCAGTCTATGAGGTCCGAGTCTATCAAAGTTGCACTATCATATTTCTCGACTAGTGACTCCGTCTTTGCAATTCTTCCGTCTATCTCAAGCTCAACAACTGATGGGATTGTTCTAGCCATATTCGCTCTGCACTGGTACACCTGTATCACTGCTTCACCTCTGCGTCCCTGGCTCTCTACCTCCTGCAACCTTCCCTGTTCTTCTATGCTCACAACCTTCCTTGCTCCTTGAGATGTTTCTAACTCGTAAATCTCTGGCATTCTTGCTCTTTTATGCATGCAGGCTATGTAATTAACTGGCACGAGTGAGGTTGATGAGACCCCATAACTAATTAATTCTTGTTGGTTTCCGTCGCGGTGCTAATCGTGTGAATAGTTGCCTGCTAAGGTGTCTTCTAACATCTGCTGATGGTGGTGTGGGGAAATGGGCAGACACGATAGCTGAGGTTACTTCTAATCATGGAAAAGTTATAACTGTAAGGTTACCTCTAATTAAGGAAATTTATTTTGCAAATCCTGGTGATCCTACGGACTGACACAAATACTGGACGAAATGATGGGGACTGACACTTGACACATTTTCTTATCCTACGTGGATGGTATGCTGGATGCGACCCTCCCCAACCACAATAGGTTGCGTTGCAGTCCCCGCAACCCAGTTGTTATTGACGACCTATGAATGGAAAAGTGACGCTACCTACGCTCATCTCGGGTGTGAGAGAGTTATTCAACTACTCTATTCTACTGAATTTTCTCGGTTGCGAGAGTTATTGAAAGAAAACTAAGAAGCTTAGTCATGGTAGGGATTCAGGCATGCGCCATTCACCCATCCAGGTAAAACAGTACCGTCCAGTTGAGCCAACCGAACTGCTCCGGAATCCTTGATTTCGACGACATAGTATGATCCCAACCAATGCATCTGCAGTTTCCCTAGAAATTTTTGAAACCTGCTATCATATAGTAGAACCTTGCCACCAACCTAGAACTTTGTTCCCTTAATGTGTCGATCATGCCACACCTTCTGCCTGTCTTTCTGAACTTTTTGATGAAACTCGGCAAGGAACCTTGCCTCGTCAAGTTCTTGTAATTCATGTAGGCATTCCTGTAGTGATTCCTCCTCCGAGAACTTTAGGGATGTGGCAATCAGAAGGCTCGGTATGGTGAACTTGGCTGGAATCATAGCTTCACGGCCATACACCAGCTGGAAAGGTGTTTGATTCATCAAGCGCTTCACTGTTGTTAGGTAGGCCCACATTGCAACTGGCAAACGTTCATCCCAATCATCCCTTTTTGCATTGCAGATCTTCGTCAAGCCTTTTTCGAGGATTTTGTTAAACGCTTCAACAGTGCCATTGGCCTGTGGGTGGTACGGGCTGATTTTTTCATGTTGTATCATAAAGTTGTCCAGCATCAATTTGATCATTTCATTAATGAAGTGTGTACCTTGATCACTGGTTAAGCTCCTTGGGCAGCCAAATCTGTTGATGATGTTGTCAAAGATAAACCGGGTAGCAGTTTCTGCTGTACAATCCCACACCACTGCTGCTTTGGCCCATCTGGATAGGGAGTCCATGGTAGTGATGATGTACCAGGCCTTTGAATGCCTGGCTACAGGTGCTATGGGGCCTACGAAGTCGACAGCCCACTTCTCGAACGGTTGTAATACAGTCACTGAGTGCAGCAGGAGTTCATCTCTATGATAGGGCTTCCTTGTCCTTTGACAAACATCGCATTTCTTGACAAAAGATGTGTTTTCAGCATGGATAGTTGGCCACCATAGTCTAGCTTTCAGCACTTTCCTGGCTATGGGTTTCGCCCCCACGTGTCCTCCCGCGATGCCGCATTCCCACAGAATAGCGTCACGTTCATGGTCGAGGACACACCTCCGCAGAATCTTGTCAAGCCCCAACTTATACAAATTCCCTACAATCAGTTGGTATTCAGTAGCTCGGACATCCAGGTGTCATTTCTGGACTGGGGTATAGTGCTGTGGACACTACCTCGTGGTGAGGTATGTTGCGATTTTGGCCAAATAATCTGGTATGGCTTCTACCCGGTAAATATCAGCATCAAGCAACTGATCATCTAGAGAGCCCTCATTTTATCTAGTCTCCAACCGAGATAAGTGATCGGGCTCGACATTCAGCATCCCGGGCTTGACAATCACTTCGAACGTGAACTCTTGAAAGAGTAGGAGCCATCAGCATATCTTTCCTTCAAAAACTGGCTTATTGACTAGGTATTTCAATGTAGAGTGATCAGTGAAGAATTTGAACTTACCTCCTAGGAGGTAGTGGCAGAACTTCTGGAGTGAGTACACCATCGCTAGTGCCTCCCTCTCAGTGGTGGTGTAATTCCGCTCTGCATTAGACAGCTTGCGGCTGGTAAAGTACACTGGGTGGTCGACTGTCGTCTCCTCTAGTTGCGCTAAGACGGCCCCAAGTGCAATACCGGAAGCATTAATATGCACATGGAACTGCTTATCCCAATTTGGGTGAACCAGAATGGGCACAGTTTCCAACTTCTCCTTTAAATCATCGAGAGCTAATTTGCAGTCATCCATCCACTGGAACACCTCTGACTTCCGTAGTAACTTCTCCAAAGGAGCAGTTATATTCGCATGGTTTCTAATGAATCTTTGGTAATAGCCCTTGTGCCCCAGTAGTGATCTCAACTGCTTCACAGTTTCCGGTGCTTCCATGTTGACGATTACTGCCACCTTTGCAGGGTTGACACAGACTCCTTGCCTACACACCACATGTCCTAGGAGCATTCTGAACGGAACCGCTAAGATGCATTTCTTCAGGTTCAACGAAATTTGCAGTTACCGACACCAGTCGAACATTATGCATAGCAGGGTGGCATGATCCTTCAGCAAGCTGTAGACTGTCCAGTCGTCCATGTATACTTCCAGGAACTTATGAATATATTCCTGGAAGGTAGCTATGACAATCCTAGAAAACATGGTAGGTGCGTTCTTTAACCCAAATGGCATCACGTGATATGCAAAGGACCCCCACTCTATTGTGGACATCATCTTCTTCTTGTACTCTTCCACAATGCGCACTTGATGATATCCTGAGAACCCATCGGTGAAGGAGTATGCCTCATTCCCCGCAACATTATCTAGTACTTCGTCACGAAATGGGGTGGGGAATGGGTCATGGATGTAGGCGTTGTTCAAACTTCGGTAGTCCACACAGACGCAGATTTCTAATTTGTCCTTCTTATTTTGAATGACGATGGGACTCACCCACTCTACTTCTTCCACAGGGAAAATCAGGCCTGCCTTCAACATTTTTTCGATCTCTATTTTGACTTTCTCCTTTATCCGCAGGTTTAGCCGGTATGGTCGATGCTTCACTGGCCTGGCATCCAGCTTCAATATAATCCTCATCTCTCCAAGATCCCCTTTGATCCCTTTCAAATCCGCAACCAACAAAGGGAATAGGTATTCATATTCCTTGAGGAGACTAAAAATTTCCTTCGTCGTCTCCTCATCCCAGTAGTCCCCAACAGTAGCCATTTTTGGTTTTTCTTCCGTGCCGATGTTTAGCCTTTTAGTCCTCAGTGGAAGTAGATGTATTCCTTCAGTGGTAGGCTCTTCTTTGATGTTCCGCTCTCCTTCTGTCTCTTCAAAGTACAGGTGCCTCAGATCCTCTAGACTATCATCTTCTGGCTCGCTCTCAATCCTTTGGCAAGCCAACTTGTGTCTGCCATCGGGGTTCAGCACCAATGGCCTCCCGTCTGTGCACTGATCGGGGGAAAACAATATTCATTTTATGGCCTGTAATGCTTGGGATATCAGGTCTGTCTTCCCCTTAAATGAGAAGCACTGAAAAAATTTGTCTGAAATCTCCTACCAGGAACTGGTCCCTCTCTTCCTCTCTTCTTCTAAGTACCAGGCTTGCGGAATGGTATCCAAGGAGTGGACAAACTGATGTAACCACAGCTCGTCCGAATATCCCACACCTCTCCACTGCTCTTGACATAATTTCATATGGTATTTTAGATTAGAATTTCCTTGGTACCTTCGTTTTCTTTGAGGTCCTTTTTCTTCATTAAACTGCGCCCTCAAAGCCACCGCAACACAACTCCACCGCGACAGGGATTTGTGGTGATTTTTCCACCACTGGGCTGAGGTGGACTGTAACGCTACATCCATGAGTGGTCTTCTTTTCTCTTCCGGTACCTTATCTTCTACCTTTTCAATGAAGGTATTTACTGCTTGCATATTGGACAAGGTGGGGTGTTCCCTTATCTCAGCCCCAATCCAATGGATTCTTCCAATACTGGCACATCTCCTTGTGCTGGTCTCATACCCACCTTGTTGCCAGTCCTCCCAAGCTATTTCTGAGCCCAGCTCCAAGCTCTGGACACTTTGCCAGCTTACGGAGCTAGTTGTTGTCGGGTTAATGTAATCCTCCCTCTTTCATGTGGTCATCTGGTAGAGTTTTTCCAACAACTGGCCATCTTCCCTGTTATCTACTGTTTCTGTATATCTCAGACCTTGATATGGGTCTAGAGGCCGAGTGACTCTAACTTCCCCATCTTCAAAAATCATTAACTCCTTGTTGAGATCAATGATGACATAGTTTTCAAAAGCCTAGTCGATCCCTAGCAATGCATGGTACGGATCTTTGTCTCCCATAATATCTATTACCTCGAAGTCTATGTAGGTCTTTAACCCTGCAATATCTACCTCGACTTCTTCGAGTCTGTCGATCAGCACAATGCAGTACTGGTTTGCCATCCTGAGTTGGATCAGTGAATAAGTCAGTCGTGGTCACCCTAAAGCTTCCCAAGTCTTCCGAGGTAGGATATTGACGTCGGATCCCAAATCAAGCATGGTGTCCCTGATCTGGAATCCCGCAACTTGTGTGTCTAACCGGAACTCTTTTCCCGTTCTTCTTTTGTTCCGCTTTACTCACTGTACATACTGTGGTGCTGTTTATGGGGATTCCCTCGCTCCTACGTTCCCCTACAACATTTCCTCCAGGATATGCTTGAGTTGTTCCCGCATTAGAGTGTTGTCAACAATTTTGAGAAATAAGTGGAACCATTCCTCAATTAGAGCCCCTGTAGCGATCTGCTCACTGGTATCTTTCTTCACAGGTAACTCAATACCTTTGTCTCCCCCTAGCTGGGAAAAACTTTCTACGGCCTCATGAAAATATTTTTTCTGCATTTCTGGCCTGATCAGTTGTTTCAGGGATGCTAGCCTGATCACCCTCATCGGATCCTTCTCACATGAATCCTCCCCCATTTTATTTCCTCCTCGTGTAACTATGGCTACGTTTTTCATTTCTGGAGTCGTTGTCCCTCTAGGTTCTGTGTTCACCAGATTTGTGCCTCTCTTCCTTGCTCTTTCCTCCCATTTCTTGATAAGTTCAGGACAATCTTCTGTCGCGTGTGTGTTCACGCAGCACTGCAAACACCACGGTCTTCTGGGTAGGGGACATTCTCTGGCAACAAGTCCCTCTTGATCAAAATTGTAGCATCTCAACAGACCCCGTCCTCTTGTACGACCTCCCCTCATACCGCCTCCTCTACCTCTGGGAGCCTCATTCACTCTGTAGGAGGGCCGATCTAATCGGTCTACCAGTGCATCTAGAGCTCTGCACTATTCGGTGCTGTGAGTCGTCAAAGCGGAGAACTCACAATACACATTGTTCGAAACATTGGAGTACTTCTGTAATATCAGACACATCCAAGGTTGATGACCCACTATTCTGCAAATTTCGCAATACTATGTTGCAGCTTGGGTCGGCTTAATTAGGAACCCGGTATACTGTTGTTGCGGTGGATAGACCCCTTGCAATTTTATCTACGCAACTCCTTCGATAGGTGGAGCCCCCTGCACTGTCGTTGCTAAGGTCCCCACTCCCTGGCTTCGCAACCGAGGACACTCGGTCGCCACATGTCCTTCTACCATGCAATGTGTGCACCAGACATTTGGACTGGCCAGTCTTATGGGCTGCATCTCCTTAATTTTTTCAGTCATATTGGCAATCTAATGTTGCAGTCCTAGTAGGGATGGGTTCTGCGGGGTTGCCCCTCCCCTATATTATTGCGGGTAACCCACCATTGCCTCTATCTTCATAGTCTGTTCCAATGCATCCTGCAAGTTGTCAATATTTTGCTGAGTGAGGGGGGTTCACGTCAAGGGAAGCAGAGACTTGACGAACCAGTCCCTCTGATGATTCCGGTTGATCAGGTAGCTAAGTTTCCCGATCGCATCTTGGAACCTATGAATCAGCTCCCACGCAATCTCTCCTTCTCTTTGCTTGATCTCCCATAGTTCGGACAGACCTTGCTAGTCCGTTTGGGGTAGCTTAAACTCTCTGACAAAGTCACACTTGACATCTGCAATCACTGGATTCTGGTGGGCCTCTAACCACTTTATGAACTAGCATAATTCCCCTTCTCTCAGCGTGGTTTGGAATTCGATCAACTTTCCTGCATCTGGCGTCTGCCTAGCCATCCATATGGCTTCACAGAGGTACCAGTGTTGTTCCACATCATCATTACCCTGCCCAGAAAATTCTAGGTACCGGGTGAATGATCCCACCATATTCGCTTGTGGAGATGTAACTAGAATGAACCCTTTGGGTCTTGGTTGCATAAGTATACCACTGGAAATGCTACTATTAACATGCGTTGCTGCTGACAACTGACTGCTATTCAATCCACTCAACTTTTTTAACTTAACAAAAATATCACTTAGGGGTTTATAAAGTACCAGGGGAAGGTAGGGACCCATGCTATTCGAACTTTGTGGAGTATAAATACCTGGAGATATGAATGGCGTCCTTTCTTGGAATAAATGTTGCATCACGATGTACCACTTGACATTAGAATCTTCTTCGGGGCATGTGTCTACATATCCTTCATTAGACATTGTCTCTCTATTCCTCTGGGCTAGGCTCCCATGCACCTGTTGCACTCCCTCAATGGTCCTTCCCATCTCTTTGGGACCCACCTGGCCTTCCATGTCCACTATCCTCTGAGGCACCTCCTCCTTATCCTTTCAACTACTCCCCTGTCGTTCCAACTCCCTCATCACCCTCTCTCGCCACCTTTCGTTGATCTGTGCCCTCCAATGTGCACGTCGCTCCCTCAACCTCCTTGTGGTTTCAACATCCATTCCGCTACTCCACCTCTTCACATTTCTTGTAGCATTTTTCCCTCAAGCCCTTCCCCCAGCACTGGAGGTTTACGCTTCCATTCCTGATTTCTGGAACTCCATCAGCCCTTCATCCACCATCAAGGCCTTAATCCATAATGGAATTTCCTTCAAGAGCTTCCCTCTTAGTCCGGATCAGAATATAGCTTCTGCTTGGAGAAATACTGGTAGCACTCTGCTGCAAACTCCATAGTATACCTGTCCAAGGTAAATTCTACCCAGAAATATACAGCTCGGGTCAACTCGGCATCCAGACGATGAAGGGCCACCAGATCTCCGGGCACCCACTTGCAGTTGATCTTCCATGATTTTTCCTTAGTCACTTTGTTCTGCAGCCTCCGCAACCAGCTATAGAGTTCGCTGGGGAACTTTCCCCAGAAGATCTCGTAGGTATCGCTGGCAGAATCAGAGAACATAACTAGATTTCTAATCACCTTCTCTTTTTGATTTCTTAGCTCAGCTTGCTGAGTTATAAACTGGTCTAGGTGGTTATCCCACCATCTCTGTATTTCTCCTTCGAAGATCCTTAATACCATGATCTAGTTCCCCTGACGAATTTTATGGTCCTGGCAACGGAACCATTTGTTGGCGAGGAAACAAGTCTCGCGGGCAAGACCCAAGTTCATGGATTGGGCCAACAAGGGATTCCACTGTATTCTAGCACCACGCCGGAATTTTCACCCTACTCCGAAGAGCAAAGATTCTCACCTAAGGCATGTCGTGACCACATGAAGGAGGGGAATAGACCAGTATCAGTAGATGGATCCACAACTCAAAGCTAACGCAGAATCGTACGCATACATAACACCTTATATAGAATATCTCTTAGAACATCATGCAGATAATAGGAAATTAAAATTTTAAAGTACCACAGGAATCATGCAACACATTCAAGACATACGATATACCAGCAACCTTCAGATATATTAAGAAACATTCAGCAGAATCAAGTGTTACATCGCTCGATAGAATGAGCTTCCAGATTCAATTACAAAGGTCCTGCAGGACAGAGAGAGACACTATAGCAATAACAGATCTATGGAGACATAAGAAATACAATGATGTCGAGACCGGGACAGAGCTCTCCTATGGCGTCTGCTCCTCAGTCTCATTCTACTCTAACCTCTCTCTCTTTTACCTTTTTCTGTCTAAACTTTTGCTACTGGGTGACGACCTATTTATTCACCAGCCAGCGTAACTATTAGTTTCTCCTGTGTTCTCACACGACTGCTTTCAGCTTCTTTATATTGAACAAGAGTTCCACTATCTGACCTTTGCCACATCTTTCTTTCATCTGTGCCTTTTTGCGCCAACCTTGCCACCTATCTCCTGCTCCTTCGCAACCTTGTCAGCTTTGCTGCCTACCGTTGTTGCACCTGCCATGTGCCGATCCACAACCCAAAATCTGTCTTCATGCAAAATTCAAAACAAGGGCCCCAACACATCATCCAAAAATCCTCCTCATTGACACGACTCATGAACAAGGTACCCTAAGGCATTCTCCCACATCTAGGACTCACCACTTTGAGAAACATACTACAAGCCCATCTCCAAATGGCTTAGTGTGAGGGTGAAGCAGTACCCTTCAGGATTACCTCTCCCAAATTTATGCTCAAATCCTCCTACTCGTGCATGTGATCCTCATGAAATTGAGTAATATTTGTTTGATCCTAGAATATGTAATCCCATTCCTAGGATTACTCCTCCATATATATCTATAATGTATCTCAACAAAGGTGTCAGGTATGTGCTATATTATTTACACGACTAGCCCCATGTGCAATACATATGTGTCAGGCGCGATAGGGGGGAGGAAACCCCCCCTACTTGAGGGGTTACAAGGGGGTAAATAGCCCCCCCTGCTAGGGGGTTTACAAGGGGGAAGTATCCCCCCTACTTAGGGTTTGAGGCAACACCTCGAAAAATAAATTTTGGGCAATTTTTGCATCTGTAATTTTTAGGTGCATTGTGGTTTTACCCATGGTTTTTAATATATATTCAAAGGAACTATGATTATATTCTAATACCAGGTTAATGGATTGGGGTTTTATGACTTCTACAACATGTATATAATGTATTATAACACTGTAAAGGAACATAATGAAAAATCAATCTAGTTTTCCCGATTTTGGGTTCTAGGAAAAAAATCTTTGTATATATTTTATGTGATTGCCATTGTATATTTTTTGTTAGCTTCAATAATTTTCTTACATGTATCATCTGTATATGGTTAAAACGTAAAAAAGGAGGGCAAGATCCAATCCTACCTTCACTCTCCACAAGAATACACTCCAACTTTATACCATGAGGAAATCCATCCAACTTTGATGTCTCCCTAAAAGAACCAAAGGCTCTTGGTTGGCCTTCTTATACCAAGGCTCATCTCCCTAGACATCATCCCAGACTACTAATGAAATCCTCATGTCCTCATCATCATAAAGGAAATCATCACAATCATTCTCTGCATCATTATCAACAACACCAACATCGATTAATGATGTCCCATCACTATTATCCTCATTTGCTATGAAATTATGATGATAAGCTTAGAACCTTATCCATAAAAATCTCCATAATCTTCGCATGCTACAAAAAATATACTCCACATGGTCCAATATTTGATGTGCCTCAGTGATCAAATGTTTTTCCTCCACAAAAATAGATATCATCCTTGAATCTACATCCATACCATCTCTCATTATCTGCACTACCACTAGATCATGTCCCGAGAGAATGAACAATATCTCCATATGAGGAATTGGTACAACTCTTTTTCCTATCAATATATCGTGTCCCAATACAACATCATAATCATCCAGTTGTACAATAGTTAAGTCAAATTTTCCCTTTCGATTTCCCATTTGAATGGGTACATTCATAATTATTCTAAGTACTGTCCTATCCTTAGAGTTAATTTCTTTGAAGAACATGTGAGTCGATACAACATACAACCCAATTGTCTTGCCACATCCTCCCTCATAAATTTATGAGTCACATCATTATATGTCATAACAATCCACCTACTCCCAACAATATCAACACTCACAAAGTTCAGTAGATTCTAGCTCTAGTCATGCTTTGGAATGGCCTTCTTAATATAAGTTGCCCCCAAAACCTACATCACTGCCACAAATTTCTCCTCTTCTTGCTCAGTAAAACTAACTTCTATGTCAATGGACAATTCTTCACCATATGATCCTTCGCATATATCCAGCATGAAAGAGGTTTCTTCTCTTTCCATTTCATGTCCTACTTCAACCCATCATGTTTTGAAGACTTCCCCCTTCCTTTTTCATCCTTGTTCTTTCTCGTTCCACTATCATGCTTACTTCCTTCTGTCTTCCCTTCACTTAAAAATCCAAAAGCTTATATGTTGTAGTGATAGTTGCTACAAGAGACTAAACATTCTATCTTCTTAGTTTAGCCTGTGCCCATGGCTACAATCCAACCATAAAATTTAAAAACAAATATTACTCTAACATATCCTTAATCTCAAATATGAGTCCTGAATATTCTTTAATGCAGGCCTAAATTCTTCATATCTGTTTTAGATTCCTTCATTTATTCCTTGAAACCCATGATTGATTTCCCAGTCCAAAATTCACATACAAATATTCCTTCATCTCTAAGCATGTAGTGATATTATTGGTAATGTGACTTGCTGCCAATTCTTCCATCCTAATCTCCACCATAGTTTTACTATCCCTCTCAAATATGTAGCAGTGTTTCATACTTTCACTTTATCTAAGTATCCACTCATCTGACCCAAAGACTACTCCATATCACAACAAAACTTGCCGAATAAATTTTCACTCATGGTACGACCATATGTCTCTAGTTCTTTGGCCTTCACCTTTATTGAAGTGCTAAAAAAATTCTACCCAACAACCTTCTCCAATAATGAAATTGTCTCTAATTTCTCACTGACCAAACCAACAAGATCATTCACCTTCTCTTCAAGTCAATTCATCCTCATTCCATCAATGTGGCGTTTCTCGGTCAACTAAGAGATAAGTCCAACTAGACTCTACTCAAGTGTTTCACTGTTTTCAACATGTGACCCACCCATATCCATTATCTATAAGAACCCCAATCACCAATCCTACACAAATCCTCCTAATAACCAAGCCCAATAAAACCATTATCCAAACAATATTTCGCTCCCGAAAATCGATCACAACATACCTAACTTACCCCAAATAGAAAAAATCCTCCAACCTGCAATATCTACAAATCACCTCCTCAAAGTGATAAACTGCCAAACAGATAATCCTGATCCAACAGTATCTCATTGATCAAGAAGATTCTCTGTGTTAATGAACATCTCATAAAATATGCTCTGAAATCCACCTTTAGAATAAGCTCTAATATGCCACCTTTGTGTGCTAAAGAGCTACCTGTAGCAATTAATCTCTGATACCACCTATCACGCCCTGTGAGTGTTCCCATGAATTCAGGAACTTTATGACCATTGGGTGTGTGGCACAAGCGTTCTCCTCAACAATTTCATGGCCAAATTGCGAGTACAACATTTGGATTATGCCTCTACAATGTGTTTCTTAATGTTTTTAGTTACATATTTGTATGGAATTAAAAATCATTAGATCGCAAGTACCATCATCATCATATGAAACATTCATTAAGCTTCATTCAATGAAATTACAAATACACATCATAACCATGTAACAATGCACAATACATAGGGTGGACGGTCGTAACCTCCAAATGATTTACCACAACTCAAATATGAAATATGTTTATGTTACATGAAATGGTAGGAGGCTCGGGTCACTCCCCTACCCATCTCCTCCAAAAAAAAGACAAGGACTGACCTCAAAGTACAATATGAGGTCACCTCAGTTGGGTCTAACATGACCAGTTCACCTGTAGGGTGGCAGAATTATACCCATGGCCTGAAACCTCAGACGCACACCTCAAACTACACCTTCAAATTGTTCCCTCAGTTCCACACCTCACACTTGTACCTATAGGTTATTCCACTTGCATGTCTACAACATGTCACAACCAATAGAGCTTCCCCTTGTCCTACTTTACTTTATGAAGGTAGGGAAAACATACTCCCTGTGCAACATTGGTTAGACCTTGACCAAGTGATTCCCAAACCCACAACTTAGTCCTACCATGATCCTCTTTCATTCAGACCTGCTTACTCTTCAGTGTTGTGTAATGTCCCCAAATCTTGGATTACACGGTGAGGTGGTTAGGAGGGATTTCCAGAGATTGTGTCATCCTAGTCATAGGAGTAAGATTAATTCATTGTTGGGACAAGAGGGATTTAAAGTATTTTTATGGGTCTTCATGGGATCGCTTACCATATTTCATCATTAGGACCAATTCTGCAAGGTTTTCTCTTGGTTCCGTTGCATTCCAATGATTTTCTCAAAATGGCATTATTAATAGGCATATTTTAATTAATTATGCTTAAGGTGTTGTTCAGGTTGATTACTTGGAGAAACACCTTAGTGTAATATCTCGTTGGAATCATGGTGAAAATATCTACAAGAAAAAATGATGAAAAGGGGCTTTGGGTGGATGGTGTGACCACATAGGAAAATTAAGCATTTTCAGGCATTAAAAGTGACTTTAATTGGTTTATAAAAGTCACTTTATTAAATAAGGAAAGGAAAAGTGCTTTTAAATATTCAATTGGAGGGAAAAGGTAAATGAGTTTAAAAAGTGAAATATCATAAAGTGCCTTAATAAAAGTGAATTTAATAAAAAGGGTAAGGTGAAAAGACAAGCCTAAATTAATAAAAGAAGCAAAAGGAGGAGACTTTATTCATTCGTGCATTTGTGAGTTTGGAGAAAGAGATCTTGGAGAGAGTTTGAAGGAGAAGTCGAGGGTTTGGAACCCTAGCCGCCATAACATACTTCGATGTTGAAACTAGACACCCTATTTTGGGATTCAGGAGTGAAATCACTCAGATTTCACTGTTGGGCTTCAATGGAGAACGTGATTTTGAAAAACACTGAGGTATTCATGTGTTAAAAAATAGATTTCTAAAATCTTATTGGGTATTTTTTATTATATAATGTTTCAGATTGAGGAGTTAAAAAATATGAGCCTTGGGAACTGAGCTTCAGGACCAAGAGGAGACAAATTCTGAATCTAGAAATTAACACACCATCATGGTCATAAGTTGTAAGGAAATGTGACTCAATATTCTTCTGTAGAGTAACAGTTCAAATCTATAGCGAAAGTATAAAGTCCTCTTAACTATTGGAAGGACTTTAATTATTCCTTGGGCTGCGTAAAATTACTGGACTGAGCATTTTGTCACTAGAAAATTTGGCAGAAATTCCGACGACCAATTCGTCGCTATTCCGACACATAGTCGTCGCAAGAGCGACAGTTCGAGGGCGGACAAAACGTGGTTTGTCATGTCGTCGCAGTTCCGATGCACGTAAAAAGTGTCGCACTATCGACACTTCTTCCGTCACTTCCGAACAAGTGTCACTCTTCCGACGTCTCACCAACCGTCGTGCCTCCAACGTTTGTAAATGGTCGCACTTCCGACGCAATGTGGTCCGACGTTTTGAACGTCGCTCTTCCGACGTTTGTAAACAGTCGCAATTCCGACACAACGTGGTCCGACGTTTTGGACGTCGCTCTTCCGACGTCTGTAAGATGTCGCAATTCCAACGAAATGTGGTCCGACGTTTGGAACGTCATTCTTCCGACATTTGTAATCTGTCGTAATTCCGACGAAATGTGGTTCAACGTTTTTATACTGTCTCTCTTCCGACGTTTCTGGGTTGTCACAGTTCCGACGTCTACAAGGCGTCGGTAGACCGACAGAGGGTTCAATTTAAAAAAAAAAAAATGAAACTTTAAAAGACGAGAAACGTTGTTTTGAATATATTATATGAAGTAAAATACTCCATGAAGTCATTACATTTTCACATCTGAAGATTGGAACCCAAATATCCATCCAGAAAAATGGAAGTCCCACCCCAAACAATGATAGAAAAATACCCCATGTCACCTACAGGAACATGATATAAAACCCAGTAACGGTCCACATGGAGATTATCTACAAATCTGAGAAAGCATCCAAATATGCCTGAGGCATCTATAAGAAAGTGAAATAGCAGTATGTAGAATAGCAAAGCAACAGATAGAGTACCAACGTCCATTGTTCCAAATACAAATTAAAGTACCCAAAACCCTGCAACAGAGAAAAACGCTAATCATGTGAGGAGTGTGATATGTCCAAAATATAAAAATACCATCAGACCATATCAATAAACCAGCAACATAGACCAGCATCGCTAGTTTTGAAGGCAGAGTGATAAACATTAGTCATTTTTTTTTCACAAGAGAAAAAACGCTATTTTGAATATATTATATGAAGTAAAACAGTCCATGAAGTCATTACATTTTCACATCTGAAGATTGGAACCCAAATATCCATCCAGAAAAGTGGAAGTCCCACCCCAGATAGTGATAGAAAAATACCACATGTCACATACAGGGACTTGATATAAAACCCAGTAACGGTCCACATGGAGATTATCGACAAATCTGAGAAAGCATCCAAATATGCCTGAGGCATCTATAAGAAAGTGAAATAGCAGTATGTAGAATAGTAAAACAATAGATAGAGTACCGACGTCCATTGTTCCAAATACAAATTAAAGTACCCAAAATCCTTGAACAGATAAAAACGCTAATCATGTGAGGAGTGTGATATGTCCCAAATATAAAAATACCATGAGACCATATCAATAAACCAGCAACATAGACCAGCATCGCTAGTTTTGAAGGCAGAGTGATAAACATTAATCATTTTTTTCACAAGAGAAAAAACGTTGTTTTGAATATATTATATGAAGTAAAAAAGTCCATGAAGTCATTACATTTTCACATCTGAAGATTGGAACCCAAATATCCATCCAGAAAAGTGGAAGTCCCACCCCAGACAATGATAGAAAAATACCCCATGTCACATACATGGACTTGATATAAAACCCAGTAA
This sequence comes from Pinus albicaulis, assembly GCA_034641835.2. Classification (NCBI taxonomy): domain Eukaryota; kingdom Viridiplantae; phylum Streptophyta; class Pinopsida; order Pinales; family Pinaceae; genus Pinus; species Pinus albicaulis. The sequence goes on along the minus strand of CM076581.1, from coordinate 959,378,497 downwards.
CGGTCCACATGGAGATTATCGACAATCTAAGAAAGCATCCAAATATGCCCGAGGCATCTATAAGAAAGTGAAATAGTAGTATGTAGAATAGTAAAGCAATAGATAGAGTACCGACATCCATTGTTCCAAATACAAATTAAAGTACCCAAAATCCTTGAACAGAGAAAAACGCTAATCATGTGAGGAGTGTGATATGTCCCAAATATAAAAATACCATGAGACCATATCAATAAACCAGCAACATAGACCAGCATCGCTAGTTTTGAAGGCAGAGTGATAAACATTAATCATTTTTTTTTCACAAGAGAAAAAACATTTTTTTGAATATATTATATGAAGTAAAACAGTCCATGAAGTCATTACATTTTCACATCTGAAGATTGGAACCCAAATATCCATCCAGAAATGTGGAAGTCCCACCCCGGACAGTGATAGAAAAATACCCCATGTCACATACAGGGACTTGATATTAAACCCAGTAACGGTCCACATGGAGATTATCGACAATCCGAGAAAGCATCCAAATATGCCCCAGGCATCTATAAGAAAGTGAAATAGCAGTATGTAGAATAGTAAAGCAACAGATAGAATACCGACGTCCATTGTTCCAAATACAAATTAAAGTACCCAAAATCCTTGAACAGAGAAAAACGCTAATCATGTGAGGAGTGTGACATGTCCAAAATATAAAAAGACCATGAGACCATATCAATAAACCAGCAACATAGACCAGCATAGCTAGTTTTGAAGGCAGAGTGATAAACATTAATCATTTTTTTCACAAGAGAAAAAACGTTGTTTTGAATATATTATATGAAGTAAAACAGTCCATGAAGTCATTAAATTTTCACATCTGAAGATTGGAACCCAAATATCCATCCAGAAAAGTGGAAGTCCCACCCCATACAATGATAGAAAAATACCCCATGTCACATACAGCGACTTGATATAAAACCCAGTAACGGTCCACATGGAGATTATCGACAATCTGAGAAAGCATCCAAATATTCCCGAGGCATCTATAAGAAAGTGAAATAGCAGTATGTAGAATAGTAAAGCAACAGATAGAGTACCGACGTCCATTGTTCCAAATACAAATTAAAGTACCCAAAATCCTTGAACAGAGAAAAACGCTAATCATGTGAGGAGTGTGATATGTCCAAATATAAAAAGACCATCAGACCATATCAATAAACTAGCAACATAGACCAGCATAGCTAGTTTTGAAGGCAGAGTGATAAACATTAATCATTTTTTTTTCACAAGAGAAAAAACGTTGTTTTGAATATATTATATGAAGTAAAACAGTCCATGAAGTCATTACATTTTCACATCTGAAGATTGGAACACAAATATCCATCCAGAAAAGTGGAAGTCCCACCCCAGACAATGATAGAAAAATACCCCATGTCACATACAGCGACTTGATATAAAACCCAGTAACGGTCCACATGGAGATTATCAACAATCTGAGAAAGCATCCAAATATGCCCGAGGCATCTATAAGAAAGTGAAATAGCAGTATGTAGAATAGCAAAGCAACAGATAGAGTACGTACTGACGTCCATTGTTCCAAATACAAATTAAAGTACCCAAAATCCTTAAACAGAGAAAAATGATAATCATGTGAGGAGTGTGATATGTCCAAAATATAAAAATACCATCAGACCATATCAATAAACCAGCAACATAGACCAGCATCGCTAGTTTTGAAGGCAGAATGATAAACATTAATCATTTTTTTTTCAGAAGAGAAAAAACGCTATTTTGAATATATTATATGAAGTAAAACAGTCCATGAAGTCATTACATTTTCACATCCGAAGATTGGAACCCAAATATCCATCCAGAAAAGTGGAAGTCCCACCCCAGACAATGATAGAAAAATACCCCATGTCACATACAGGGACATGATATAAAACCCAGTAATGATCCACATGGAGATTATCGACAATCTGAGAAAGCATCCAAATATGCCTGAGGCATCTATAAGAAAGTGAAATAGCAGTATGTAGAATAGTAAAGCAACAGATAGAGTACCGACGTCCATTGTTCCAAATACAAATTAAAGTACCCAAAATCCTTGAACAGATCAAGAAAAACACTAATCATGTGAGAATTCTAAGTAAAGTTAATCTATTAACATTGCGAATAAAATTACACCGAAGTCAAAAACATTGCCTGGCCATACACATGGCAAATTTTTCATCAAAAAATCAAAATATTAAGAAGACTGCCCTCATACGGGGAAACCAGTCTTGAACGTTTAATTTACAGAATTCAAAAATATTACAACGGTCCAGCACAGTAAAATAATCTAAAAGCAGCCCAATTAAGTGGGCCTGCTAAGCAAGAAAAACAAATTAACCAAACTACTCCTCTGGTGGTTCCTCCACGATTCGGCACCATCCTTCGGAAGGTCCAGGATCGCTAGGTGCTACCTCCACATGCATGCCACAGCTCCCCTCCTGAAGGCCCGAATGCTGGCTGGCTTTTTCCGAGCTCAGACCCGCTGGACAGGTGCATTCTTCTTCCGTTTGGGCCTCCTCGCGGAAGACCACAGTGACTAAAGCCGTGATTCACGGGCGGTTGAGAGAGCAATTAAAGGAAAATTGCGCAGTGCGCGTCGTGGGCGAAGGTGAACTAGCGGTGGGGAAGCGACGAGCAGGGGAATCCATATGGTGGCCAGATCCTACAAGTCGACCCCGCCCACTCCTAGTATTTGGATATTGACCTGCGTAATAATCACTAGACTGGCCAGAAGTCGACTTTGTTGAGGGGCTGGAGGGAGCGCGCAGGGGTTGACCTCTAGTGCTCCCCCTGCGGCAACGCATCCTATGACGCACGCGAGGCATGGGTGAAATCTCAGGCGCAGTGGGCACAAGAGGAGACGAAGAAGCAGAATTCCAATTAACAGAGGAAGACAGGCATAGACAGAACCGAGAGAAATGAAAATATGCAGCAAGGTCTAGGCAGCAGTTCAACTGGCCACTTCTCCTTATCGTCACAGTTAGCAGGCAGTGTAATCCAGCAACCGGCTTGTCTGAAAAACCATGGCTAAATGCCATTTTTTCGACCCGACTGCAATGCAATCAAAGGATGCCCATCATAACTAATCTTTGATCATTAATAACGAGAGCCGAAGGCCGGATCAAATTGGAGCGTGCGGAATCGCTAAGAGGAGTGGAGGTCCGATCTTGAATAGTGTTAAAAATTAATTAATGTGGATTTGATGTGAAAACTTAATTGAACAGCGTTAAATGTTAATGTGATTGATATGAAATCGCCATATCCATGTCCCATCGCCTTAAACGCCATCGAATGCACCCGCAACCGGGAGCAGGGCAAGTTTTTATTGAGGACACGTGGCAGAAATTGATTGGAGCGGATCTTTGTTTGGGCCACTCGCGCAGTGGAAATCCGGACCCGAAAAATATTAGGGCGAATTTGATAAGAAATTCGCGTCACAACTCTCCCTCCGTACGCCAGCCCAACTTCGGACCCAAAAAAGATTAGGGCAGAATTCATTTGGTTTTCGCGTCACAAAATTGGCCGACGTCAGCAGGCTATTTTGGAACGCGAATTTGGTTTGAATTATGGTTTATCGCCGTTTGAAGTCCGGCGGGCTCGACTTAAGAACAATTTTGTTTGATCCCATCTTATAAAAATTGTGTTGGTTTTCTTTGATAATACACATATTTATAATAAATCATGGGAATACCACACTAAACATGTGGAAAAGTTATATAAATAATTATTGAGAACAATCATTTTTATGTAAAAATATCCAAGGCGAGGTCTGTGTAGAGAACCGGGGTCGTGAAAAATGTTCAAATATAAAATCCCGCTTAATAAAGAGAAAAAAAATTTGTGCTTTCGGAACCTGACCCGAGGATTGGACATGAGTTAACAAACAAAAGGATAGCGGAACCAGACTTGCACCCGTGGTCAAGCCCTCTACCAAAACCACGAGCGGAATCACAAAAGTGGGTTGCCCATATCGCACCGCTTTTGCGGAGTAGGCGGTATTTCCTATTCGCGAGCGATTCCATAGGGAATGCGACACGTGGCGAAGTGACCCCGGAAAACAACCGTTTAACCCACGCCATCGCAAACCCGACGATGGAAGCCGAGCGAAATTGCCAAGAGTCGTTGATTTGGAGAAGGGCCATCGGACGGTGGTCGCACGTTGAACTTGCCCGGAGGTTAACTAAGGTGTGTGGAGGATAGCCAGGTACGATACGAGTGTTTGATTGGTTATTGATATATATAGGTGGGGCCGAAGTATAATGAAATTGTTTAATTAAACGATTGGCGGATAATTAGCATAAGTCTGGAGCGTGATTGTTGTAAGGCTGGGTGGTAAAATATAGAGCCGAAAGTTCATTACAAGTTATTTATTTAAAAAGAAACATGGAGTATAAATACAAAGTGTTGAAAGTTAAAAATTGGTTATAAGGATTGGAGATAATATAAAGTCGGGAATATAAATTAAAGTCCAACCATTGTGGATAGTATTTATTTATCAAATTCTACGAATTTGATAAATAAACCCTAAGAAAGAAGAAGTCAATTAAGACTCAGGCTGGAGGAAAAGAACGGGGTAAACCAAGGGAAAATGCTGACAGAGCGATTGTAGACACACCAACTCTCCTTGGGGGTCCAATTTCAGTTTTTTTGCGTCACACGATGATCTCTCTTCTTTGGCATTTACTTGTATTGAAGATCACTATACTAGGAATAAGGAGTTATTTTCTCGAAAAATAACCCTAGCCAAACATTGACAATGCATCAAGGATATCTTTCTATGCTTCATAAGCACATTTTTTCTACTTCTAAATCATGTCTTGGAAGCGGTTGTTGTGCTGGAAATTACTCACCAGTTGGTTTCATACCAAAGTCTTTTTCACATTTTCAGCATCCAATACATGAAAAAGATAATGGTTTAAAACAACAAAATATTTGAAATTTTGCAAGAATTGTTTGGCACACTTTGAATATGAATTTTGAAGTCAAGTGCATGATGCTGTATAGGATCAAGTGTCATTTTGAATACCAAATGTTTCACAAGAAACTTCTCAACATGCTACCCTGCAGTAAGGATTAAATGACAATATTGCATCAACTATTTCCATAATAAAAGTGCACCTCTGCCATAAGACTAAACAACTACAAATGTTGTAGATCTAACAAGACCACACAATCAAATGTATTCCACAAGGCCAATACTGTATGAAAAATGAAAAGGAGTTTGCAACCAAAATACCTTAGGCAACTAATTCAATTAGATACACCAAACCATCAGCAAAAAGGAAAACCAGCCTACTCAAAAGGCAAGCGTTTACCTCCTTTGACAAAATTTTGAGTTCCGAAACAAGGGCCTTTATTGTTTTGTCAATGCCCCTAGTAATTTGAATGGGGTTTGCACCTGCTGCAACAACCTAAACAAAAAGGTTTCATTTCAAATTATTTTCCACAAATTTAAGATACAACCATTGTCAATTTTGTATTTCCTAACAAGCTCATAAATTTTGACAAAAGAACCAAAAATTTTTAATACCCGATAGCAATTTTTTCACTCAAAAACTATCTTAGACTCAATAAGCCCAACCCAAAACTAAAAAACCAAACACCGTAATACCCTACAAAAATGAATAGATGATCTTAATCCAGTACTATCGACAAAAAGTTACCTTTACACCCTCACTTATTAAACCCTGTGCTGTTGAATTTTAACTTCAATTGCTGCAGCAGAAGGACGGATGCAGCAGCAACATTTTTTTTTGGAGGTTGCTTGCATGCCATCCAGAAATTTAATTCAGCATTTAAAATTCCTGCAAGTTTTTTTTGTAGACGGCCACAGCCATATTTCTGTACAGGATTGTATTTAAACACAACAGGCAGCATTAACGCAATTCACCAACCAGAAATTAAACAAACATAAATTTACCCGACAGTTTTGTAAATTCAAAAAGAGGACACGTGGAGCATTAATATTGGATCGCATGAAATTGAAGGGAATCTGAAAACCTGAAAACCGGACCCGAATTTTTTATAGGGCACATTGGATTGAGAATTCGAGTTAAAATTAGGCAGACGTCAGCATCCCATTTTGGAACGCGAATTTGGTTTGAAATTCAATCTATTTAGAATTTTGAAGTCCGACAGAAAGGGTTCTTTAATGTTTTGATAGTTTAATATATACATATGTTATATATATATATCATATGCGAAATGAAAGGTGGGCCATAGAATTTAGTTTTAATTTTATTTTTTTTAAAAGAGGGTTTATTATAATATGCTTTATATGTTCCGGCATATAAAAATAAAAAGGTCGAAAAAGCTTGGTAGTTTTTTTTATAGACAGTACGTAAATTTTTTATTACATAGCAGTGTGTAAAAAGTGAAAAACTGAATGTAACTTTTTAAGTGTGTATGCACAGCAGTGCGAAAGGGAAAAACACAGCAGAGTGTTTTAGAGACAGAGTATGTTTGTTTTGAACAGACAGTGAGTTGGTTTTATGCACTGCGTTTTGTAGCAGTCATAATTTTGTAATCCCTCTCAGTGAGGAAGTAGTGTAATAGTTTTTTTTTGAGTTATTGAAGAGAATAGAAGTTTGTTTTCAAAGTATTGAAACTCTGTCTCCTGTCAAAGAAATTTTTATTTTCTCTGTGTTAGAGGAAGGGAGATTTATTCTCCATTCATTGTTCTGGAATTTTTCAATATTCCAACATGCGCAAGAACAACAGATGTTGTGGTTCCATCCCCAGCTAAATCATTTGTCTTTGCCGCAGCTTGCCTTACCAACTTGGCCCCAATATTTTCAACTGGGTCCTCTAATTCAACCAATAAAAAGGCCAAAACCATAGCATTGAGAGACATTTCATTACACTGTCAATAACAATAAAATTTGACTCAGCCATAACCCTTTCCTTTTATTGTTGTGAAAAGATTTATGCATTACTCTAATGTGGCTAATCCATAGGCCAAGTAGACCACTGGGTAACAAATATGTTTCCTTTCACCTTTGAGTTTTCAAATTATGCCTAACAAATCTAAGACATTTAAGAGGGGGAACTAATACAACGTTAAAAAGAAAACCAGAGCACACATCTACAAATTACCTCCTTAGCTACTGTCACACCATCATTAACTATTTTCGGAGAACCATGCTTGCTCTCCAAGATAACATTTTTCCCTTCGCCCCAAGGGTGACTCCAACAAGATCAGCAAGTTTGTTCACACCGCCTGCAAGACAAATTGACAATGCTTTCAGTAAGTGTGCAATTGAATGCCATACCATATGCCAAAACAACCCTCCATGAAAAATTAAAATAACACATTAAAATCGAATATAAGTGGACAAGGAAAGATCCACTGCAGTGAATTTTCACGTGCGTGTGACCTTCCTTTAAACATAATTTTTTCTCTGACCTGCAATTTTTTTGTCACTGAGCCATCCTTGTTGAAGTACAACTCCTTTTCCATAGCTCTTGTATTAACTACCTTCTCTTTGTCGCGTATTCTCAGATTCCCTCTTCTGCTTGAGCAATTAAAGGAAATGGGTGAAAAAACTGAAAGAGAAGACAATTGTCTGCCATAATTATCAAACATTGCACCCAACTTCTTCCCCTTTCCATTGTTACCCAATGAGGTAGATGTGGAAATTATTGTCATACCGCCCAAAGCAGAGGCCATCTTATTTTATGATGAATATAGAATTACAAGATCTTCATATTAGTATGAACCTTAAAAAACATGACTCCCATTGCTAAAAACCACTTTTAAGTGTAACAGGCAAACTAAACAACTATCGCAACTTTTGGCAACTTCTGGAGCATTAAGAGAGAAACAACCAAAGAGAAATACAACCACAATCCTCATTTTAATGAGACCGAACTATATATTTGCATTAAGATAATAGAAAGAAATCATGACTATATTAAGGCCACCACAAAACAATCTTTAACCAGTGTCTCTCGCAGCCTTCAAGTTGCCATGCTAGAGGTTGCATATTTTTAATTTAAATTCTTGACCTCTCGTGCCCATCTATGAATGCATCCAATGGGATATCTACATCAAATGCTCCTTTATATCCCCAAAAACAAATTCCCTACAACAAGAGCACCAGTATTGATGGATCACCCCACACCATCCCACCCACTAGAAATGGTGAAAAAGGAAACCCGAGAAACCTTCTGAAATATCTCAAGATGACTATATGGGTGGTTCTTATGAATCAACCAACCATTCATAACATGCTCATCAATCCAAACCATGAGTATTATGTGACAATATTCAAGCAGGCACTGAATCGAATTTCTGAAGCTATGTTAGAGAAACCCTAAACTCTCACTGAAAATAGGTGAAATGTGGCACCACTCAGAGATTGACATGTGCCAATTGGTACAAGTGGTAGAAAATTGGTATGCTCAAACAACGAGGTGATGCAGGAATGACATGAGGGAGAAAATATCAGAAAAGCCCCAAATCTGGAGAACTAAATCTCATCACCAACCTGAGATTGACAACTTTACATGATGTAACCTATGAAATCGTAAATGGAGAAATCATAGTAACAATAAATTAACCTATGTAACAATAAATTCGGATTCATCCTGGGAGTGGTAATGGGAGAAATCATAGTGAACAACAGGAAACATGCAGAGTTGCTTACAATCAAATAGATGAAAAACACATACAAAAAACCTAGATAATAATCATGAACAAGCTTAATATTGAATTATGAACTGTAAAGGAACTTACAAAATGTGACATTACGAACCCGGTCAAGCGCACAAGCAAAAATATCCTGGACATGACCCTGGTTGACAAGTTGTATTGCTCATGATGCAAGAGGATTTGTACCTGCACTGCCAAGTCAATCAAAATCCATCATTATATATACAATAAATACAAGTAATTGATGTAGTATTTTTTACTCTAAGATGCATTCTTATGATAATGTTAGAACATATGTTGAAAATGTCAAAACATACTTGAAGAAGCTCCTCTTCGTTTCAAGAACAATTTATTGGAGTCGCATGAACTTGGAACAAGCCTCCCACGATCTCAAAGAGTAGCAACTAAGTCAACAGTGACTTTTTTGTTGCTACGCTGGATCAAGGGAGGTTTGCTCCAAGATTAAATCGCTCCAATAAATTATTCTCTACTAAACAAGGCCAACCACGTGAAGGTGGAAGCTCTTATGGCCCCTCCCCCCCCTCACATCACTCTCAATTCCCCAATACCCAATCTATATTTCATTTTTTACTTTCATGAGCATAAAAAAAAATATTCAATAACTAATAAAAAAAAAATTCAACAAAAGTACGCAAGGAAACATTGAAATTAATGCTTGACATAAAAATAGTATGATAAATGAGTTTTTTATATAACGCAAAAAACGTTCCAAGTATGGTAATGTTTGTCTTATAATAATACAATATTTTACATTATCAAATTTTCTTTTTCTTCTTCCTATTTCTAAAGCTCCTAATTACATCATCAATATCATTGTGCTCTGCTCCTGTTTCATGCCTTTCGACCCGCACTGCTAACCTAGTTGCGTAGTCACGATGTCTGATATCATCCAGTGATGGGGCATCGCCTACAAAATAGATAATATTAAATTTTAATTGTCAGTTTTTAAATATCATTGAACTAGTTCGGTAATATTAATAAAAAAAATTGCAATGAGATTATTTACCTGGTGCACCAGTTGTCGCCGCTGACCTAGTTGCGTAGTCACGATGTCTGGTCTCATCCAGTGACGGGGCATCGCCTACAAAAACAGATAATATTAAATTTAATTGTCAGTTTTTAAATATCATTGAACTAGTTCGGTAATATTAATAAAAAAAATTGCAATGAGATTATTTACCTGGTGCACCAGTTGTCGCCGATGACCTAGTTGCGTTGTCACGATGTCTGGTCTCATCCAGTGACGGGGCATCGCCTGCAAAAACAGATAATATTAAATTTTAATTGTCAGTTTTTAAATATCATTGAACTAGTTCGGTAATATTAATAAAAAAAATTACAATGAGATTATTTACCTGGTGCACCAGTTGTCGCCGTTGAGACTGTTGCCCTGTCTTCCTCTCTGGTGGTAAGATCCTCAAGGGAAACATTCTCTGTCATTTAAACAAAAAACGTTATAAGGACAACCATCAAGGTATAATTAGAAAAAATTATAAGTGTAAATTAATTACCGTCACGGCCCTCACTGATAGTAGCATTGTCGGCCTGGTCCCCACTACAATGATCAAGTTGCACGTGAGGATCATCTACATCTGGCTCTAAAACTGGGTTATTTGCCTCGTCGGTAGTGCTGCTCCCCTGATTTAAACAAAGTTGTTAGACATTAAATTTATGGACGAAAACAAAAATATTGAAAGGTTAATGTTTTACCTTATCAAGCATTCTAGATCTTGGGACCTACCCCAAGCTTCTGCGACGTTCAACTACAGCTTGATAGCCAAAACGGAAAGCGATATTTTTATCTTCCTCTGTAGTTTCTGCTCCGAAGTCATCACCCTACATTACATATGATTGTGTATTTTTAATCATATCTGATAGGATTACAAAAACGTTGGAAGGCGATACAATTAATTATAAGATGTTTAGCTACTTAATTACAATTCTTGCAGCTAATTTCAAGTAGCCACCCTGGCCGAGCTTGTGATGGCCCTTTTTCTCTATCCTAGCTTTGGTTGCCTTGAGGTGTCAGGCAACCTAGCATCAAAAGATTGAAGTCAGATATGACGTAGCACACTTTTATTTTAGACATAAAGAAAATTAAAGCTATTGAATTAAAGTTGTAATTTACCTTGCGGGTCCAGCTGGCATTTTTCCTTCTTTCTTTGCCCTTTTCTCTTTTCCGTCATGGATGAGTGCTCTCCACTCACTCTCTGAAACTGCGAGAGGACGCTCATATCTAGGGTTAAATTGCAATTGCGTCCTATAGGTGTCCCCGGTATATTTCAAATATTTTCCGGCTACCTGAGCCACCGCTTTTCTGTCAAATGTGCCGACCCCAAAAAGGGCTTCTAGATAATCTAGAAGTTCTTTTTTCAAGTTGGAATTCTGGGAATTCCACCCTATACGTATGGTTGGGCCAAAAATTACCAACGCATGGCTCTCCAGAATCCTGTAGAACTCATTGTTTCCTACACAGAATAAAACCAAAAAAAAAAAAAGATATTATCATTAATTTAAAAATAAAAATCATGATAAATATGTTTTAGATAAAGTACATGAAATAGTTAAAATATTAAAATTTACCTAGGAGTTGTACATGCTTTATAGGGACACCCTCATCGTTCACCAACAACGTGCCATTAATGGTCCCTGTGGAGCTGACACGTGTAGCTCCAGGAAACGCAATAATGTAGTTGGCCATATCGGCCTCATCATTGCCAACACGTTCAGCGGTTGGCTGGGTGTCTGCTTGGGCAGGGTGTGTTTCTTGGCTAGCACCTAAAGGAGTAGAAGGTGTACGAGAGGGTTGTTGGGCAATCTCTTGCCCTTGTGTCCCACTACCACCAACACCGGATTTAGCAAGTGCCAGAAAATGATACATACAAAAGAAATTTTTGTTAGTTTAGTCAATGTAAAAATTAAAAATCAAACTATCACAATTCATCTCATGCAGAACAAAAAAAATATCCTTTTGACTTTTTATTATTACCCGATATCTTTCTAGCTTCCTCATAAGATGTTGTATCCTCTCTTCTGTTTCAGGTGTTTGAGGTGCGTCTATCAAAGTATTAAATTCCGACCTTGCATCTCGTGCCTTTTTTTGCAACAAGAACACTGGAGATGGGGATGAAGAAAGCTCTTCCTCAAAGAGGGAATCATCAGGCGTACCATGGCTAGGTGTCTTCATATTTGAACAAAATTAATATTATTTCAATTATGTAAATAACTAAAATACATGAAGATAGAGCAATGCTGGCACTTTACATGTTCTTCCGCTGGCCTCTTTCCACGATCATCCCGTCTCGGGGTTGTTCCTGTACTGCCCTGATCAGTCTGCCACATTGCAATAAAATTATAAATGTAAAAACTTGAAAACAATATCTAACTTGAAAACACAAAATGAAAACTCAAATAATTTCTAATAAGACACTGGAAGACAGAGTTAGAGTTTCAAATATGCCTTGCATTGAATTCAGTCCTGGAAACATGTCATTGCACATTAAGGCACCCAAACATTCACTCCACGAATGATATATTTAAGTAGGCTTCTCCTATTATGGGAAAACACCATACCTATAATGCATTCACTTGCATGTATAAAGGGAAAGGAAAACATTTTTTCATACAACGGTGACAAAGGCATCTTGGGGAAAGGTATCTTCACTTTTTATTTATGTTGTTCACCCACACCACTCTCGTGTTTTCACTAATCCTGTTTTGTCATTTTTGGATTCAAATTAAGTTAAGGCCTTAAGTATTGTTTGACCTTTCGGTGTAGTTTTTATAAGTGGCATGTATGGATTTTCCATTAATTCTGCACTTTTTCTCTTCATGCGCATGTTTCCCTGGAAATCAAATGCATGATTTAGTCCCATACATTTAACAAGTTGTTGGATCAACTCCATTGGCAATATCATGTTTCATATTCAATCAAAATTTATCTCAGTTAGGGTAGGTAGGAAGGTTTTCCCTTTGTATTAATAGGGCACTTCTAGCTTGCATTTTTATTATATCTTTCAAATTTAGTGTCATTTCAATTAGGGCATGAATTTATGCAACTTTCAAGGTGAGAATGAACAAAGACAAATTTTTGTGATGGATGACTGTATATGAATCCATGGCCAGAGGAAAAGGCACTAATCTACTTCTTCAAATATCTATAGTTCTCATTCACCTCATACAGAGATGGTCCCTGATTTTGAGCCAAATGTTGCAGCAAAAAGTTCCCCCCCTCCATAATTTGATATTCAATGAAAATTTCTTAAATTGATGATGGGGCATGATTATGGAACATTGGCACATACATATGTAATGGAATTCCAAGATCATGATATATGTTTGCATATGTTTATGGAGGTGGTGGAGCAAAAAGAGCTCAAATAGAGCTGAAATTTTTCACATAAAAAGGACTGTGGGCTTGACTAATGGTTCCATTTAAAAAATGATATCTAGACAGAGAATAAGTGTAGCATGCAAACATGCATTGAAAATCCATCTGAGTTTGCATTGTATTATTTATGATGGATTCAAATTTGGGTTTCAAAATGCCAGGTTATGGCATGATTTTGTCGAGAAACCCTTAGTTGGATTCTCATGTTGGTTTAATTTATATTTTAAGTTTGTTTTGGAATCTTTGGGTGATAGTAACTCATGAACTAGGTTACCAATGTGTAACAATCATATTTCAAGAATAAAGTTGTGATTTTTTTATATTATTATTATTATCTATTAGCTACGAGTATTGACACCTAATGCCTGGAATTTTGACATCTTAATGGCATGGATAATTTCGAAAATGTTTCTAGTAATGTTAACATAATAACTATCATTATGTGTCTTCACTTTTGTCACCATAATAGACCTGTGATATGGACTCATCACACAACTTCATATGCTATGTCCCAACAAGTTCAAACTGGTTGAACCTACCTCATAGTATGGTTATTAAGGACAAGTTGCTTGATATATAACTCGATAGCATAGACCACGTTGCAGTTCTAAAAAGAATCCTCAAGTGTCAAAAAAACTTCACAATATGTTCTACTATAAAGCCTTTTGGGATACCTCAAATAATATATGTATCATTGATGACTTTTAAAGTATGACAAGATCCAGAGGGAAAGGAAATCAATGGAAGAGTGATCCACCAATGAGAACCTAGAATTTAGTATCAGATGAGTTAGAGTCTAGGAAATTGAAACCCTATAATTTTAATTAGTGATGAAGGACATCACATAGGTAATTATATTTTCATGTAGAATAACCTATTAATTCAAATTTAAAATACATAATATGAAAGGCATACCATAAATTTTTCCACGTAAGTCCAAACAACCTATAAAAAGGGAAAACCTTCTTTTTCCATGGGAAATAATTTACCTTTCCTTTTCAAGATAATCTAAATCACAAAAAATATGAACTATACTGCACACATTCTTGGATAATGTGAAAGTGGAAAAGGAATACCCTACACAAGTGATGCACACATGTACATTTGAACACTAATAGATTTTTGTAGTTGAAATGCAATGTTTGTTTTCATTTAAATGTAGGGTTTTTAAAGCAGGGAGAAATAATGGCTGCCAAATTAATAAGTGTTTCTTTGGGAAAAATTTAAATCTTGTATTGGGTGATGAAGATAATAGAGGGTATTGAATCTTTATTCTTGACATCTAGAGAGAACCCTACAGCCTAACACAATCCAATGGAATTCACCAAAAAAACCCAAATAGAGTCAACCCTACTATAGGAGGAAGGGCCTGCAGTAAGAACTTACCATTTTGCAAGAGCTGAGGGCAAATGCTGTTCTGCAAGAACTGAGGGCGAATGCTGAGGGCGAATGCTGAGGGAAAATGTTGTTCTGCAAGAGCTGAGGGCGAATGCTGAGGGCGAATGATGTTCTACAAGAGCGGAGGACGAATGCGCGCATGATATCAGACGTTAATGTAGCTATTGTGACGAATACGAAACAATAAAATCATTTTTATGTAGCGCGCATATAAGTTTCGAATTTTTATGTAGCGCGCATATAAGTTTCGTATTTTTATGTAGCGCGCATATAAGTGTCGTTATACCGACGGCGGAAAAGGCGTTGCTATTACGACGGGTTCCTCCAAACGTCGTAATTGCGACACGTTTTTAAGTGTCGGTATTGCGACACTTTTCTATAGACGTCGGTATAGCGACGGTTTCGGGCGGGATGGAAAAAATTTGGGAAAATTTCCGACATTTGGTCAAAAGCGTCGGAACCAAGTGTCGGAATTTCCGCCAAATGTAGTAGTGTGTTTGTGGGACCCATTCCCAGTCAGACCCTAGCCATATAGCTAATTTTTTTAGTGTGTAACTGCATACCACTATTTTCCTAAGCATGGGTATCCATATTCTGACTTGGGTAGTTCGTGGTTATCATATGAACTTCTAGAGTGGTAATTTATACTACAATGGTTGAGTAAACTAGATGAAGTGAGGTCCAATGCCTTGGCTGATTCTACTGGGCACCTTTTTGGGAGTATTTGTGCTTGTTGCTTGACTAGATGAGGCAAAAAATCATTATATAGACTTTTCTGGGACTGCATACAAGTGATGGATCCATCAAATACTATATTGGACAACATGTAGCAAAGGAGCATCATACTACCCAACATGGTTTTCATTCTCTACAACTTCCGAACAACGTATGGTCCCATATCACGAGTTGGGGCACCACTCTTCTAGTAGCCATGTATACAAAGTTCCCTTCTCTTTTATTCTCTTACAAATATTGATGTTGTCAATTATAAAAATCGGTGTGCTTCCAGAGTTGAGTTTATTTTGCGGTCTAAAAATAAAATCATATGTAACAATTGCATGTAAATTTCCGAGTAATAAAAATATTAGGTTTAACTCTTTGTGACTTCATCGAGGTTTTATTTGCTCACTATGTATTCCATGAAGTTGAAACCATAATATAACACCTCCAACAACTTCTACATGAGTTTGACTAAATTCCCAACTAAACTATCCCAAAACTCATAAAAATTTAAAGGAATTCAGAAGTTTGTTAAGCCATAATATTATAGTGGTATCAAAGCCTTAACCTTGGCATAGTCGTGGGTTGTTGTTGAAAAAAAAAAACAGAGCATGTTCTTGGAAAATTGTTGGATTCAAAAGGAAGATTATAACAAGGGAAAAATGCTTCCAAGTCAAGAAGAATTGTTGGCCCAAAAATTTGAAAAATATAACAAAAACTTTGTAAAGGTGATAGAGCACATGGAAGCACGGGTATCATCAAATGTAGTAAATATAAAAAGGAATAACAAATCCAAATATGAAAATGTATTAAAGGACTAGGAAGCCATGATTGAAGGTGAAAACCATAACCAAACTTTCTAGGACAATTTGGGAAAAGTCACACCTGTTGAAAATGAAGTTATCACATATCCACCCCAATAGGTTGGAATAAGAGTTTGGGATGAAAGGGAATCATAAATTTCCACATAATTGTTTTCATCACTTAGCGATATTGTTGAGTAATATGAGGAGTAAAAATAAAATCATGAAGCCACAATAGTTGATGATGATTCCAAAGAGGTGTGCAAAGATGATAACACGTAACTAGTCGAAAATGAAAACTGAGTCCCATCAGTTGATGAGGTAAATGTTACTCAAAAGTCTACTTATGCCTATAACTTGGAAAACCAATTGAAGATGAACACATACAAGATTAGGGAAATGGTGATGAAATATGATGATGCAATGGTATTGGTGACAAATTATTGTTGGAGAATTGCAGTGGCAAATGGAAATTTAAGAGAAGAGCCTTCACTTTCATATTTTCAAACCCTCATAAACACATTGGTAGAGATGAAATCTAACTAACTATGCCTCCTTTCAAACAGAGATCACCTACTCATCCTTGCTATGCTATATCATGATGCACTAGTAGGGAAAGAAAATGAAGTTGATAGATTTACACATGAGCTTGGAACTACCTAGAAGTCCTTGAAGAGCACTCAGATGGCCCTTCAACAATTAGAGTCGTAGGTTGACCAACTTTGTATGGAGTTGAATTGTGTACATTATTTTATGGCAGCCATCACACAAGAGAATGTTTGGGACACTTATGATTTGACAGAGGTGTTGAACCCTTAGTTGAACTAAGAGGGGGGGGGAGGGGGTGCATCATTTTAATACATTCATCGACTTTTAAAATTTCCTTTAAACTTATTTATACCTTCATTTAATGATCAACTTATTATATAATGAAACAAAAATATTAATATGTGAGCAACAAGTATTTAAGCATATTAAATACAGAAATCAACACATAATCATCATGCACATGGACAACAGATGTAAGTGGAAACCCATAAGGGAGAAAAACACATCTTATTATTGTTGTGATGCAAATGCAAGCTCCAACTCCCTCTCACCACTAATTTTTTGTAGGCTCCAACCTATATGAGGCTACTACCTCAAATTCTGCAAGCTACAACTTGCAAGGAAGCTCCAACTCCCATCTGTCATCTACAGGCTACAACCCACAAGAGGCTCCTACCTCAACCAACTCCAACTAGACATCTATCAAGCTACAACTTAAGCGGAAGCACCAACTCCCATGTATTTTTCTATAGGATACAACCCACGGGAGGCTCCTACCTCAACCAACTACAACTGGACATCTATCAAGCTACAACTTGATATGGAAGCACCAACTTCCTCACTCTACAATAAAATCATATGTTGATTTACCTGGATATCAACTCTATTTTCCTCCTTCTTCACTGTTGCCCTTCCAACCTTCAAATTTGTTTTATATCAGCTATGGATCTTCACAACATCTCTATCTTCTCTCTCTCTTTCTTCCTCTCTCTAACATTCTGTAGATCTCTTATATTCTTTTGCTCTTTTCAATTCTGCAGCTTTTTAACCTCTTCTGCATTCTTCAAATCTGTTGCATCCTCTCTCTTTCTTCCTCCAATTTTCGTCTACTTCTGCACATGTATATTACCTATTTTATACAGATACCTTCATGACCGTTTGCATTATCTATGGGAATATGAAGTGAACAGACACGACTCTTGCTTTTCACCTGCTCATTTCTTCACTCAGCATATTTTGAATGTTACAACACTATATACTCATTTTAGTATTAAATTGGAGTTTTCCTTTTCCTATGGAGACTTTCCTTTTCATCAAAAACAATATAAATAATTAATACATTTAAAGTTACAATAATATTCCAATTCAGCCTTTTTAGCTTCTTAGATTTGTTGTGTGTTTGTCCTTTTTTTCTTTTTGTTCCTTTGTCTTTTCTATTTCTGCAATTATATTTCAACTGTGCTGCATAACTGCCCTTTTTTCCCAACTCGACCCATGTTGTTGCATTGTTCTGCACGAGCTCCGGGTCCTTTTTCTTACCCAAGCCTTTCTTTGTTGTGTTCAGACTTTTCTTTTAACACACAACTGCAACTGCATAACACTATTCATCTTGGCTGGCTTCTTTAACCAAACCCATAGAAAAATACCAGAATACACTATGGAACATGAATTTTAAAACTCCACACAAAATTTCCCTTTACACGCAACAGGGCTCAACCTTTTAAGGTCACAACATAGATACTTGCGCGAATCAAACAATGGAATTTTGTAACATACATAGACCATATATAAGTCCAAACCAATGTGTAAACCCAAAACCAATGCAAATACGTGGAATTTTCCTACCAGAGGCTCCCACACAGTTATGACCAATCGCAGCCAATCGCACTTTGTGAACTTTACAACATAACCTTAAGAGTTAAACTCTATTTCTTGCGGGATGTGATGTTGTGCAAGGTCAACACATGTCCATCCACTTCGCATCACAAAACTTTAAAACTCCCTTGTAGTCACCTTAATGCTATCCCCTAAACATTGTGATGTGTGACATCGCTTCCAGGTCGCTGCAATCTCCGTCGTTGGCTTGTCATGGATCCGACGATCCACACAATGTCCCCACCAATTCACTTTGCATCGCAAACTAATAATCTTAACTTGTGGTCACCTTAATTCTATCCCCTAAACGTTTCAATGTGTGATATCCCTTCCAGGTGTGATTTGATCTTCGTTGTTCTCTCGCCTTCACTTCTGTGATCTATTCCTGACCATCCACTCATCCTTCACACGGATCTTCTTCATCTCTTCCACCTGCTCTGATCTCTGATGTTAATTCTTAATACTTTGATTCTGCGATTCGATCTTTGCTATTTGATCCCATCCATTGGAACTCTTCTAAGAGTTATTTTCCTTAGTCGATTTTCCTTCTTTCAGCTTTTTCTTCTCCTCTGCATCTCCACTATCTCTGGTGCTACTCCTTTATCCTCCTTTGCTGCCTTTGCTTCACGACTCTGCCTTTGCTCCTTGTCTGCCTTAACTGCTTCTCTGCTGCATTCGCTGCCTCTACTACCTTTGTTGTTGCTTTTCTGATCCTTTCCCTTAATGATAGTTCTGGTGCTACTCCTTTGTGCTCCTTTGCCATCAATGACAATATTTCCAATAAGAGGAGCCTATTGTGATAATGGATCACGAGGAGCACCCAGATGAACTGGCACTTGCAAAGAGGCATGTTCTAGAGGTTTCTAATTATACACCCACCAAATGTAGATAAAAATATATTTCAGATGAGAATTCATCCATCTGGGATCCAGGTTCGATTGACACGAGTGGAGTGGATACTAGAGACCTTGGTTGGCATTGGGACCCAGGTGGGGTTTTCAATCATTTACCAGGTATGAATGGTGGCTATGGCATTGACAGGGTGATTGACCCAGTGACCAAAACTCATGTTCCTTCACACTTCCATCAAAGTTATGGTCAGTGCTAGGGGTGAGTTGGTTTGATGGAGGAGTATGTAAAATTTAGGAGATGTCTTAGGACATTGTTCATGCATGGGATTTTCGGATGGTAAACATGACTTGACAAGAGTTATCCATATGGGATGGAATTTTTATGCCACTAGATAGAGCAATATATGGGGATGATGTTCTTCCACTGATGTATTGGACACATGAGCCACCGAAGATCGATATAACAATGACATCCACATTAGCATGTGAGGATTCATGCCACTTAGGTCTAACATGACAAAGGAGATATGACTCACATCTTGGTGGGTCCACTAGCAGGATGGCATATATATTGGCGAGTGCGGGTACCATATGGTACATGGTACATCAGTAGCAGGTGGTGATACCTAGTGGGGTACAAGGATATGCCATGATGTGTAGAGGTATGCAAAGGAGCATGATGATCCATGATTTTATGTTGGGGTGTATGGTGTTGCACAATGTGATCTCAAAGAATTTCTTTTGGGGATACAGATTGATTAGGACATTGAACATACTAATGTGCCTTGCTTACCCAAGATGGATGAGTGGATGGATGAGCGTCAAGGAGAATTTCATTCATCGAATTTTGATCTTTGATTAGAACATCTCCTGATTAGAGTCAGAGAGAAGGATACTCACAGGACTACCCATGGGTATCCATATGTGTTCTTGATCATGCATTTGGGATTGACCAATCCATGTATCACTTTCTAATCCCACATATTTTTGTAGAGGCTTTTTTTGTTGTTCTTTGATGCTGTCATCACATATAGTAGGACACATGGGGGTCACCTAAGATAGTTGGGTGAGACACAGTGCATCGTGGATAGGAGAATGACTTCCCAGTTGAGGCATATTGTCAGAGCATGAGTTGACAAATGCAAGATTAAGGATGGTGTGATCCAATGCATAGGCAACATATGTTTCACCCCTGAGTACACACCTATGGAGATGATTAGGAGAGAGTTACATGATACACCTACGACAAGACATTTATAGGCATTTTATGAACATGGGGCACAATGGATGGTAGGCATCTTTTACAGGAAGGCATGTGGGCTCTAGGAAGTAATTGGTTACATCACCAAGAGACGAGATAACATATTTTATTGTGTTATTATGGAGGGTTAGGGAATTTTATCATGCACCAAATTTATTCATGCTACATGGTGTTCATCTATTGGTTGCATACTAGGATTAGTGATGAGACACAAATGGGTGCCAACAATTAGTAGTACTTCGCCGCAACATTTAGTTATGATCAGAGTGGCGCAACAGTAACATGGAAATTTTTATTTTGGATTAGCATGGGTTCCTGGAACTACAAGGATTGACAACTCAACCGCCATTATGGGTGAGCTGGTCTTTACAGGGGAAGAGCACTCAAATCTTCCACTGGACTTCAATTTGGTGAAGAGCATTTTAATTTTCAGGGATTCATTAATGGTAACAAAGGAGGAGGCAAGGGTTAGTTCATGTGGATGAGGACCCTTATCAGCAGGAGTTGGATTTTACTTTCAGGAGTTCACTCATGAGGTGTATGGGATTAGTTTTCTGGTAGAGAAGCTTCATGAGAAGTTGGTCGAAATTTCACATTTTCAAGATGTTCTACTTATTGGAAGTATGCAGAGGGCCTTTAAAGTCTATTCATTGTTGGAGAGCGACTGGAGCAAGAGATAATTCATGAATATTAAGATTCTTTGGGACTCTTTTATTCACTTTTATCAACTTGTGGAGTGGCAACATGCGATGACATTTCTTGAGGGCAAGCAATTTTGGGGAGGGGAGACTGTAATGTCCCAAAATCTTGGATTACATGGAGAGGTGGTTAGGAGGGATTTCCAGAGCTTGTGTCAGCCTCGTCATAAGAGAAATATTACTCCATTGGTGGGCCCAGAGGGTTTTAGAGGATCTTTATGGGTTCAAATGGGATCACTTACCATATTTCATCATCAGGATCAATTCCACATGATTTGTTCTTGGTTCCATTGCATTCCAACAATTTCCATAAAATGACGTTATTAACGTGCATATTTTAATTAATTATGCTTAAGGTGTTGTTTGGTTGACTACTTCGAGAAAAATATTAGTGTAATAGCTCATTGGAATCGGGGCGGAAAGATATACATGAAAAATTGATAAAAATGGGCTCTAGGTGGCTAGTGTCACTATAGAGGAAAATTAAGAATTTTCTGGCATTAAAAGTGACTTTAATTAGTTTATAAAAGTCACTTTATTAAATAAGGAAAGGAAAACTTTTTTTAGATATTCAATTGGAGGGAAAAGGTAAATGAGTTATAAAAAGTGAAATATCATAAAGTGACTTAATAAAAATGAATTTAATAAAAAGGGGTTAGTGAAAAGGAAAACCTAAATTAATAAAAGAAGGAAAAGGAGGAGACATTCGTGCATTTGTGATTTTGGAGAAAGAGATCTTGGAGAGAGTTTTAAGGAGAAGGTGTGTAATATTCCTAAATTAGCTTGCAACTAATAGGAATATTAATTTTTCTTTTGAACTATGAATGGATGAATAATTGAGCAAGGAGGCTCCTAATTTTCTCAAGTATGAATAAAAATCCCTCATGGTGTGAAAAGGGATCATGAAATAACCAGATCTAGCATCCACATGTGTGAACCATGTCTAAACTATGGGGACAAGGTCAAGTTTGACCAAGTCAACATCATTTATTCTCAGAGAGTGGATCCTAAATAAAGACAGCTCAATGTGAATGAAAATCAAGCTAACCAGTTAAAATGAAGACATTTTGAGTGTGGAAGAGGTTGATCACTTGACCTAGTCAACCATGACCATATCAACAGTGCATTCTAGATGCATTGAACCTCTTGGAGGGACAGTGAAGTTATAGAAGGAGGTTTTACATGTGAAAGAGGCTAAACTAATGAAGTGTTTTAGGTTTTTGCCAAGACTCCAATCTTATAAAAGTAGGAGGGCAACAAGAGAGGGTTGTTGTTGAAGATTATCATTTCTGAAGGTATTGTCTTCTCAGACATCCCTTGTTGGGTCTTCCTGTTTAGGAATCCCACCTCCTTCCTTCATCAGCTCTTGGAGGAGACTTGTGTTATCTTTCCACATCAGGTTCTTAGGCCAAGCTTCACCTTACACCTATAGCGCTGATCCTGTTGAGGGTTGGGTTGTCATTAGATCTGCTCAGATCTAGCTTATACTAGTGGCTCTTCTCAGTGAGTGTGTCTTTTAACCTCCTGGAAGATTTCATTAGCTGATTATGCTTCAGATCTACATCTCGGCATCAAGAAAATTTATTCTCAGAGGCTGCAGCGCAGTTTCTCTCCTTGGACTACGTTATCTACAAAGGAGAAGTTGCAGGGTGTTTTGTCTACATTTTGGAGGAGAGATCTCTGGTGATCAGAATATTCCTCTCACTGTGGAGATCCATGGATTGGCCATCCAATCCATGTTTTTTTCAGATATGATCTGTTGTACCATTGTATTATTCCGAAATTTCTGAATCATTCTACAGATTTGCAACTCTAGATCTCAGATCCACTCTTTGTGCTTCATGTTTTGCACAAAACCCAAAGGGGAATGTATAGATCAGTATTTCTTGTACACAGATCTGTATTAGATCTAAATTTTTATGTAAATATCTGCTCTAGATCTAAATATTAATAAAAATCTACTTCAGCCCCTAAAAATAACATTGTCATGGTTACGCAGTCTTTTCTTATGGTTGTAGCACCTCATTTCTGAGGATTTTTGTTGTATAATCTCATTCTTTCTCTTGTATAATGTATGGGTTGTAAAGAACATCTGATTTGATGTTATATATCTAATTTATGAACCTTCATATCAGCCTCCTATTGTGCTTCAGTGGATCTGCGTTATTTCTAAAGCAGTCCTTTTCATATAACTGCAGTCCCTCTCTTTGGGTGATTTTCAGCTAGACTAATTTGTGGGAGATTTGTTTAACCCACCTAGTCTGATTTGTTTTTGCTCTCCTTTTGGATTTAGATCTTAGATGAACTGATCTAAGAGATCCAGAGCTGCAAACTCATTTCTATGCACAGAATTCTCAGGAGTGTGTTATTTCAACAGGCTTGTTGAGTTGTTCCAGATTGGGAATATTACAAGGTGGGGGTTTAGAACCTAGCTGCCATAGCATACTTCAATGTTGAAACTAGACACCCTATTTTGGGAGTCAAGAGTGAACTCACTCAAATTTTACCACTAGGATTCAATGGAGAACTAGATTCTAAGAATAATTGAGGTATTCATGTGTTAACAAATTCATTTTTGAAAGCTTATTTGGTATTTTTTATTATACAATGTTGCAGATTGAGGAGCTACAAAAAAAATGAGCCTTGGGAACCAATATTCAGGACCAAGTGAATACATAGTCTAAATTTGGAAATTAACACACCATCACGATCATAAGTTGTAAGGAAAGGTGGCTCGAGATTCTTCCTTGGAGTAGCAGTTCAAATCTCTAGCCAAAGTACTGAGTCCTCTTAATTGCTGGAAGGAATTTCATTACTCCATGGGCTGCAAGAAATTACTATATTGAGCGTTTCGTTTGTGGTACCCATTCCCAGTCAGACCCTAACCGTAAAGTTAATTTGTTAAGCATGTAACTGCATACCACCATTTTCCTGAGCATGCATATCCATATTCTGACTTGGGTAGTTTATCGTTATTATAAGAACTTATGGGGTGGTCGCTTATTCTACAATGGATGAGTAAGTTGGCTGAAGTGAGGTCGGATGCCTTGAATGACTATACTGTGCACGTTTTGGGGAGTCTTGTTGTATGTTTCTTGACTAGACAAGGCACAAATTCATTATAAAGACCTATCTAGGATTGCATACAATTGATGGATCCATCAAATATTATATTGGGCAGCGTGTAGAAAAAGAGAAACATAATAACCAACATGGCTTTCATTCTCTGCAACTTCTGAACAATGTATGGTCCCATATAACGAGTTGGAGCACCAATCTTCTAGAAACCACATAAACCAAGTCCCATTATCCTATTATTACCATCTACATGAGTTTGATGAAATTCCCAACTATACTTTCCACTGAAAGAATTCAAAATTTTGTTAAGCCAGAATATTACAGCCTCAAATATGTTCCAATAAATGTTGCCTCATCCCTCTCCAACTCTCGGCTATAAATACTTGTTCATCTATGATGGGATTTGAGGGGTCGCAATTCTCCAACTACTCAGTCCAACCTATAGGTTATCATAATTTCTGTAACAACCCTGGTAAAAATACATGTAAAAATATATATAAGACCACGGTGATGTGACACGTATTACAAGTTGAATGGGGGTGGAAACATCCTAGTGGGTGTTCATTTCAGTTATTATGGCTAAAGAAATTGGCAAAGGCAAAGGCTTTGGAAAGATATGAGGCATTAATTGGCATTTTATTTATGAAAATAATGGAAATTAGGAGAAAAGTAAGGTAAAAGGTCACAGTTTGCATGTGAGGAATAAATTGAAGGAAAATAATGGAAAATGAAGAAATTATAGGCCTCATTAATAAAAAGGCTTCTGAATATTAGCGAGCAAGTCTTGGTCAATTCAGTTTTGGATTCCTCATTACTCTCTATCTCTCTCTCATAATCTTGAGCACTTAGTGTATTCTTGGAGCACTCTTGTAGAGAATGGCATACTTGGAGGTTTGGATCAAGAAATCAAAGGAAAAGAAGGAAAGGGAAAGAGGACATCGGGATCAACATCTACAACAGGTTCTGACTGCAGGTACCGAGTTGCATGTATGTTTTCCTCACTTTTTTTGGCATGCCTGGGTATGCATGTGGATTTTCCTAGCCT
This sequence comes from Pinus albicaulis, assembly GCA_034641835.2. NCBI lineage: Eukaryota > Viridiplantae > Streptophyta > Pinopsida > Pinales > Pinaceae > Pinus > Pinus albicaulis. The sequence goes on along the minus strand of CM076581.1, from coordinate 959,353,125 downwards.
TTCCATTTCTTGGATAGCCATGGTGATTGTGGTTTTATTTCCATTAATTATTTTATGGTTAGTTCTCATGATTCCTTAAGTTTTTGGGTTGAGTTATTAGTTCTTGGAAGCCCTGGTTGGAAAATCACTTTAGAAGACCAACGGACAACTTTGGGTTGAGTTACTAGTCCTGGAAGCCTTGGTTGGATAAATGCTCTGGAATCCCTATGTGGGTTGAGTTACTAGTCCTGGAAGCCTTGGTTGCAAAACTTCTCCAGAAGCCCTATAACGGTTGGGGTTGAGTTACTAGTCATGGAAGCCCTGGTTGGAACAAACACTCAGGAGCCCTTGAGAAGCTTGGATAGAGACCAATCCGTGATAGTTAATGATGTTTGACCATGAGGTGGAATCATTGGTTTGGGGTTGAGATGGTGTGGTCTCTGGATCCATGGTTTGGTGTTTATTGATGTGTTTGATAAATTCCCACATTCATGCTTGGAATATGACATGGGGGTGACTGGATGAAGTGAGATTTGGCTCAGCCATGTCTATGGTCGAGTGGAATGTGGAAGTCCCATTCCATGTTGGCTTTTACATTCATTAATAAAAGGTTCATTTCATTTGTATTTGACGTGTATATGCGCTAGTCTATATATGGATTCTATTGTTGATGTATCCATGGTACTTCTGTTGGTATTACATTGGTTATAAACATGTATTGTGATTGTGATGAGGTATGATTCTCTCCATGTTTTTACTTGTAAATGAATGCACAACATATCTATGGTTAAATTGATTAAATGATAGCTTATAATGTAGGGGAGAAATGCTTCTTAGCCATTCTCAGATAAGAAAGAGACCCCTTTGTTTTAATATGATGTTTATACCTGTAGATGTCATGTTTGTGACATGTTTGACGAAATTCATCTCATGGCTCACTGGGATCGGATGATTTCCCGATGATGTGATTGATTCCATAAGTTTGTTTCAATTTTATTTAGCCCCTCTTGAAGTTACATGAAGTTCTAGGCAGTGACCTGGGCTTAGGGGCTGAAAATGTGGCACAAATCTCGGAGCTACAGACGGAAATTTTTTTGTTTAGGACTAAACCACTACCTTGCCAAGGCTAGCCCGCGGCTCTAGGGTCTAGAGCTATTCCCTTTCCCTTACAATGTTTCAGATCAACCTAAAAGGGGATAAATATCAGTACCCCCTCAGGGAACATGGCCCCGGGAGGTTGGGTTACCCCCTAGGGAAGTTAGTGATGTTGTGTAAGGTGTGTTTTTTGGTGTTTCTGTCAGTTCCACTTCCTTAAGGTCATATAGGAGTTTGAATATCATATTAGTAGCCTCTCGTCACATGTTTAACCCAATTTTTCGGTTAGTTGAGTAGATGTGGAAAGAGGGAATTACAAAGTGGTATCAAAGTGTGGTTGCGCTATCCTTGGGCTATGTGTTGTTTTTGTGCATACATGTAAATTTCATATATGTTCCTCATTCCTATGTTCTATGTGCTTGTCGTGTATGCATGATAGTTCAACTCGCGTACTGATGGGTGGTGTGTGGATCATGCATTTATGTTGGTTTCGTATGTGATTAGCATCCTTGTGGTCTATATGTGGTTGGTTATCCTCTTGTACTGATGGGTGGTGTGTGGATCATGCATTTATGTTGGTTGCATATGTGTTTAGCATCCTTATGGTCTATATCTGGTTCTGTTGGTCATGGTGGAAGTGGTGCTTCCATGGAAGTGTTGATGATGTAGTTGTTGACATGTTTTCATGAATGTATGGCTCATTGTGTGTTGTTCTTGTTTATGTATTGTTCATGCACGCTTGTTAACATGTTGCTACATATTGTACATGCATTTCTTGTTTATGCTAGGTCACATATTGGTCAGGCTTCTATGTTGTCCATGTATGATTTCTTATGTGATACTATATGTGGGACATACATTGGTTGTTTATGATTGGTTATACATGCCAAGTGGGTGCATATGGTCAAGTTTGCATTGGTTTGATGAAGGTTGTTGTGCATAAGGTCATTGTATGCAATTAGGTCTTCACGATGGTATTTGTATGTTATGACGCTAATGTGTTGGATAATATAGAGCAGGAGATGCAAACCATCAAAGTGAAGTTGCAACAATGGAATTTGGGGTAAGAGAAGATCATCATACAAGTTTGTATGCTTGGCATGTAGGTACGTGATTCATGGTTGTTGTAAGAATTAGGGTTACATATATGTTTGTCATTCTATTATTAATATGGTTACATATGTGATACATGTTGGTTGATTAGTGTATTCATATGCATTATGGTTATGGGTATGCCTTTCTTCTATTGATGTTATGGTTACATACATTATAGATGTTAGTTGATTAGTGTGGTTATATGTACATGTGTTAAATAGTCAGAATGATGTCAACGTGTGGTGGTATGCACTACTATTATTGTTTTATGTTAGATAACTTATATGTTTATTGATGAGCATGTTATAACTTAACTTGTTGCTGATGTAAGATAGTAGCTTGATGATTAGGTTACATGTTGTTGATGAGCATGATATATAACTTGTTGTTGTTACATGCTAGTGACTTGATGATTAGGGTTATTTCATTAAAATCTTGATGGTATATGCATCATGTTAATTTGGATTGGCCTATGCATATGGTTAGTTTTATGACATTGATACAATATCCTCCCCTAAGATGTGTTAAGATATGAGTTTTCTTAAGTTGTCTACTTGGTGCTTGAATGTTTGATTATGTTGTCTATTTTGTATTTGAGTATTTGGTGTTTATTATGTTGTCTATCTGTTTTTTGCATGTTTTATTAGTTGTATGATATGAATTTGTATCTATAAAAATGCATGAAGGAATGATCGGGCTTTGAGATGGTTGCACTAACAAAATATGCATTGAGATAATTGATGTGCACTTGAGTGTAAGTAGGTGCTGACACAATATGTATTGAGATAGTTGATTTTCACTTAAGTGTAAGTAGGTGCTAACACACTATGTATTGAGATAGTTGATGTGCACTTGATTGTAAGTAGGTGATAGTTGTAGCGTTATGTAGTATAAGTGATGAACGTGAGTTGATTGTTGGCTATGTCGTGATTGTTCATATTGGTAGAGGTCGATTTCAAATTAATATTGATGATGCCTTGATCTTTGGAACCTATCGTTGACATGTGTGAATAGTTGTAGGGAATCATTCTTGGTATTAACATAACAAGGTAAGGTTACTAGTGTGTTTTCATGGTTATTTATGCACTGACAGTTATGTGTTTATCGTAGTATCATGGCATGGGATTACATGACAAGAGACTACCATGAAATATTGATGAAGGCTTGGGTTGAGCTTTTATTTGGAAGTATTGGGAAGCCATGAGGGATTGAGTCGGGGTGTTTTTTGCTAGTCTTGTGCTTTCGGTCTTTTATGAGTTGGTTGTGCTTGATTTGCAGCTTTGTTTATGTCTGGTACAATGCCTTGCCACTTTGTTGTAGTGTCGCATTTATTTTTGTTTTCATGGTCTTATTCTTGCTTTCTCTTTTTCTTTCATTTTATGTTTTGAGAGTCCCGGTAATTAGTTGGGAAAGAGGAAAGTTAATGGAGCTCAGGGAGAGCTATGTGGTACCAAACAAGTAAGGTAAGACACAGATGAAGCTCGGTGCATGAGTAAGTGCAGCGGAAGGTAAGAATATGATAGTTGGTTAGATTGGTTGGGTCCAATGTGGTAAATGGATGGTGGTAGAAAAATCATAAGAAAGGTAAAGAAAATGGATTTGAGATATAAGATTCCATGGATATGTTGGGAACTGTTGTTCTCAATATTGTACATATTATGCATGGATAAAGGAAGTTCTCTTAACCTAGACCTTATCATACCTAGCGATTGTGTTGTGATCATGATTATGTCGATTTTTATATATTTATATATGAATGTCGCTGATTGACAGATTCATCATGGATCTTCATGGTTTATATGTATATATGTATGTATGTATGGTATTGTCTGACAGGATCATGATTTCTTTAAGCTAATGATTATATATATGTATGTATCTATGTATCTATGTCACTGTATGATAGGGTTTTCAAGGATCATTCTTGTGGAGGAATGATTTCTTATGCAAGTGAATGGAATGAAGAGGTTCTTGGTCTTACATATGGTGTTGTGTGCATATGTTGCTATGTACAAGTTTTACAAGTGGTGATGTGTGTAGGTGGTGCCATGTGTTAAGCCCCCCTATGAATTCCTTGATAGGCAAGCAAGGGGGCTAGGTTGTTTTGGAAGCCTTCAAAGAATGCCTTTTCCATGAAAACTCATCATCCTTGAAGTCTCTTCATGCTTTGCCTTATATAAATTTTCCTCTGCTGATTCCCACCTCAAAAGGCCTATTTTTTCCCCTTATACCCCTGAAAATTACCCCATTTTAACCTTTGTTTTCCCCTTGTCAAATTCCCCTCTAATTCCCTAAATCCTCCCAAAATCCCCTTTAGACCCTCCATGTAACCTATGTTTGGTCTAATGCCCCTTTTCCTATCTATCGTTACCTTTCCTTGGCCAGAAAGTGCACCAAAAATGAGTCAAAAATCACATATTTCATATATGAGGTCTTAGCCCCTTTCGGCCTAGCCCCCGCACCCTTTTCCTCCACGTGAATAAACACTAGAACCACTCTCTAGCCCGAAAGGCGCTTACCGTAATTGCATATCGGGCGCAGTTTCAATCGTTGATTTTTGTAAATCGGACAGCGATCGTTGACTCCAAAGCATCCGTGCTTCCTTGTTCAAACTCTCGATCGTGTCATCGCCATCCATTTACACACAGATTCAATGGTCTGGATTTTACCCACCCAGTGGTCCCCGCAAACGCACCATGGTCACTGTTCAAAACCCGGCGGTATTCATCGCACCGCCTTTCGGAGGTAGGCGGTATCTTCCCATTGCCCAGCGATTCCATACATCGTCTGCCACGTGTCCCCGTGTACGGCTCCGAAACTGCCCTCAATCGCGCTTTATTGTTCGTCCAGAGTCATGGAGCGATATCACTGTGCACCGTCCAATCCGTCATCGCCCATCCAACGGCCCGCGCTCAATAAAGTTGCGCGGGTTTTAGCCCAGGTCAAATGGACCCATGGCTCACTGTCCATCACCCCTGACGTGTTTTCCACCGTCGATCTCCCCCAAGATCGGACGGCTCTGATTCGTCTGCATGTTCCACCGTTGACTGGCCCCATATCACCACGTCACCCTTTCCACGTGTTTCTTCGTACATTCGCCCACCCCCGTCATATATATTCTTTCCAAGGTCAAAAGTTCATTATTTTATGGTTAGTCTACTGTGCTCCACCCACTTCCACTAGACCAAGTCCCATTGTCATATTGCATTTCCACCATGTCTCTGCACTTTCCGCCATCTCACCAGTCAGCATGGCCATCCTCGTCATCCCCACTGCATCCACCGCCTCCGTACGTGTTTTTCATAACAAGTTTTCTTGTTTTGCAGGATTCTAAGGTGGTGAAAACTGCCTTGATTTTCAGTCTCTGTTACACTGACAGGGATCTTAGGAAAGATCCGATGCAGATGATTTTTAATGGAGCAAGGCCCGGGAATATTGTGGACGTGACTTCCATTTAAAGAACAGGGTTGAAAAATTTGTACAAATCTTCCCAAGGCCATTAAAAGCACAGATACGGCAGACAGAAATTTAAATGGAGCAGCAGGAAGTTTCAGACACGAAAATGAAGATCTTCGAACCTTGTGCAATGGTTTAGAGGCAAAATACCAGATGGAAGACCCGGGGATCTTCCAGGGATCGCGTAGAAAGTACATCACGCAAAAATCAATGCATAGCAGGTTCTCTACAACAGCAAAATGTTTTTCCTCCATAAAGGACAAAGCGCCCATGCAGTTTTTATTCTACATCGTGTTCCGGAGGAAATTTCCACCCTGACAACAGTCTGAAGCTATCAGAGAAAATTGTTTCATAAGTATGGCGGACTTCACAGTCATTTATTTACCTTTTGTTTATTCATCAAAAGTACCATGGAGTACCGCCACCAAATTCATCAAGGTCATATCCAGAGTAAATGGAAGCATGAAGAAGACCACTCTTTCATCAAAAGAGTGCCAGAGATTAATGCACAGAATTGAAAAAAGAATGGGCTTCGGCCCTCTTCATCTTCATAATGTTAATGATGCATTTAGTTCCTCACCTACCTCCTCTCCTCATATTTCTACTATAAAACTCATGAGAAAATATTGTAATGGTTGTTGATCAGATATCAGTGAATTACATGTTGTTTCTCTTGAGACAAGCTCTCTGTGTAAAACTATAAGATAGGCTAAGGAAGGTGTTTCAGACTAGATATCAAGTTGTTCGACAGTGTTTTACTAGATTGGTATTGATTTTTAATATGACAAGTGCATTTCTTTGGATCCTAATCTAAAGCTGCGGTGATGTTTTTCTGTCTCAGTGCTTATTTCATTTCCTTCCATTTCTTCTGGCTTGCATCAGAAATCTGGTATAGGATTTACCCTTGTTAGGTACCCTATGCTTCTGATCTCCTTGCCTTTAATGTTTTCTGCTTAATGTGTTATCTAAGGATTGGTTTCAGTTAATTTAACCAGTGTAGTGGATGATATTGCCTACTAGCTGATGTATGAATTAACGAATCTGTTTCTTGGATGTTCTTGTCAGGATTTAGCTTAATGAATTGAGAACACTGGGAGGATTAGAATTTAGTCTCTGCCTCACTAGGATATTTTTCACTTCAGTTAAACCTTTCTAAGTTCCCTTGTATTGCCACTGATTATGTCCAAGTAGGTCTGGAGTTAAATGACCTCTAACCTGATCTATAGACAGAATTGGTTGGTTTTCCTTCTTTCACCTTCCTTCCCTAATGTTCCATGCCACACTATCATTTTAGGATCCAAGGCTTTAGATGACTAGCCCAACTGAAATCTTGCATATTGATTAACAAGTAAACCCTTTCCTGACTCCATTTCCCAATGGAATTGATGTTCTCTGAATTATCTCTCTTTTGCCTAAATTCCTCTTTGCCCATCCTTGTCTTATGCTAAACCCTTCTTTCCTGATTCCCAGCAACCAACTCCAAATCAAACAAACAAACCCTGCGCATATAACTAGCCTAACATCTTAAATTCGAGCCTCAAAGACATACACCTTTGACTCATATAGAGAGATCCCTCTCTGGACCTAGGAGGGCTAGATCCTAAGGTCTGAAAGTGGTTCTGATGTTGTCTCATCTTTTGGTCTTGCTAATCTGGCCAAAACATGGGAACCCTGACATAATGGCGACTCCACTGGGGAATTTCTGAATATTTTCCCATTTCACTACATCTCAAACTTCAGAAACACCTTCAATCTCTGGATAGGTTGGCAGTAAGTCACTCCTTTCTTGAATCAGCCTCCATTTTTTGTGTGTATCTCATACTCTTAGACAGAGTCTGGAAAGGGCTAGGTAGCCTCCGAATCTCACCCTCTTCGGAGGTGACATATCTGGTAAATTCCCTCCCAGTAAATCTTTGGTTGGAGTTTGCTGAGTTTTTAGGTTATTCTTGAAAGGTGATAGTACCTGAGCACTATGGTGGATAGTGTAGCTCCCTAGTTATACCCTAAAGCTTCCACCTGGCGACTCCATAGTTCCTAAATGATTAAAAGACTCCACAGGGAGACCAGCCTTTGAAACAACATCGACCACAATAGAAGCAACAAGTAGGGTTAAGCTTTTGGTTTAAACAACATTCTGGCTACAGGAAACATTCATACAAGAGCTTATCCTGATCCAAACCCACCTGAAATAGTTGACAACCCTAAGAATATAATCAAGAAAACCCTCACATCCGGAAGATCAACTATTTCTAGTCACATTCATAGAGCTAACTTTGCACCGGAAGATTTTACAACTTTATCACTGATTCACCCTGACCTAGACCTTCAAAACAGATTACCTAGAACTAGGTCGTTCAGTGCTTTAGACCGGTCAGACCTTCAGCCTCCTGGTTCATCATCTCACAGTGGTGAACATATTAGGGACATAGAGACCCCTCCATCTACACCCCCTGATATCCACTTCATTCAAAGCTTGGGGCTCTATCATCCTAGGTCTGCTCAAGAGTTCTCTGCTGATCATAATATCCCTGTCATCCATATACCAGCTGCTCAAGTTAACGCTTTTCCTCATCAGAACATTATTATGGTAGCTTGGTATGCACCTCTAGTTCTACCTCAGCCTCTAGTGCCCCTACCAAATGATTATCAATCCAAGATCCCACACTTCACTACCAAAGAGTCCATAACAACTCAACAACATGTAGATAAAATGGAAGATTCCTTTGACTATATGGAAATAGATGATGAAACGGTCAAAATGAGAATCTTTGCCCAGAGTTTAGGGGGTGATGTGAAGAAATGGTTTAAAAGCTTGCCTCTTGGTAGTATTCAAGACCTCCCTGATATCAGACCTTCATTAACAAGTGGGAAGTTAGGGCAAACCCTCTCCAAATCCTAACAGAGTATCAGAACCTTAAAAGGAAAGTGGGAGAGAGTGTCAAAGATTACACTACAAGGTTTAACAGCATTTATAACGCTCTCCATCCACACATGAAAGCTCCACAAGGTATGGCCTTAGTCAAATATCCTGAAGGCTTTGATGCTAATATGGCCTACCAGCTTAGGGAGAGGGATTACAATACATTAGAAGACATGCAGAATGGAGCAGTGAGTGTTGAGGCAAATTTGATTGAGAAGAAAGCAAGATTGAGAGCTGAGAAAAGGGTAACATATAGGGATGACAATGTAGCTTCCACATCTGACCCCAATTATGATAGATTATCCAAAAACATGGAAAGACTACAACAAATGATGGAAAAAATGGTTGTCACAGTTAGCAATCAGAATAGAAACCAAAATCAGAACCAAAACTTTAGAAGAAATAGCACCACTCCCAACAGACAAAGGGAATCATATCAACAAGTTATTCCCCCTTTTCAAGAGAACTTTCTTGATGAAGATGAGGGAACTATAGAAAATTCTAAAGGGAATACAATAAACATGTTTGAAACAGAGAATTCAGTCCATGGCTACCCCACAGAGGAAGATCAGCCCTTGTCCACTTACTGGGATGAGGAAGGATTAGAGTCTGAGGATTACAGACTTGGGTTTGAAAATGCCATCATGCAGGTCAGGGAACAATATGAACTTAGGAGAAAAAATATCCTAACTACTCCCAAACCAAAAGCTCCTGAAGTGACCATCAAGAAAAGGCCTGAGAAATCTTCTAAAGTAACTGTTGTAAATAACAAATCAGCAGCTAAGAGTTCTGAGAAAAACAAAGAAAAAGACAACCAGAAAAATGAGAATCAAAGCCAACCAACTAGTAGCACTAGCACTGCAGTTAGTGCTCCTGATACAACAATTCCTAACCTTGTACATAGTGAGAATCAGCCCACTGATTTAGCCACTAAGTCAGTGGAAAACAAAACAGAGTTGAGCATTCCAAAGAGTCAGTCCACTTTCAATATGGAAAGTGAGATTGCAAAGATTAAAATCTTTGTCCCACTCTCTGAGCTGGCCACTCAGGATGTATATAAAGGCCAAATTTTGAAAGCATTATATTTGGGGGAAAACAACGATACTGTAAATCTGAGTGACGACCAACCTGCCCTCTTGTTTGGTCCAAAGATTGAGGGAAAGTTTTAGGAAGGGGTAGTGCCCCCTTTCTATATCAGTCTCAATATCCATGATAAGATCCTGCACAATGCAATGCATGATTCTGGAGCATCTCATAACTTAATGCCTAAGGTGGTTATGGAAAGGCTAGGTCTAGAGATAACCCGCCCCTACAAAGACTTGTATTCATTTGACTCTAGCAGAGTAAAATGCCTTGGCCTGATCAAAGATCTATGTGTGAGCTTGACCCAGATCCCAGCTAAATGTATGGTCATGGATGTTGTAGTGGCAAATGTGCCACCTAATTATGGCATGTTATTATCGAGATCATGGGGAGCCAAGCTGCAAGGAACAATGCAGATGGATGGCTCATATGCCACTGTCCCTATATCTAGCCAACTGAGGAGACTATATAGAGAGGCACAGATGAAATTCCTGGTCAGTAGCCCTGAGAAACCTGAAAACTCCCCTTTATACTCTATACATACGGATCTGGATTCTTTCATCCTTTACAATGACCAATCCTTAGGAGAGCCAGAATCAGAAAACACAGATACAAACGATGACACGGAGCCCATGGGTCTTAACATAATGGCTGCTATAGAAGAAAATGATGTAGAAAACCATGGGCAGAATACCAAAAACGAAACTCAGAGTCAACAAGGAATACGATGCAGTCAGTCAACTAGTCATCTCTCTGATCTCCACACCCATTACGAAAAACAAAACAACCCCCAGCCTAGTACAGACCCTATAGCACCACATAATGACGAACCCAGTTGTAGGAAAGGAAATAATGATAAAACGAAAAATGAACCCCTGTGGGAAATGAGTTTCGATGGGTCCTGTACTAGGAAAACTGCTGGAGCAGGGGTATGGGTACATGATACAGAGAATGACTACGCAGAGAGCCATGCATGCAACCTGCACTTCAAATGTACAAATAATATTGCAGAATATGAGGCTCTCATCCTGGGCCTAAATCTGTTGAAAAAATTAGGGGCCTATAGAATAACTGTGCTAGGACACTCTGAGTTGGTTATCAAAAAGGTGAATGGTGAATACGCAGCAAAACACCCTAGGTTGAGGGCATATAGGAACGATGCCATGGATATATTGAAAACATTCGTAGAATATGATTTGGTGTTTGTCCCTAGGAGTCAAAACGTTATTGCAAACGGATTAGCTTGCTTGGCTAGATCCTAAGACTCCAGCTGACCAACAAGTCATCATTCAGACCAAATTTAGACCTGCAATGCCAGATAACGAAAAATATTGGCAGGTCTTTGAAGGAGAAAAACAGATTGAGGATTTCCTGGTAGGCAGAAATGAGTTTGAATTTTCTGATTTAGACTCGAGATCAGATGATAGCTGCCCAAGTGAGGATCCCCCAGATGAGGAAGAAACACACTGTAACATAGAAATAAACACTCTTACTGAAGAAACTGGAAATCCAAATGAAAATTGTAAGAAACCAGACAGTGAGGAAATAGAGGTGCTACAGAACAAAGATAAGAATATACCTAGAGGTCTGGCACCCTTAGAGGACCTTTTTGACTTTGATGATGTAGCAAAAAAACCCACTATAGAACATGCAAACTCTAATGTCGAAGAATGCAACATAGGCACAGAAGATAAACCCAAAATGATTAAACTGGCTAAGTCTTTACCTGCAAACATGAAGAAGAAATATATTGACCTGTTCAAAGAATTCATTGACGTGTTTGCTTGGAGCTATGAAGACTTAAAGGCCTATGACACAAACATCATACAACACAAAATACCCTTGAAAGAAAATCAGAAGCCTTTCAAACAAAAACTCCACAGAATTAATCCAAAACAATTTCCTGCAGTTGAAAAGGAGATAAAGAAGATGTATGAAGCAGGCATAATAGTTCCTGTGAGGTTCTCTGATTGGGTATCAAACCTAGTGGTTGTGAGAAAGAAAATAGGGGAGATCAAATTGTGTATAGACTTCAGAAATCTTAATAGAGCCTTAATCAAAGACAACTACCCGCTGCCAAAAATGGAACACATTCTACAGCAGGTAGTAGGCTCAAAAAGGATTTCTCTTTTGGATGGTTTTTCAGGATACAACCAAGTCTTAGTACTCCCAGCAGATCAACTCAAAACAGCATTTACCACTCCATGGGGCACCTTTATGTATGTAAAAATGCCCTTTAGACTGATGAATGCTGGCGCAACCTTCCAAAGAGCGATGGATATAGCTTTCTCAGATGAAATAGGACACTTCATTGTTATTTACTTGGATGACTTAACAGTCTATTCTAAAACTGAAGAGGAACACCTAAAACATCTAAGGAAAGTTTTTGAAAAATGTAGAAGGTTTGGTCTGTCATTGAATCTAAAGAAAACAGTGTTTGGGCTGCAAGAAGGTAAGCTTCTTGGCCACAATATATCTAAGAAGGGGATTAGGATAGACCCACAGAGAGTTGAGGGAATACTACAAATCACATACCCGAGAAACATCAAATAATTACAGTCCGTCATTGGGAAAATCAACTTTTTGAGGAGGTTTATTCCCAATTTAGCTGAACACCTCAGGAATATGACCAACATGCTAAAGAAAGGTGTAGGAATCAAATGGACTGTTGAGGCTAAGAAATATTTTGAGTCAGTAAAACTTGCACTCACACAAGCTCCTGTTCTGATTAGCCCTAATTTCTCAAAATATTTCCTGATCTTTTCATTCACTTCCCAGCATACAGTGGCTGCAGTTTTACTGCAAAAAAATTCAGAGGGTAATGAACAGCCTATTGCCTTTTTCAGCAAAGCCTTGAGAGATGCACCCTTGAAATAAAACATAATGAAAAAACAGGCCTATGCCTTGGTAAAGGCCTTAAAAGACTTTAGGGTGTACATACTTCATTCTCACACCATAGCCTATGTGCCGAACATAGTGGTCAAAGATATCTTGTCCCAAGACCCAGATGGGAAAAGGGGCAAATGGATTGCTACAATATTAGAATATGACCTTGAGATAAAGCCCACAAAACTTATCAAAGGTCAAGGCCTGGCTCAATTAATGGTTGAATCAAATTTACAGGCCCTTGACATAAACATGGTAAATGCCTTGGATGAGCAGGAAGGATTGCCCCATCCCACTGTTGAGGAGAAGTTTCAGAATTATCCTTGGTACTCTGATATCCTTTACGTGCTCACGAATCTCAATGCTCCTCCTGAACTGTCGAAAAACAAGGCCATATTCTTGAAACTTAAAGCCAGAAACTACTGTATAATGAATGAAAGCTTATACTGGAAAAATCCAAGTGGCCTATTGCTTAAATGTTTGCCTGAAAATGAAGCTGAAAGACTTAAACAAGAATTCCATGCAGGAGAGTGTGGAGGACACCTGAGTTGGAAAGCCACTGCAAACAAAATACTCAGGGCTGGCTATTATTTTCCTACACTCTTCAATGATGTCCATAAAATGATAATTTTCTTCCATAAATTCCAGATCTTTGAAGGAAAAAGAAAGCTCCTCACCCTCCCTTTAAAACCCATCACTGTTGAGGGTCCCTTTATGCAATTGGGCCTAGATTTCATAGGAGAAATACACCCTGCTTCTTCTGGACAACACAAATGGATCTTAACTGCCACAGATTACTTCACTAAATGGATAGAAGCCATACCTACTAGGAATGCCACTGACTCTGTCATCATTAAGTTCCTAGAAGACCACATCCTCTCTCGGTTTGGCTGTCCTAGAAAAATAATCACTGACAATGCTTCTGCTTTCGGATCCAAGAAAATGGTTGATTTTTGTCACAGGTACCAAATAGCACTTGGTCATTCAACTGCCTATTACCCTCAGGGTAATGGATTAGCTGAATCATCAAACAAAAGCCTGGTGACCATTATCAAGAAACTGCTGGAAGAGAACAAAAATTCATGGCATAAAAAGTTGGTGCATGCTTTGTGGGCTGACAGGCTCACAACAAAGAAGTCTATTGGCATGTCACCATACCAGCTTGTCTATGGAACAGAAGCAGTTTTTCATACCAGCCTAGGAGTACCAGTGATAAAGCTTGTCCAAGAGATTCAGACAAAGGAAGACAGTATGGTGAGGAGGGTAAATGAAATAATTCATCTCCAGCAAACAAGGGAAGATGTTTATAACAGAGCTATCAAAGTTCAAGAAAACATACAGAGGTTGTTTGACAAGAGAACCAAAGCTTCAGATTTAAAAATTGGAGACAAGGTTTTGAAATGGGACTCAAGGAGAGAGGATAAAGGAAAGCACCGCAAGTTTTATAGTTTGTGGCAAGGTCCATATATTATCCAAGCCACTGTGGGTCCCAATGCATTTTTCCTACAATAAATTGATGGTACAGAACTGTTTGGGGGTCTTGTCAATGGCAGGATGCTCAAACACTACTTCTGCTGATTTTCAATTTCCAGTTTCCATTTCCATTGTACATACCATTGTAGTGCTTTGTTTCCAAAAAAAAAAAAGAGAGAGAAAGGACACATTCAAACATGCTCAAAACATGAACCTCTGAAAAGTGCAAAGAATTGGCTCTAATATGATCAAAACCTGAGCCAAAGAAGCAAAGTAGATGGTCCTAACATGCTCAAAACCTGGACCAGCAAAGGAAAAGAAGAAGAAGCTCTAACATGCCCAAAACCAGAGCTGAGATAAAAAGGAAAAGTGACTCTAATAAGCTCAAAACCTAAGTCACAAAGAAAGAAGGTTGCTGCAAAGTCTCAGATTTTAAGCCTTCAAAGATTTTGTCTTTAAGTTTTTGCAAATCTCTATCCATGTGCAACAATCTTTATGCCTTGGATCCACAGCAAGCTAGACTGTATAATCCTAGTTTGACTATTTTTAAATTTCTGTTGTAGAATATAGAGAAGAAATCTGTTGGACAGTTTAATCCCAGCAGATATTAGATTAGGTAGAGAAACATGTGAGACCAACAGTCTAATCTGGTCTCATGGAGCAATAAGGGTAGATTTAGAACAGGTTTGTTTTCTGTTTTGAAAATAAATGATGCAAAGGGTCTGCAAGTCCAAATGCACCCAAGGAGGAAAAATGTTAGGACTGTAGTTTGGGTAGGTAGACTGGTTGGGGAAAGTTTTTTCTGCTGATGTCTTCACAGATTGTGGCAGCTGATTTAGAGAAAGCAAGGGATGTGCCAAGCAGCAGGCATCTGGACTACACCAAAGATTGTCCTCTGGTTTCTTGACTCCTTCAAGAAGAATCCATCCCCATGTGGAGCCACTGTTAAGCCCCCCTATGAATTCCTTGACAGGCAAGCAAGGGGGCTAGGTTGTTTTGGAAACCTTCAAACAATGCCTTTTCCCTGAAAACTCATCATCCTTGAAGTCTCTTCATGCTTTTCCTTATATAAATTTTCCTCTTCTGATTCCCACCTCAAAAGGCCTGTTTTTTCCCCTTATACCCCTGCAAATTACCCCATTTTAACCTTTTTTTCCCCTTGTCAAATTCCCCTCTAATTCCCTAAATCCTCCCAAAATCCCCTTTAGACCCTCCATGTAACCTCTGTTTGGTCTAATGCCCCTTTTCCTATCTATCGTTACCTTTCCTTGGCCCGAAAGTGCACCAAAAATGAGTCAAAAATCAAATATTTCATATATAAGGTCTTAGCCCCTTTCGACCTAGCCCCCGCACCCTTTTCCTCCACGTGACTGAACGCTAGAACCACTCTCTAGCCCGAAAGGCGCTTATCGTAATTGCATATCAGGTGCAGTTTCAACCGTTGATTTTTGTAAATTGGACAGCGATCGTTGACTCCACAGCGTCTGTGCTTCCCTGTTCAAACTCTCAATCGCATCATCGCCGTCCATTTACACACAGATTCAACGGTCCAGAGTTTACCCACCAGGTGGTCCCTGCAAATGCACCACGGTCACTATTCAAAACCCGGCGATATTCATCACACCGCCTTTCGGAGGTAGGTGGTATTTTCCCATTTCCCAACGATTCCATACATCTTCTGCTGTGTGTCCCCATGTACAGCTCCAAAACTGCCCTCCATCGCGCATTATTGTTCGTCCAGAGTCGCGGAGCGATATCGCTGTGCACCGTCTGATCTATCGTCGCCCATCCAACGGCCCGCGCTCAGTAAATTTGCGTGGGTTTTAGCCCAGGTCAAATGGACCCATGGCCCATTGCCCATCGCCCCCGACGTGTTTTCCACCGTCGATCTCCCCCAAGATCAGACGGCTCTGATTCGTCTGCATGTTCCACCGTTGACTGGCCCTGTATCGCCACGTCAACCTTTCCGCGTGTTTCTTCGTACATTCGCCTGCCCCCATCATATATATGCTTTCCAAGGTCAAATGTTCATTATTTTATGGTTAATCTACTGTGCTCCGCCCACTTCCACTAGACCACGTCCCGCTGTCATATTGCATTTTCCACCATGTCTCTGCACTTTCCGCCATCTCACTAGTCTGCATGGCCATCCTCATCGTCCCCACTGCATCCACCGCCTCCGTACTTGTTTTTCATAACAAGTTTTCTTGTTTTGCAGGATTCTGAGGTGGTGAAAACCACCTTGTTTTTAAGTCTCTGTTACAGTGACAGGGATCTTAGGAAAGATCCGATGCAGATGATTTTTAATGGAGCAAGGCCCGGGAATATTGTGGACGTGACTTCCATTTAAAGAACAAGGTTGAAAAATCTGTACAAATCTTCCCAAGGCAATTAAAAGCACAGAGACGGCAGACAGAAATTTAAATGGAGCAGCAAGAAGTTTAAGACATGAAAATGAAGATCTTCGAGCCTTGTGCAATGGTTTAGAGGCAAAATACCAGATGGAAGACCCAGGGATCGCGTAGAAAGTACAGCACGCAAAAATCAATGCATAGCAAGGTTTCTACAACAGCAGAATGTTTTTCCTCCATAAAGGACAAAGCGCCCATGCAGTTTTTATTCTACACCGTGTTCCGGAAAAAATTTCCACCTTGACAACAGTCTGAAGCTATCAGAGCAATTTGTTTCATAAGTATGGTGGACTTCACAGTGATTTATTTACCTTTTTTTTATTCATCAAAAGTACCACGGAGTACCGCCGCCAAATGCATCAAGGTCATATCCGGAGTAAATGGAAGCATGAAGAAGACCACTCTTTCATCAAAAGAGTGCCAGATATTAATGCACAGAATTGAAAACAGAATGGGCTTCGACCCTCTTCATCTTCAAAATGTTAATGATGCATTTAGTTCCTCACCTACCTCCTCTCCTCATCTTTCTACTATAAAACTCATGAGAAAATATTGTAATGGTTGTTGATCGGATATCAGTGAATTGCATGTTTTTTCTCTTGAGACAAGCTCTCTGTGTAAAACTATAAGATAGGCTAAGGAAGGTGTTTCAGACTGGATATCAAGCTGTTCGACAGTGTTGTACTTGATTGGTATTGATTTTTAATATGACAAGCGCATTTCTTTGGATCCTGATCTAAAGCTGCGGTGATGTTTTTCTGTCTCAGTGCTTATTTCATTTCATTTTGTTTCTTCTGGCTTGCATCAGAAATATGGTATAGGATTTACCCTTGTTAGGTACCCTATGCTTCTACTCTCCTTGCCTTTAATGTTTTCTGCTTAATGTGTTATCTAAGGATTGGTTTCAGTTAATTTAACCAGTGTAGTGGATGATATTGCCTACAAGCTGATGTATGAATTAACGAATCTTTTTCTTAGATGTTCTTGTTAGGATTTAGCTGAATGAATTGAGAACACTGGGAGGATTAGAATTTAGTCTCTGCCTCACTAGGATATTTTTCACTTCAGTTAAACCTTTCTAAGTTCCCTTGTATTTCCATTGATTATGTCCAAGCAGGTCTGGAGTTAAATGACCTCTGACCTGATCTATAGACAGAATTTGTTGGTTTTCCTTCTTTCACCTTCCTTCCTTAATGTTCCATGCCACACTATCATTTTAGGATCCAAGGCTTTAGATGACTAGCCCAACTGAAATCTTGCATATTGATTAACAAGTAAACCCTTTCCTGACTCCATTGCCCAATGGACTTGATGTTCTCTGAATTATCTCTCTTTTGCCTATATTCCTCTTTACCCAGCCTTGTCTCATGCTGAACCCTGCTTTCCTGATTCCCAGCAACCAAACTCAAAATAAAAAAAACAAACCCTTCACATATAACTAGCCTAACATCTTAAATCCGAGCCTCAAAGACATACACCTTTGACTTATATAGAGAGATCCCTCTCTGGACCTAGGAGGGCTAGATCCTAAGGTCTGAAAGTGGTTCTGATGTTGTCTCATCTTTTGGTCTTGCCAATCTGGCCAAAACATGGGAACCCCAACACCATGTACATGTTCTCATGTGGTGTTGTGTACATATGGTGTCATGTATATGTCCTGCATGTGGTGTTGTGTATAAGTGGTATTGTGTACACATTGTACATGTAGTGCGTGGTATAGTTGTTGTTGTGTACACGTTGTGCAAGTTGTGTCATGTACATGTGATGCGGTGCATACATTATGCAGGTAGTGTGTACATGTGGTACCGTATACATATTGTGTATATGGTACTGGTATACATGTGGTATTGTGTGCATGTCATACATGTTGTGTTGTGGGCATGCGGTGTTATATATGTGCATGGTGTAGTCATGGTATCGTGACAGAGTGTATTCATTGTGTTGTACTCTATATATGTATGTGTATGGTGCACCAAGTGTAGGTGTATGTGTTGTATGCTAGTGTAGGCATGGAATATTCCTAAATTAGCTGCAGCTAATAGAAATATTAATTTTTCCTTGTTTATTTTTACATTTCATGATTGATGAATAAATTGCAAAGGAGGACATGTAAAACTCTTGAAAACTAAGAATAAATCAATTCCTATATGAACAGATACATATATGGGTTATGTAAATTACATCTTGCAGGTGTGAATGGGTTTAAATCACAAGAATGGGTCACCGTTGACCAAGTCAACATTGCAGTCTAGATGCATTGAACCTCCTTGAGGGACAAGGCAGTTCTAGAACGAGATTCTAAATGTGAATGGGAATAAATTAATGAAGCGGTTTAGGGTTTTGCCAAGATTCCAATCTTATAAAAGGAGAAGGAGATCAAAAAGAGGGGGTTGTTGAAGATTATCATTTCTGAAGGTATTGTCTGCTCAGATATCCCTTGTTGGGTCTTCTTGTTCAAGAATCCCACCTCCTTCCTTGAGCAACTCTTGGAGGAGACTTGTGCTATATTTTCCACATCAATATTTTAGGCCAAGCTCACCTTACACCTATAGCACTGCTCCTATTGAGATTTGATCTTTCCTTGTGAGTTGCAGCAGTGGAAGACACTAGATCTATTCAGATCTAGCTTATACTAGTGGCTCTTCTCAGTGAGTGTCTTTTAACCTCCTGGAAGAGTTCATTAGCTTATTTTGATTCAGATATACATCTTGGCATCATTCCAAATAATTCTCAAATGCTACAGCACTTTTTCTCTCCCTGGACAGCGTTATTTTCAGATCTACAGCTGCAGGGTGTTTTGTCTACATTTTGGAGGAGATATCTCCGGTGTTGGAATTCTTCCTTTCACTATGGTGATCCATGGATTGGCCATCCAATCCATGTTTGTTTCAGATATGATCTTCTGTACCATTTTATTATTCAGAAATTTCTAAATCATTCTGCAGATCTCAGATCTACTCCCGGTGCTGCATGTTTTGTGTAAAACCCCAAGGGGAATGTATAGATCAGCATTTCTTGTACACAGATCTATATTCTATCTAAATTTTTATGTAAATATCTGCTCTAGATCTGAAGAATTAATAAACTACTACTTCAGCCCTAAAAATAACGCTGTCATGGTTATGCAGTATTTTCTTATGGTTGTAGCACCTCATTTCTGAGGATTTTTGTTGTATAATCTCATTCTTTCTCTTGTATATTGTATGGGCTGTAAATAACATCTGATTTGCTGTTATATATCTGATTTCTGAACCTTCATATCATCCTCCTAATGTGCTTTAGTGGACCTACATTATTTCTGAAGCAGTCCTTTGCAAAGAGCTGTAGCCCCTCTCTTTGGGTGGTTTTCAGCTAGACTAGTTTGTGGGAGATCTGTTTAACCCACCTAGTCTGATTTGTTTTTGCTATCATTTTGGATTTAGATCCTAGATGAGCTGATATAAGGGATCCAGGAGCTGAAAACTCATTTCTATGCACAGTATTATCAGAAGTTCCTTATTTCAGCAGGTTTGTTGAGTTGTTCCAATTCTGGAATATTGCAGTGGTATTGGAGAAAGATCTTTAGCTCAGCCTGTGGCTTCAAGACAAGGTACTATCAAGCAAGTTCAGAATGATGAAGAATATGATTTTAATCTCATCACTTTTCATATCCAGTAAGAACCTCTCCAAGGAGGTTGTACAAGAAGAAGAGAGAAGAAGCAGTGAAACTCCTAGGAAGTTTCAAGAGAAAAAAGATCTTCCAATCAGATCTACAAGATCTATACATGAGGAAAATTATAAATCCTCATCTCATGGATATGTGCACTCATCCATATCACCAAATATTCAGCGTTCTGTTTATGATTTCTTCATGAAGAGGAAGAAACGAGGTGTACCCGAGAAGGAGACTCTTAGAGAGTATTTGCATGAGTATGAAGATCAATCCAAGGAGTTAAAAGATAACTTGAAATTCCAAGGGTTCTGTAAGATCAAGGAGAGCAAAGGCATAAAAAAGGAGCATCATGGTAAGGGTAGATTCCATCTATCTATCTTTGATGGATCACCTAAATGTCCAGTTAGGGTTTGGGTGGAGGAGCTAGAAAACTTCATGCAACAACATCAAGTTTTAGATATTGAAGCCATCAGAGTAGTAGCGCTGCATTTTGAAGGTAAATCATATGCTTGGTGGTTGTTTGAGTCTTTTTCCTTGAAGAATGCAAATACGCCTACTTATGCAAGGTTTATTGCAAGATTTATAGAAAGGTTTGATGAAGCTCCATGTGTAACATCTTCTGTTGACACTATCAAGCCACATCAAATAGATCTTTTGCATGAGTTGGAAGGGTCTATGAATCCAACTCCATTTATGAAGACCATGGAAGAAGGTGTAAGTTTGTTTGATGCCTTTCCAAGTGCAAGATCTACATTGAGTGAAGGGTCCTCTTCTCAAGAGGAAAGCATGAAGGTTTCTCCTTCAATAGATGACCAAGATATAAAGTCTCTTATTGATGATGAGACAAATTCAGTTATTGAAGAGGAAGAGATGACAGGAGATGATAACGCAGTCACAAAAAAGGCACTTCAAGCATCTCATGAAGAGGAAGTTGGAGCACTTGCTCCAAGGGAAGAAACTCTTGCACACTTACAAGGAGTTCCACAACATCTCACACATAAGGCTCTTGGCATAACACATGAGCAGTATGTACCATCATTGTCCCATGATGAGATCTTGGAGATAGAATAATAAAAAGAGGAGGAAGGGCATGAATCCTTCTCTACTTCAAATCTTGGAAGCACAAAGAAGGCAAGAGGACCTATGTATTAAAGGTGGGGAAAATCTGTCTATCTACATCCACATTCTACTCTATGCCCTGATACCTCTTTGCAAGGAGGTACTTTACCAGGAGCACCTCTTGATAGGAGTAAATCTAAAGTGTTTTCTCAACTATGGGCAGCATATACATACTTGTCTAAGGAGGGAGCCTTGGGAGAAGCTAGCACAGCGCAGAGGATCTCTCATGAATTCAGAAGAGAGATGAGAAATTTCCTGAAAGGGGCATTACTAACTCCCACTCAGATATATGCGCTGAGGAAGGAGAAATCAAATATCTATGATGGCATGAGCATGAGGACACATGGAAAATCCATATCTTTGGGGTAGCCCATGATCTCTTCATTCCAAAAGAATATTTCTGAACATGGCAAGGGGATGCTAACCCTCTTGTATACTTGGGCCAAAATGAGGAAGTTTTGGAAGACAAGGAATTTCCGAGGGGAAGTTGATTTCCATATGCTTCAATATTGTCTTGAGCAAGATCAGCTGCAAATGGGGCAGAAAAAGGGAGATTATGATGCTCCAACATGTGACTTTGATATCAAGGATATCAAAGAGGGGAGCCATGAGAAGATGGGGGCAGCATTTCAGACTTCTACAGTGTTGTCATTCTTGGAGAGCTTGGATCCTTATTGGGACTCCCAACTCATGATGGAGTACTCCAAGGACCTTTTCACATGGGGGGTTCTTGATGGAGAAGTAAAGGATGAAAGGTTAAAGGTGTTTGATGGAGTCATCTACTTCTATAATATTATTCTTTTGAATAGAGACTCCAAGCTCAAGGAGAGACTACTAGATGCCACCTATGAGATCCTGCTTTCCAAACGCACCGGTTTCATTAGATCATATCATACTCTTTTGGGTGGATTCATATGGGAAGGCTTCAAGGAAGAGGTGCACTCTCATATGAAGATGTGCATGGACTACTTGGTAGAGGAGGAGGAACATAGCTCTTGGGAGGAGCCAACCCTAACACTTCCTTACTCATTGAGTGTGAGAGGGAACTCATCCATGAGTTACCCCACTGATTTTAAACAACTATATAGAGAGGCTTGTCTTTCTAAATGTTATCACGTATCTCCCATATGCTTATTTTTTTTTTAACACTTATTTGCAGAACATTGCTCTAAAGGGGGGCACTATTTATGATGGGTTTCATGGGCTATGTTTGGTCAATTTAGTGTGTCCTAAATTGCTGCATTTAATTTTTCAATCCGGGATTCGTAAGCTGATGAAGTGCGGCGCACTATATGTGCAAGATAACCTATCTCTTAACTTTTTGTCGTTTTTGGTTTTCTAAGATGAAATGGAAATTCTAAAATGAAAACAAGTGTGGTTATGTTTATTCAAGGAAATGATATCCTCTATAATGATTTACCAACTTGAAACTTAAAAAGGAATTTGAAAATTACAATGACAAAACTTGAAAGGAAATGAAAATATGTTGTTGAAATGAAAAGGTGCTGCTAATCTAATAAATCAAAATAGTGAACTAGTGAGCATGAAACCAAACTATTCTTGCTGCTGTCTAAACACAAAATAAATTATGCTGAAAGAAATCCAAAAGTTGCAATAAAGTAAATCTAAATCAATTTACATCAACTTGTCTTCTGATCCCTCATCATTAGTCCAGCTATGATTTTCGGAAGTAACCATAAACAACTTGAGTAACTGATATCTAACTTGGAGAAAGTAAACTAATATCAAACCACACATTCATAATTCAATCCCTCACCATCAGTCCAGCTGTGGCTTTCGGAGGTAACTGAAGATGTCATGCACAATTTAATATTTCTAATTTTGCAGAAAGGAAACTAATACCAAACTACACATTTCATAATACAATCCCTCACCATCAGTCCAGTTGTGGCTTTCGGAGGCAACTAAAGATGTTATGAGCAGTTTAATATATCTAAATTTGCAGAAAGGAAACTAATACTAAACTACACATTTCATAATACAATCCCTCACCATCAGTCCAACTGTGGCTTTCGGAGGCAATTGAAGATGTTATGAGCAGTTTAATATATCTAAATTTAACTACTGAAGCAAATGAGCAAAACTGAATTAAACAAAGCAGTACTGAAATTAAACAGAAACTAAGAAAAACACATTAGCAGCAGAACAATGTTAATTCCATGTCATTAGTCAAAAAGCTATGAAAATGCCCGGGCTGCCTATCTATAACCTAAAACAAGAACACTGATCAGTGATTAACAACATAAAACATGAAAGACAGAAGTGAAATAGAAAGCATGAAAGTTTATAAACAGAAATGAAGCATATGTATCATGAAAAATGCGGTGTATAAACATGTGAATGGATTATGGCACAATGAGCTTTAAAGAAATGAAATAAGAACTATACACTAATGCACAAAACCTTGTGGCAGGAGCCCTCTTGTGCTGTGGTAGTCTTCATCAGATCAGTTGTCAGTCTTCTCCTTAAAATGCCGTCAAATATATACAAGCAGCCAATCAGCACGGCGGTAATAATTACATTTCGAACGGAACTTATCGCTGCTGCCAGATGAAATAAGACGCTCTCACCCTGTCATTTAAGCATGCCCGTTATATATAACAAAAATATAGCACTCCTAAGTTTATGCGGGTACAAACACTCCATTCATCGTACCAATCAGAATCATGGTATGTGGAAGCAAATACGGGAGCCAGCGCCGGGTCGCTTCCTGGAGCCATGTACAGATGTCGACTTGTCCTCCGCAAGCTCAGAAACAGCCATATGAACCTTTACGTGACACGGAACAGAGTCTTGTCACCGTAAGACTCTATGGTTGACTTCCATGTGGACGCCTTTGACCGCGGCTTCTTTAGATGAGTTTTCTCGAACCAATAGGACACGAACCATGTCCACATCATTTCTGACTTGCCCATGTGGCTCGTTTTTCCTGTAGACACCTGTAACATAGAGTTTCACAAAATAGCTGCGGAAAGTTGCAGCAGCTGCGGAAAGTGGCAAGATTCCGCAGCTAAATGAAAAAAATCTAAATCAAACAGCAGACACAAAAATATAGTTAAAAACCATGTTAGATGCTCTTTTGCAATTAACATACAATGATATTGACAACTTGGGAGGTTCGGGTGAGTGAAAAAGGTATAGAAAAGTGTATGGAAAAGATGCAGAATTGAGACTCAACATACCCCCACTGTGAAGGTGTTGCATGTCCTCATGCAACCAAAATTTTGATATTCCTTTCTTAGTTCATGTGTCTTGACACTTCAGCCAGCACATCCAATCCTCTCCTCCTCTTCCTTGGAGCTGCCAACATTCTGGGTTTCTTCATTAAGCACCTAAATTTGATATTAACCAGTGCTCTGCTCAACTTCTGGTATTTCCTTTTCAATTTCTTGTTCTTCTTCTGCCATATTCCCAGATGTAGCATGGTATTATCATGGATGATTTTGTCCAGTTTGCCTTGTTTCTTCAATGTCTCATTTTCATTTTTGATGTGCCTATTTAAAAGCTCTAGCTCAAAGACTTCCTGTTTTAGTGATTGGAATAAATCATCCTGTACTATATGAGGCTGAATGGACGAGGTACTAAGACCTGTAGCTGCCTTTTCCAAAGATTCTATATAGTCATATACTTCCTGCTGCTTGGGGTCTATTTCAGGTGTCATTTTTGTTGGGTTGTCCCCAAAATGCCGTGAAGGAGAGTTATCTTCAAAATCTGGCTGAGAAGGGCTCACATCAACATCTTGCTGAGAATGGGATGGAGTATGTTCAATGTCTGACCGGGAATGAAATGAACCAGGTTCACTAATTGATTGAGATGGACTATGGTCAGCTGGGGACTGTTCAGATGTTTCCTCTCCCAAATCAATGAAATGAGGACCCTTCATTTGCGTTTTCCTCAATTTCCCCTTAAGTCTGCTGCTTCTTCTCACACGCTGTGGTGCACTATCCTTTTGTTTTTGTTTTCCTTTCTCTGTCTTCTTGGCCATAGAGGACTTTTTTTTAAGATAAACTAGTCTTTCAGATAACACTTGATTATCTTCTTCTTCAGAAGAAGGAGTTTTATGTATAGCCTCAATAGTTTTTCTCTCTTTTGGTGTTATTGGCTTCTTACCCTTGATTTCTTTCTTCTTCCTCTTTGACAGTCTCTCTTCCTTATCATTTCTTTCAATTGTAGTAGTAAGAGTATTTTGAATTTCATCAATTGTTCTTTTTCTCCTACTTCTTCTTGTTGTGCTACCTTCAGGAATTTCTTGAATAGGAGTAATTTGGGTTTCATCATTTATTCTTTTTCTTCTACTCCTTCTTGCTGTGCTACCTTCAGGAATTTCCTGAGGTTCCTCAAAGAAATTTCTAACCATAAATTGTTCCCATGTGTCTTTCTTCTCCTTTAACTCCTTTTCAATCAAAATTTTTACAAGGCCGTGGTGATATAGATGGGGTTCTACATCTCCTAAATGTTTCTGAACAGTCACTGACATTTTCTTCAAACTATTGAATAGAAAATATGGGAGATTGAGAGTTTGATTATCTAGAAAATTCATCAGTAACCTGGTATGGTACATATACATGGACCCAAAATGGCCTTCACATGTAATGAATTTCTGAACAACTAGCAGCAAAGTAGCCCATTCCTCTTTCAATGCATGCACAAGAATTCCTCTTTTAAAAACAGTTATGTCCATACCTTGATTTCGTAAGATTGTTCTCCATGCTTCATCACTGATGCTTTTATTTTTAAACCAACGCTCACCCTCTTGAAGAAGTTCCGTGGTTGTTGCTATAGATGCTTCATTGACCGCAAACTTAAGGTCTCAAATCTCTGCTTCCAAGCCATCAAATGACCTTGCGAATGCCTTCGTGACTTCTTTATGATAACCTCTGAATTTCTGGATAAACCGCAGCCAATTTGCTTTCTTTAATATCTCCTTTACTTGCGGATATCCCTCTATAAACTTCGGTCCTTCCGGCTCTGCTCTTAGCAATTTACCCATTTTTTCTTTCTGCTCTTCACAAATTTGCCTGCGTGAGGGTTCAAATGGAAATAGAACAGCTGAATGCACAGAGATAAGCGCAATGACTGTGGGTAAATATCAGAGAGTGGGAATGAGCACAATGAACGAAATGGATTGAGACAGAACAGAGTGGGGTTTCGTAAGCACGGCAGAGACACGACAGAGAGATTAACAGAGTATAACACATCCGGCAGCGTTTTGAATTTTGGTGGCTGCACAATAAATATGAGCACGTTTCAACAACGGTTATGGATTTATGCGGCTGTAAGAGTCCGTGGTCAAATCAAATACGTCTCATTGTCACCAGTGGGATATTGGAACATGAGTGAAGATCGGGGGTTTAATGATGGAACCGTTTGAGAATGAATGCGAAAGGGTAATATGGAGATCGTGAGAGGTTACTGAATTGTCAATATAATCATTGCACATAATGGATGGAGCTCATGGTTCAGAACTATATAAAAATGTGTTTTTCAATGCTATTTGAAATAAATTTTATTCATACCTTTGGAATCTTTGCCTTTTCCTTGGTCTTCAACTAATTGCTCTTTATTGGCGTCTTGAATGCTCCATGTCTTCATTTTTTTTATCCTCTCGCCTGCATTTTATTTCATGATTATGGAAATAACATCTGACTGTACATTTTTTTGGAAACAGAATTGTAGCTGCGGAAACTAGAGTCAGCTGCGGAAACAGATGTCAGCTGCGGAAATTGACACAGCTATTACTTGGATGAATGGAAATGAACAGATGGAAATGGTCATGAAAAAGATTTTTATTGATGAAATGGAATGAAATGGATAAAATGAAGTGGAATGGGGTGAAATGAAGTGAAATTAAATGGAATGAAGTGGAATGAAATGGAGTGAGTGGTCACAAGGCTTGTGAAATGAAAGAGAGATTTTTTTTTTGGAAAATATAGAGTCTCAGGTGTTCTTGATTTTCACCCTATATTTTCTGTATAAGACTGCCAATCAGTGATTGGTTTTCAGGCTTATACCCTTTTTTTCATTTCTT
This sequence comes from Pinus albicaulis, assembly GCA_034641835.2. Taxonomy (NCBI): domain Eukaryota; kingdom Viridiplantae; phylum Streptophyta; class Pinopsida; order Pinales; family Pinaceae; genus Pinus; species Pinus albicaulis. The sequence goes on along the minus strand of CM076581.1, from coordinate 959,325,907 downwards.
TTTTTTTTTTTTTTTTTTTTTTAACTGAAAAGAACAAAAGCTAGGCTGGTGGAGAAGAAGAACTCTTCTGTACCAGCCTGATTGCAGAACTTTCTTGAAACATTTTGACAAAATCCTGTTTTGAGAGTGGCTTATGATAAACTTTCAATCTATGGCCATTCACAATAAGAGGAGTTTGAAACTCATCAATGGTCTTGATTCTTACCGCTCCATTGCTAAAGATCTTGTCAATCTCATATGGCCCAAGCCAATGAGTCCGAAATTTTCCTTGAAAATATTGAAACTTGGAATCAAATAACAATGCCCAATCTCCTTCTTGAAACTTCTTCTCTTTGATGTACTTGTCATGCCATTTAGCTCTTTGATATTGAACTAGATCAGTTCTTAAAATTGCTTCTTGTCTGATCTCATCTAGCTCATTCAACTGCTCCATTCTATGCTTTTGGGCTTCTCATAAGTCCATCCCCAACTGAACTGCTATCTTGAAGGTCTTGACTTGGAACTCAATGGGGAGCAAGACTTCTTTCCCATAAACAAGTTCATAGGGAGAATGTCCCGTTGTATTTCTCCATGTAGTTCTGTAGGCCCACAAGGCTTCAGGAAGCCTTTCTGCCCAATCTCTTCTATGTAGATGAACAGTTTTGGTGATGATACTTTCAAGAACTTTGTTTGTGGACTCCACTCGACCATTTGCTTGCGGATGGTAAGGAGTAGATCTTTTGTGCTTGATTTTGTATTCTTCCATCAACTTCTCCACCAAATTGGATGTGAATTGGCTCCCCTGATCTGTCACAATTTCTCTTGGAACACCAAAGCGAGTAAAAATATCCTCATAAAGAAAATGAACAACTAAATTTTCAGTAGCAGATACTAATGCTTTGGATTCTACCCATTTAGTAACATAATCAGTACAAACCAATATATACTTATTTTGCTTAGATGGTGGATTAATAGGTCCAATGAAATCTAAAGCCCATTTTTCAAAGGGTTCAATGAGTACCTGTGGTTGCAATGGCATTTCACTTGAAAGGGTAGGTTTCCCTACTCTTTGGCAGCTGCCACACCTTTTGACATATTGTTTTGCATCTTTGAAGAGGGAAGGCCAATAATATCCTAAAGAGAGGATTTTATAGGCCGTCCTTTTGTCTGCAAAGTGTCCGTCGCATGGTTCATCATGACATGCCTTAAGAATATCAGGCATTTCATCTTCCCTGACACATCTTCTGATCACAAGATCTGGCCCTGTTTTAAACAATTCGTTAGAAATCCATGAATATTTTTAACTCTCCTGAATAATTTTTCGTTTTTCTCTTGGAAATAAATGTGAAGGTAGTTTCCCTGTAACCAAATAGTTAGCAATATCTGCATACCAAGGGGTCTTAATAGTTACTGCAAACAAGTATTCATCAGGAAATTTATCTTCTACAGGAGAATCTTCTTTAGTATTCTGAATCCTAGACAAGAAATCAGCTACTGTATTCTGTTTTCCTGGTCTATCCAACACAGTAATATTGAATTCTTGCAAAAGTAAAATCCATCTTGTCACTCTGCCATTAGTAACAGGTTTGTTCATCAAATATCTAATTGCAGAATGGTCAGTATGAATAAAAGTTTCATAGCCTATTATGTAATGTTTAAACTTATTAATTGCATGAACAACAGCTAAAAACTCTTTTTCAGTCACAGTATAGTTCAACTCTGTGGGAGTCAAATTTTTACTGGTGTGATAAATGGCATAAGGAACTAAATCTTTTTGACCCAACACAGCTCCTAGAGCTGTATCTGAAGCATCCGTAGAAATATGAAAAGGGAGTTTCCAATTTGGTCCTTTCAAGATAGGTGCTTCAGATATTCTTGTTTTCAAAGTTTAAAAAGCTGATTGACAATCAGGATCCCATTTGAATTCATAGTCTTTTGTAAGCAATTTGAAGAGTGGAGATGCTATTTTAGTGAAGTTTTCTATAAATATTCTATAGTAACCAGTAAATCCTAGAAAACTTCTAACATCTCTTTGACAATTTGGAATAGGCAACTTGGAGATGACTTCAACTTTCGATCTATCAACCTTAATCCCATCTCCCGAAATATGATGTCCTAAAACAATCCCTTTAGTAAACATCATAAAACATTTTTCATGGCTTAATGAAAGGTTTGTTTCTTTACATCTTATGAGAACTTTTTCCAAATTTTCTAATGCCTCTTCAAATGAATTACCATAAATTGTAAAATCATCCATATAAACCTCTACACAATCATGGATTAGATCAGAAAAAAATTCTAGTACTACTCTTTGGAATGTTGCAGGTGCATTACATAACCCAAAAGGAAGCACTCGATAGGCAAAAGTTCCCCATGGACAAGTAAATGTGGTCTTATCTTGATCCTCAGGTGCTACCTGAATTTTATTATAGCCACTAAAACCATCCAAAAATGAAAAGTACTTTTTACCTGCTAATGTATCTAATACCTGATCGATAAAAGGCAAAGGAAAGTGATCCTTCAAATTTGCTTTGTTCAATTCCCCGTAATCAATGCATACCCTCCATTTACCATTCTTTTTAGGTACTATAACCAAAGGAGAAACCCATCGGCTATCTGAAATTGGATAAATGAAGTTTACATTGAGTAGTTTTTGGAGCTCTTCTTTCACTATCTCCCTAAGATTTGAATTCATCCTTCTTTGAGGTTGTCTGATTGGTCTACTGTTTTCCTCAATATAGATATGATGGATGCAAGTCTTAGGATCAATACCTTTCATGTCAGTATACTCCCATGCAAATGCAGTAGAATGTTTTTGCAAGATTTTGGTTAGTTCTTCTTGTTGTGACTTTTCTAAATGTTTGTTGATATTCAATGTTTTTCCTGGAAAAATCTCAATAGTAGAACTACCAAACTCTTCCATAGAGTAAAGAGACATTTGTCTTGATGATAAATATTCTATGTCAGATTCCAACTAAAATTGTGTGGGGTCATATTCTGAAGATGTCTCAAAATTTTCTAATGTGTTCATAATTTGACTATCCTCACTGATTTCAGAAATGGTAAAGACAGGTTGTATAGTGTCCTCATCATTAACCCATTCATTGTCTCCTACTTCTGTGATTGCTCTTGCCGGAGGATACAAATTGAATTTCTTTGTCGAATTACCATTAGAAATGTACATGTCCCCATATCTACAACTAATAAAAGCATCAGCTGTGGCTAGCCAAGGTCTTCCTAAAATAAGTGGGTGCCCTCCTAGATTACTCTTGGGAGTCAAAATCATAAAATCTACCGGATATTCCCAAGAATCTAAGGAGACTGAAATATATTCTAATACACCATCTGGTTTAATAATTGATCGATCTGCAAGTTGCAGTAAAGTAGGTGTAAAAAGAAGGTTAGGAAGTTTTAGCTGGTCCATAGTCCGTCTACTCATAATGTTAATAGCAGCCCCTAAGTCAATCAATGTGTTTGGAATTTCTATCCCATTTATATGTGTCTTGACAATTGGACTTCCTGGATCTACATACTTCTGCATGGTAATTTTTCCCATCATAATATCCGCAATTTTTCCTACCAGGTGGATTCTTCTTGTGTCTTTTAGTTTCCTTCCTGGTCTTTTGAAACTCAACTCCTTTATTGTTTTTGCTAGAATAGGAATCTCTTGAATGGCTTGTAACAAGGGAATCTTGATACAAACATTCTTCAATTCATCTAGAAAATCATAGTTAGGCAAAAAGATTTGTTTTTCCACCCCCTTGTCAATTTGTAGTCTTTCAGGAAAAGGAGGTGTAGATGAAGATGCAGGTTGCTCAACTATAGGAGTTGTAGGTGTTGTCTTTTCTTTTTCTTTTTGCATGCTTGGATTTTGAAGAGATGCTTCCTCAGAACCCTTATTGACTTCAAGAGAATCCTCCTTAGAGGTATCTTTCTCTTGAATATCTATAGAAGGTTTTTCTAAAACTCTACCAGATCTGATTTGTACATCGTTGAGAGGAACAATCATATAGGTAGGAAATTGTTGTCCTTCTACCATGTAAGTATTCTGAGGATTCTTATTGTTAGGATTTGGCAATGGCTGAGCTGGAAGTTGATTTGTCTTTTGTTGGTATGGGAGCATGAGTTGAGGATTTGGGTTTTGTTGAGAAAGTTGTTGTTGTGGAAATGGCAATGAAAGTTGTGGATTTGGATTTGGAAGTTGTGGAGCTTGTTGATTTTGAAAAGATGGAGGATATTGATAAAATTGAGCAAATCTCCCATAAGGATTTTGCATCCCTTGTACCTATGGCTGATATGAATTTTGATGTTGGGGCCAAGGTTGTTGCCAAGGAGTCCAATTTGGTGGGGTTTGAAGATTCATAGGGTTATTAAACCCTTGAGATTGTTGTCCCTGCCAAGGTCTCCTTGCGACAAAATAGAGAGATTCTATTGAATTTGGATCTTCTTGAAAAACAGCTTTGAGTCCAGGGATTGAAGGACAATCCTTGATCTCATGATTTTCTGAGCAAATCATACATGTTTCTACAACTTTTGCATCCAAGGGACATTCCCTTAAAGCATGTTTCTTTCTACATTTCGGACAAAAGATGGCTAAGGCATCTGTTTCTGCTTTCTGCTTGTTTTGGATTTTAAGGGTGTCTAGTTGTTCACTAAGGTTCCCTAAGATATCAGTTTTGAACTCATCAAGCATATTACCAATCTCTGCCCTACTTACTGATCCAGTTGCAGATTTGTTAGCCCTAATAAGAGAAGGATCCCTAGGCCCTTTTCCCGTTTTAGATTTTCCTCTTGAGAGATGGACACATAGTTCTGTTATGTCACGAAGTGGAAGTTGAGAAATGTCTCCTTTCCCCATCATGTTTAAAATATCTATCCATTCATCTCTAATGGCTTTTAATATGAGGGTTTTCAAGGTTTCATCATCTAAGTTGCTCATCTTTGCTCTTTTCAAGTTGTATTGAAATATTTCAAGTAAGTCTTCCAAATTTTCATCTTCTTTTTGCATCATTTTGAATACCTCATCATTGTGATTGGTGGGCATACAATAGTCCAAGTATCTATCCAAAAATGTTTGTTTCATATCATTCCAAGTCCTAATAGATTGAGTGGCTAATCCCATGAACCATTTCAAAGCAGATCCTTTCAAAGTTGAAGGAAACAGTTTGAGTTTTTGAGAATCTTCCATATAGTCATAGGTTTGGCACACAACTTCAAACTCAAACAGAAATGTTTCAGGGTCCTCACTTCGTAATCCATAAAAGTTAGGGAGGACAGATGGTGAGATATTTTTCATTGTTACATGAGTTTCCTCATCAACTATAGGGAATCCAAACAAGTTGTCTCCTTCCCTATTTCTACCATTATTTCCTTCACCATTGTTGTCTCCATTGTTTCCTCCTCTTCTAACTCTACCTCTACCTCCATCTATTACTTCCTCTGCCATGATAGTTTCTTTAGAGTCCTTAAATTCCTCTAGTTCTTCTACCAAGGGAGGATGAGAGAGAGTCTCTTTATTTTCTAAATGGGATTTAGTAGATGGTATAGGAGAATCCTCTAATTCAGCTGCTCCTTGAGTTCCAAAAATCTTAAAGCTAAGGGTAGATGGTGGTGAATCTGGTCTATGCCTTGAAGAAGATGGAGTTGTGAAAATCGAACTCTTGGCTTTAGCTATAAACCTTCCCCTAGAATCTCTTGCTCTATGCATGTCATTTTTTTTTTTTTTTTTTTTTTTTAAAAATTGGGCTAATAATTCTCTTTCTGATCTTCCAGGTCACACTAGGTGCAAGAAGAGAGCATACTTAAGAAATTACTAAACCAATAACTCTCTTTTCTGATCCTCTAGATCACACTAGGTGCAAGAGGAGAGCATACTTCAAGAAGTTATCAAGTTTTCCCTTCTTTTATTATTTTGTTTTTGTTTTTTTTTTTTAAGAAATTGGCTACCTAGTTACACTTCCCCGGCAACGGCGCCAAAATGTTTGGTCAATTTAGTGTGTCCTAAATTGCTGCATTTAATTTGTCAATCCGGGATTCGTAAGTTGATGAAGTGCGGCGCACTATATGTGCAAGATAACCTATCTCTTAACTTTTTGTCGTTTTTGGTTTTCTAAGATGAAATGGAAATTCTAAAATGAAAACAAGTATGGTTATGTTTGTTCAAGGAAATGATATCCTCTATAATGATTTACCAACTTGAAACTTTAAAAAGGAATTCGAAAATTACAATGACAAAACTTGAAAGGAAATGAAAATATGCTGCTGAAATGAAAAGGTGTTGCTAGTCTAATGAATCAAAACAATGAACTAGTGAGCATGAAACCAAACTATTCTTGCTGCTGTCTAAACACAAAATAAATTATGCTGAAAGAAATCCAAAAGCTGCAATAAATTAAATCTAAATAAATTTACATCAACTTGTCTTCTGATCCCTCATCATTAGTCCATCTATGATTTTCGGAAGTAACCATAAACAACTTGAGTAACTGATATCTAACTTGCAGAAAGTAAACTAATATCAAACCATACATTCATAATTCAATCCTTCACCATCAGTCCAGCTGTGGCTTTCGGAGGTAACTGAAGATGTCATGCACAATTTAATATTTCTAACTTGCAGAAAGGAAACTAATATCAAACTACACATCCATAATTCAATCCCTCACCATCAGTCCAGCTGTGGCTTTCGGAGGCAACTGAAGATGTTATGAGCAGTTTAATATATCTAAATTTGTAGAAAGGAAACTAATACTAAACTACACATTTCATAATACAATCCCTCACCATCAGTCCAGCTGTGGCTTTCGGAGGCAACTGAAGATGCTATGAGCAGTTTAATATATCTAAATTTAACTACTGAAACAATTAAGCAAAACTGAGTTAAACAAAGCAATACTGAAATGAAACAGAAACTAAGAAAAAACACATTAGCAGCAGAACAATGTTAATTCCATGTCATTAGTCAAAAAGCTATGAAAATGCCCGGGCTGCCTATCTATAACCTGAAACAAGAACACTGATTAGTGATTAACAACATAAAACATGAAAGACAGAAGTGAAATAGAAAGCATGAAAGTTTATAAACAGAAATGAAGCATATGTATCATGAAAAATGCAGTGTATAAACATGTGAATGGATTATGGCACAATGAGCTTTAAAGAAATGAAATAAGAACTATACACTAACACACAAAACCTTAGCTGAGCAGGGGCCCTCTACACCAGCCTTGGCAACGATCTTCAAATACGAATTAAGTTGGAAAACAGAGTCTTCTTATATTAAAAATGCAGTCATAACAGTATGGTAGTATTACGGCACAAAGGCAGCGTAATTACATTACAGATCAGACTTAATAAAAACTAACAGAGACTAATCTAGACTAACTCTATATGCGTATGCAAACGCGTTATATATAACAAAAGAAATATAACTGTCTCCTAAAGTTTATGCTGGTGTAGAACACGTAGACCATTGCGTCCACGGATCTAGGATCATGGCCGTGTTGGAAAGTAAATATATGAGGAGTGGCTGCTTGAATTCGGCTATGGAGCCATGTACAGATGTCGACTTGTCCTCCGCAAGCTCAGAAACGGCCATATGAACCTTTACGTGACACGGAACAGAGTCCTGTCGCCGTAAGACTCTATGGTTGACTTCCATGTGGACGCCTTTGACCGCGACTTCTTTTGACCGTGGCTTTTTTAGATGAGTTTGCTCGAACTAATAGGACACGGTAACCATGTCCACATCATTCCCCGACTTGCCCAAGGTGGCTCGCCCTCACAAAATTAAAAACATAGAGTTTCGACAAAATATCGTTAAGCTGTTAACGTTAGCAGCAAGATTCCGCAGCTAAATGAACAAAATCTAAATCAAACAGCAGACACAAAAATATAGTTAAAAACCATGTTAGATGCTCTTTTGAAATTAACATACAATGATATTGACAATTTGGTAGGTTCAGGTGAGTGAAAAAGGTATAGAAAAGTGTATGGAAAAGATGCAGAATCGAGACTCAACAGGCTACTCAAAGCCATGAACTATGTTGATGCAAGTCATTCCTTGGAGGATCTTGGCAAGCTATTATATTCTTCATGGTGTGATTCTTTTACACCAACTATGATGTACATCCTCCAAGCATTTATAATGGATGAGGCAGCCAACAAGTGTTGGGGAAGGCACTTGTCATATCCCATTCTATGGAAGTTAAGGATAAAACTGCGTTGGTTGCACATAAGTGAACATCTTCCTTCTCATTTATCATACATGGCAGCTAGCATGATTCTAATCATGATTCCATAAGATGAAAATGTTCTTACTCTTGGGAACATGGTTGGAGGAGAGGCACACTTGTTGGATGTGTCCTTGGGGAAAGGAGTTCCCCATTCTCTTTACAATGCATGCTTCAATGGGAGCATGAGATTTTGTATGGCCACTATAATGGACCACTTGTCTCTTTGTAGAGTGAGCCATATTATTGTTGGGAACATGCCTCTCATATATGCTGGGAGGGATTTTTTCTATGGATTACCAAGCTGGGAGGTGATCCACTTCATTTGGATGATAGCATGGAGATGGGAGACTTTCATGAATCATGAAAATCCCCATGTTTGTCATCACTTCTATCTTGAGGAGGCCATGGATTAGCAAGAAGGTTTTCATACCAACCTTCCATTCTTTCATGATGAGAGCCATTGGGTTTACTCACGAAGGGCCAACTTGGAAGGATCATTAGGGGACAGAATTATTGCAGAATATTTAGAGCAATGGTGGAGACTATTAGATGAAGAGGCCACAAGAGAAGAAGGGGAGATTTTGCAGCATCCTTGCAGTTGCTTGGACAAGCAACATTTGGGAGGGGGAGACTGTAATATTCCTAAATTAGCTGCAGCTAATAGGAATATTAATTTTGCCTTGTTTATTTTTACATTTCATGATTGATGAATAAATTGCAAAGGAGAACATGTAAAACTCCTTAAAACTAAGAATAAATCAATGCCTATGTGAACAGAGGAATATCTGGGCTATGTAAATTACATCTTGCAAGTGTGAATGGGTTTAAATCACAAGAATTGGTCACCTTTGACCAAGTCAACAATGCAGTCTAGATGCATTTAACCTCCTTGAGGGACAACACAGTTCTAGAAGGAGATTCTAAATGTGAAAGGGGCTCAATAAATGAAGTGGTTTAGGGTTTTTCCAAGACTCCAATCTTATAAAGGAGGAGGAGATCAAAAAGAGGGGGTTGTTGAAGATTATCATTTCTGAAGGTATTGTCTGCTCAGACATCCCTTGTTGGGTCTTCCTGTTCAGGAATCCCACCTCCTTCCTTGAGCAGCTCTTGGAGGAGACTTATGCTATCTTTTCCACATCAAGCTTTTAGGCCAAGCTCACCTTACACCTACAACGCTGCTCTTGTTGAGAGTTGAGTTGTCCTTGTGAGTTACAGCAGTGGAAGACACTAGATTTGCTCAGATCTAGCTTATACTAGTGGCTCTTCTCAGTGACTGTGTCTTTTAACCTCCTAGAAGAGTTCATTAGCTTATTTTGCTTCAAATCTACATCTTGGCATCATTCCAAATCATTCTTAGATGCTACAGCATTGTTTCTCTCCCTGGACAACGTTATTTGTAGATCTATAGCTACAGGGTGTTTTGTCAACATTTTGGAGGAGATATCTCCGGTGTTGGGATTCTTCCTTTCACTGTGGTGATCCATGGATTGGCCATCCAATCCATGTTTGTTTCAGATATGATCTTCTATACCATTTTATTATTCATAAATTTCTGAATCATTCTGCAGATCTGCAGACTTAGATCTCAGATCTACTCCTGGTGCTTCATGTTTTGTGTAAAAACCCAAGGGGAATGTATAGATCAGCATTTATTTTACACATATCTTTATTAGATCTAAATTTTTATGTATATATATGCTCTAGATTTGAAGAATTAATAAACTGCTATTTCATCCCTAAAAATAACGTTGTCATGGTTATGCAGTCTTTTCTTATGGTTGTAGCACCTCATTTCTAAGGATTTTTGCTATATAATATCATTCTTTCTCTTGTATATTGTATGGGTTGTAAAGAACATCTAATTTGCTGTTATATATCTGATTTCTAAACCTTCATATCAGCCTCCTAATGTGCTTCAGTGGATCTGCGTTATTTCTGAAGCAGTGCTTTGCAAAGAGCTGTAGCCCCTCTCTTTGGGTGGTTTTCAGCTAGACTAGTTTGTGGGAGATATGTTTAACCCACCTAGTCTAATTTGTTTTTGCTCTCCTTTTGGATTTAGATCTTAGATGAGCTGATCTACGGGATCCAGGAGTTACAAAATCATTTCTATGCGAATTATTCTCAGAAGTGCGTTATTTCAACAGGCTTGCTAAACTGTTCCAATTCTGGAATATTACAAGGCATGTGTATTTTGTTGTGTCGAACAGTGGGTGTAGGTGTATGTGTTGAATGTAGGTATAATTGTGTGTATTTTTTTTTTTTTTACACTAGATGTATGTGTATGTACATGTATTATGTTTTACACTGGATATAGGTGTATATATTGTGTTGTGTTATACACCAGGCATGGGCGTATGTATTGTGTGGTGTTGTATGCCTTGTGTGGATGTACGTGTTGTACAATGTGTCTGTGTACATGGTTGAGGAGAAGGCACTTTTTTCTTGTTGGGTGTGGCAACTAATCTAGTGTGTGTACAGAAAGAAGAAAGGCAGAAGTAAGGACCGATGAAATTGATGAAGTATTGATATTATATTTCAGTTCTATTATGCATGTGATATGCGATTCTGACTTATGAAGGTTATATGTGATTTATGATTATGGTTATGATGATTGCATGTGATTTATGATTTGGATCTATGATGTTTGAATTTTGAGCTAACAATATATGATATGTTTATACATGATGATTTGATCAAAAAGTTGGTTTGGCTCGTGTGACAAGAAGTGAATATAATTTCAAGTATACCTTATTGACAAGCTACCAACGAGGTATGATGTGAATTTATTTCAATTTGTGTGAATCTAATGGAAATTATTTTCTTGGTACAGGAAGCACGGAAATGCCCGATTGAGTGGTTGAAACCTACTGCAAGAACTAGCAGCTTTAGCAAAAGGAATTGAAACAAGCAGCGGATATTGTTGGTAAAGCACTTCAGGAGTAGGGACATTGTGGGAAACTGGTTCCCAATAGTGTCCATTGATTTCCATGAGCATGCTATGATCGGTATGATGGTTTTGAGGTAGGTATATGCCTTGTTTTTTCGAACTTATAATGCGAGGAAGCCTTGCCAAGGGATGGACTTCCCGATATGGGGGTGTCAGTGGAACTTTGAAGGTGAGTGACTACACAGAAAGGGTGACCGGATTACCTAAGGGACTCTGTAGATAAGAAGAGAAGGCCAAGATGGATTTTTTTTTGTCATTACCATTGCCAGATGGAATCAAATGCACATTGGGAGTGTGCCCTTGAACAACGAGTTGGAATTGTTCACTGAGTGGACAAGTGGCACAAGATTGTAGCGCTGGAAATTGGATGCAGATTTGAATTTGATAGTGGATTTGGAGTTCCTAGGAAGGAGGTGAATCCTGGTACTACTTTGAGGGTGGAGGTGCGAGCCTCTAGATTCCCTTATTGTTGATACGAGGATTGTATCCTTCCATTTGTTGGTTGAGAAATTGTGTATATGTGTATATATGTATATTATTATAAATACTGTATCGAGTTGGTTTATAAAGCTCCACAAACATTATGGTTATTTCTTGGTTGAAGCAAATGTGCATAATTATATGTGGTTGTGATTGTAAATAGCGTAATGAGATGTGTTATAAAGCTCCAGTAAATGGTATGATTATCATGTTTTAGCAGGTTATTCATTATAAATACTGCAACGAGTTGTGTTATAAAGCTCCATAGGAAGTATATTTTGTTTTTAGCGGTTTTCTGGTTTGTAAGTGTCATTGAACATAGAGGACGGTGTTACCCCAAGGGGGAGGGTTCTATAAAAATCCTTGTAAAAATACATGTAAAAATATATATAAGACCACCATGATGGGACACATATTCCAAGCTAAATGGTGGGAAAATCATCCGTGTGGGTGTTCATTTCGGTTATTATGGCTAAGGAAATTGGAAAAGGAAAAGGAAAATACTTTGGAAATGCATGGGGCATTAATTGGAATTGTATTTATGAAAATAATGGAAATTAGGAGAAAAGGAAGTTAAAAGGTCACAGGTTGTATGTGAGGAGGAAATTGAAGGAAAATAATGGAAAATGAAGAAATTAGAAGCCTCATTAATAAAAAGGCATTTGAGGATCAGTGGGTAAGACTTGGTCAGTTTGGTTTTGGATTTCTCATTACTCTCTCTCTCTCTCTCTCTCTCTCTCTCTCTCTCTCTCATACTCTTGAGAAATTAAACTACAAGGAAAAGACCCTCTAGTGGATTTTTTTTAGGAAGCCCTCATAAAAATATCCCAAACATACGTTTCTAGTGTTGAGATTGCAACAAGATGATGAGCTTAGTGGAAAGGAGTCGCCTTCACTAAGTGGGCCCGCAGGCTATTTTTGGCGCAAAGTCTATTTTTGACTATGTCTATTTTTAGACATATGGATCATGTTCTATGAGTTGCAGGATGCTATTTTTGGATGGTTGGTCAAGTCGGAAAAAATATATGGACTTCTATTTTTAGACATACTGGGCGGAATCTATTTTTAGATTGTTATTCTAAAAATAGATATGTCAAATATTATTAGCTCTTAATAATATTTGGACTATAAACATTATCTTATTCTCTTGCAGCACTTCAGTTCGAGCTACGGATGTGGCACATGCAACTGACAGAAGGAATTACGCTATTCCTAGGGTTTATTTGAGCTATTTCATGGTCGACTTCAGTTAGAACTCATGTGACAGAGTTTGGTGGAGTTGATGAGACAGTTGATGGAGTTGTGTTCAGTTTAACTTAGATGAGCTAGTTGTATTTAGTCTAACTGATTAATACACTAGTGATGAGTGGTGTGAATTAATTATTAATTAATTCACTAATTATTAACTCATAAATCAACTAAAGAATACATCAGTTAACTTCGCCAGTATGGACAAGCCTAAAGGAGACCAAGGAAGAGATAGGTGAAAGAGCAAAGCATTATCATCAGACTATACTTGTGCATGAGTTTTGCACACACATTGATTGAGATTGCCAATGAGGATTGCGCAGTACAAGCCAGTGGGATTCGAACTTGGATCTCATCATTATTCATCTTGGATTGCGCAGTAGAGGCAGGCTAACAGGTGGAGGAGATTTGAACATGTGACTTGTCAGATCTGAGCTTGTGTAATGTGTAACAATTGGAGATAGTGCTGAGAGCTTGTGAGGAGTTTTTACTATGATTGTTACATGTTCTCTATCATTATAATATACATATAGTTGGGGGTTTTCAGCTTTAAGATTTCCCATTACATATTTTGTTTATATGTGTGATTGATTAATGTTTTAATGTGTGCATGTGATTGTTTTTAATTCCGCAAATTGATGATCAATGGTAGAAGAGGTTATGTATTATGCATGAAGCTCAAATAGTGTGTAATCAGGATAATCTCGGTGAATAATTTAACTATTATTCAAATTTCTACATGGTATCAAAGCTGTTGTGGATGATTTTGTCACCCTCCTAGAGACAGCCTAGAGTTGCCATAGACCAGTGCCTAGGACATCTTAATATAGCAAGGAGTCCTTTATAGTTTGGGTTGTCAGTCCAAGGGACTCGCCTACTATCTCTTGTTCTAAACAAGGAAATTGAATTAGATTGAATTGGTCCCAATTCTCTCTCAGAGGCTGATACAAGGATAGGAGTAAAGTAAAGACATCATGTAAGACTTCAGCATGGTAGTATCAGACAGTTAAGAGACCGCTTTACTGTAAAGAGGGCCGATTCAAATAATATATCACAGAAATCAGATATCAAGAAGTGCAGGCAGTGAGGAAACATAAGAAGATATTACTGGCAGAAGGGCGCATCAATTTACGAATCCTTAAGCCACTAATACAGCAGAAACTATGAAAGGAGTGAACATGGAACAGCATATCACTTCTAGGCCTATTTAAAGTGCTTGACTAATTCCAGAAAGGGCACCACTTAAGATGAATCCTTACTGCAAACTAGTGAGCCACTCGCACTCTAGAACATGATACAAGAAGAAAATTAGCTTGAAAAGAGATGATGTATTAACACATAAGAAAAGTTACATACTGGAATATACCAAAGACCAGAATCCTCAATACAGTCATAACCCCTCCTCACTGAGACCCTACGGGCTCTGAAACTTCATACAGAAATGTCACAAGATGAATACAATAGTCTTCTCGCTGCACAGCTTGCTTACAAAAATCTGGAACCCTAACAATGTCTTCTTCTTTGGTATTTATAGAGAAGACTGAAACTTCTAGAGGAAGGGGGAGGGAAAAGGAGCAATTAATGACTCCATTTCAATCCAGTGGCGGAAAGCACTCGCGCCTTTTTATGAATGACAAGTTATAAATAAATACCTAACCCCCTATATACAGAAATTAATGCTGGGAGATAAAAATCCCCTTATGTACAAGACAGAAATAATAAAATATATACATCGGGGTGCTTCTGGCTGCAGGCAAATCTGCTACCATGAGAGTTCTGAGAAAATCTTCCATTCAGTACTGTACGCCTAGCCTTTGATTTTGAATTAGAGTCCCGGACCTTAAATGAGAGGTGAACTTCTCTGGAGGGTTCTGAGAATCTCTGTCTGTGTCTTCTTTAATTGTAGTCATTTCATGTACCGGCTCCAGCTTCTTCATTAAATTTCGCCTGCAGGAAAGCACCTTCTGATATATTCTTGATTCTCTGGAATGGAGGCGGTGGATTTAGACGCCCCTTCTACCATTTAGAACCTGCAAAAACCCCGAAATTGTTATAAAAACTGACTCAAACGAAGGCAGAGGTGACGGAAGTGTGAATGGAGGAGGCGATGGGGACATAGACCAAAAATGGTGACATACAGGGTGCTGGGAGCAAACAATGGAGGTTTTTCGCAAAAAGAGCGAAAAGTCACACAGAGGGGTCGGGAAGAAAAACTGGCGGCGAATGTGAATAAAACACATAAATATATATATATATATATATATATATATATATATATTGGCGCGGAGGGATGTACAGGGGGAGACACATAGGCGAACAGGGGGCAAATGGGAGGCGACGTGGCGAGTGAATTAATGGGCGGGCGATTTTTTCGCATCTCCGCCGTTGGATGGAGATCTGGAGATCCGACGGTCTATGTGAATCCCGCTGCCCAGCCATCGGTTGAAGTTTAACGCGCGGGGGATGGGAGGTTTCTCGCTCGTACCAAGAACACGTGGCATGAGTTTTATGGCATTTCTGCCTCCGCGGGGAATACCACTGCTCTGACGAGGGTGGTGCGGGGCAATACCGCCTGTTTCGGGCGTGTGCTGTACATATGGGGGGCCCTGCCAATAAGTTAGCTGCCGCGTCGTTGATTTAATTGAATCGGACGGCTGCAACGACGCCCGGGACTCAAATGATAAGCCCCCCTTTTCTTCTGGCCTGTGGTTCTGGACTCAGGTCATATGAAAATCAAGGCGGGAGGGGCTAAAGTCTAAGGGGCTTCGGCCCGACATATAAAATATGAATTTTGAACATTTGAACAGCGTATTTTTTAGAGCGGCATGGGGGTTTTTTAGCCATGAAATATAATGGAAACAGGTTTGGAAGGGATCGACGGCTAAATCTGAATGGAGGGGAAAAATGTACAACAAGAGCCATATTTATCATCGGAGCAATTGCAGTACATTGAAGCGGTTGAGTTTTGAGCTGGTGGAATTCGAATTCGCAGCAGTGTTTTCTTGGTGTCGAAGTCAAAATGTCTTATAATGGATTGCGATTGGAGTATGCCCTTGAGGGTAGCTCGAATTATATTGCATGGAGAGATAGGATGGAGGTGGTGTTAGATGACAACGGATTGAAGGAGTTCATAGATGCTGAAGTCCCAAGGCCTACTTCTAGCGATGCTGCCGCACTTGACGCATGGAAAAAGAAGACAGCAAAATGTCGAAGGATTTTGTTGGAGGGCGTGAAGGATCACATAGTGTCCAGCCTGCATGGTAAGGCTTCTCCATTCTTGATGTGGAAAGCCTTGACAGATTTATTCCAAAGAAAGAGCGACCAGAGGAAGTTGGCACTCAAGGATAAACTTAGGAACATTAAGATGGAGAAAGGAGACAGTATGCCCAAGTACCTCACGAAGTTCACCCAATGTAGGGATGAGATGGGAAGTGTGGGGGTGACTGTAGATGACGAGGACTTGGTGAGCTTGGCTCTCCTTGGTCTTCCAAAGATTTGGCATTCCTATCAGGATTCTGTCAATGGTCGGGATAAATTGCCAGGATGGGAGCGACTTTGGTCAGATCTTGTGAAAGAGGAGATAAGGCGGAGTACCAGGGACAGATATTCATCAAAGGCATCTGATGAAGAAAATTGCACTTTGGCTACCAAAGAAAAGAAGGGGAAGAACAAGAAAGCTTCTCAATCCGGTGCGAAAGGCAAGAAGCAGGACATGTCCAAGGTGAAGTGCTTTCACTATCACCAACACGGACATTATGCCACAAATTGTCCGCAGAAGAAGAAAAATAAGCAGGCTGCTGGATCTGCAGCTGGAGAGGCCTTAGCCTCGCAGTTTGAGCTGGATTTTTCGCTGATCGCATGCTTGGTATCAAGTGTGATGGGTTCAGTTTGGTTCTTGGACAGTGGTGCGTCTATTCACATGACAGGAGATCGAGATTCATTTACTAATCTGGATTAGAAAGATCTTGGAGTGCACATCGAGATGGGAGATGATGGTAGATACAGTGCGACCGGTATCGGTACCATTTCCTTTGATAGGGATTCTGGTAAACCCTTCGTATTAAAGGATGTGATGCATGTTCCAGGATTGAAGAAGAATCTTATCTCTGTGGCGATGTTGGAAGACAAGGGATATGATGTTGTCTTTAGCGAGGGAAAGGCTTTCCTGCGCAGCAAGGCAACTGGTGAGACCTGGAGAATAGGGGTTTGAGTTAAGAACCTTTATCAATTATAGGTAGATGGCTGTGCAGCAATGGCAGGCAAGGCAGAAGGAGTGGTGAGTCGGGATGATGGCGATTTGTGGCACCGGAGATTGGGCCACCTTCACCATGGAGCTTTTAAAATATTGCAGCAGATTTCTACTGGGATTCCTAAGGGTACTCTTGCGCAGTCATATCAGTGCAAGGGATGTACCTTGGGAAAATTTGTGAAAGCCACCTTTCATGAGAAGGATAGTCGCGCCACGACGATCCTTGAGAGAATTCACACAGACGTGTGTGGACCTTTCTCGGTAGCTTCGACAGCAAAGCACAGGTACTATGTGATCTTTGTTGATGATTATTCTTGGAAGTGTTGGATCTTCTTCATGCAGAAGAAGAGCGAGACATACTCAAATTTCTGTGAGTTCAAGGCGCTGGTTGAGAAGGAATCGGGGAAGCAGGTGAAGGCTTGGCAAAAGAAGACAGCAAAATGTCGAAGCATTTTGTTGGAGGGCGTGAAGGATCACATTGTATCCAGCCTGCATGGAAAAGCTTCTCCATACTTGATGTGGAAAGTGTTGATAGATTTATTCCAAAGCAAGAGTGACCAGAGGAAGTTGACGCTCAAGGATAAACTCAGACACATAAAGATGGAGAAAGGCGACAGTATGCCCAAGTACCTCACAAAGTTCATCCAATGCAGGGATGAGCTGGGAAGTGTGGGGGTGACTGTAGATGATGAGGAATTGGTGAGCTTGGCTCTCCTTGGTCTTCCGAAGAGTTGGCATGCCTATCAAGATTCTGTCAATGGTCGGGAGAAATTGCCAAGATGGGAGCGACTATGGTCGGATCTTGTGCAAGAGGAGATAAGGCGGAGTACCAGGGACGGATCTTCATCAAAGGCATATGATGAAGAAAATTGCGCTTTGGCTACCAAAGAAAAGAAGGGTAAGAGCAAGAAAGCTTCTCATTCTGGTGGGAAAGGCAAGAAGCAGGACATGTCCAAGGTGAAGTGCTTTCACTGTCACCAACACGGACATTATGCCACAAATTGTCCGCAAAAGAAGAAAAATAAGCAAGCTGCTGGATCTGCAACGGGAGAGGCCTTGGCCTCGCAGTTTGAGCTGGATTTTTCGCTGATCGCATGCTTGGTCTCAAGTGTGATGGGATCAGTATGGTTCTTGGACAGTGGTGCGTCTTTTCACATGACTGGAGATCGAGATTTGTTTTCAGATCTGGATGAGAAAGATCTTGGAGTGCACATCGAGATGGACAATGATGGTAGATACAGTGCGACCAGTATCGGTACCATTTCCTTTGAGAGGGAGTCTGGTAAACCCTTCGTATTGAAGGAAGTGATGCATGTTCCAGGATTGAAGAATAATCTTATCTCTGTGGCGATGTTGGAAGACAAGGGATATGATGTTGTCTTCAGCAAAGGAAAGGCTTTCCTGTGCAGTAAGACAACTGGAGAAATCCAGAAGATAGGGGTTCGAGTCAAGAACCTTTATCAATTGCAAGTAGATGGCTGTGCAGCAATGGCATGCAAGGCAGAAGGAGTGGTGAGCCGAGATGATGGCGAGCTATGGCACCGAAGATTGGGCCACCTTCACCATGGAGCTTTGAAGATACTGCAGTAGATTTCTACTGGGCTTCCTAAGGGCACTCTTGCGCAGTCAGATCAGTGCAAGGGGTGTACCTTGGGAAAATTTGTGAAAGCCACCTTTCACGAGAAGGATAGTCGCGCCATGACGATCCTTGAGAGAATCCACACAGACGTGTGTGGACCTTTCTCAGTAGCTTCGATAGCAAAGCACAAGTACTATGTGATCTTTGTTGATGATTTCTCTCGGAAGTGTTGGATCTTCTTCATGCAGAAGAAGAGCGAGACATACTCAAAGTTCTGTGAGTTCAAGGCGCTAGTTGAGAAGGAATCGGGGAAGCATGTGAAGGCTCTTAGGAGCGACAATGGTGGTGAATTCATCTCTGGCGAATTCAAAGACTTTTGCAGCACAGAAGGGATTCGAAGAGAGCTCATAGCACCTCATAACCCACAGCAGAATGGGGTTGCTGAGCGGAAGAACAGAACGATCGTGGGTGCTGCACGGGCGATGTTGCATGATCAGGGCCTACCCATTCACTTGTGGGCGGAGGCATGCAATACTGCAGTATATGTGCAGAACCGTTTTCCTCACAAGATACTTGGCATGAGTACACCCGAGGAGGCGTTTTCTGGTAAGAGGCCTGATATTTCCCATTTGAGGATTTTTGGTTCACCTATCTACATGCATGTGACGAAGGATGCCAGGAAGAAGCTGGAGCCGACCGTAGAGGTTGGGATATTTGTGGGGTACACTGATACGCCCCACAACTATCGTGTATTTGCCAGACAGTCGCAAGACTGTTGTGCGACGGGATATCAAATTTCAGGAGGAGAAAGCCATGAAGTGTTCGCTTGAGAGGGAGCCACACTTGCATGCAGATGAGGAGCTATTAGCTCCTAAGGATGAGCTTCCGGATGTGGATCAACCACAAGAGGAAGTTCATGGAGTGGAAGAGACCACTCATGAAGCGCCAACCATGAGAGGGCGCAAGCGCACTACAGAAGCTGAGCGACTGGCTCAAGATGCAGAGAAGGTTGTAGGACCACCTACAGCACAGCGCAGACAGAGACAGAGAAAGTCATCGACCGTACATCGGACACATGGTTCTTGGTGAGCAAGTGTATCGTGTCAGTACCATCCTCTTCTCGAGGAAGTGAAGCTCAGGAGGACCCCGCATGGGTAGACGCGATGGTGGAAGAGTATGATTCGATTGTCGAACAATATTGCATGGGAGATTGTCCCAAGACCGGTGGGGAAATCAGTGGTGGGTTCGCGATGGATCTACAAAGTGAAGCAGGTAGTTGACGGGAGTGTGGAGAAGCACAAGGCGAGATTTGTCGCCCGTGGCTTCTCACAGATCGAGGGGATCGATTATGAGGAGACCTTTGCACCTGTCGCAAGGTACTCTTCCATACGAACGATCCTTGCTCTCTCAGCGCAGATGGGGTGGCACATTCATCAGATGGATGAAGATCGGTGCTTCCTCAATGGAGTCATTGAGGAGGAGGTGTGTTACAGATCAGCCCGAAGGTTTCGAGATCTTCAAAGAAGGATCAGGATGTGTGCAAAGCTCAAGAGAGCACCGTATGGGTTGAAACAAGCACCTCGTTTTCTGGTACACACGCAGAGACAAGTGGAGCCTAACGGACGGATTCTCCAAGAGTGAGGCAGACCCCAACCTCGTACCGTATTTTGGTGGAGGGTAAGTTGTTGATCATTGTACTTTATGTAGATGTTTTTATTTTGACAGATGATGAACTGTTTATACACTCATGCAAGGCTGATCTTGCAAAGGATTTTGAGATGAAGGACTTGGGCCTTCCTCATTATTTCCTGGGATTGGAAATTTGGCAGCGCAGTGATGGACTATTTTTTTCTCAAGGTAAGTATGCCCGGGAGATACTAGAGAAGTTCAACATGCATAGCTGCAAGTCTGTTGATACTCCTCTTCCTGGTGGATGGAGGAAGGAGGATGCTACTTCGGCGGAGGTAGTGGATGCCACTATTTATTGACGTCAGGCCGCTATGTATCCGGTCAATACACGACCCGACATATGCTATGTTGTTAAACTACGTTAACTACCTTTCGCAAGCTATGGTTGCCCCCCACCAAGTTTTCCGGAAGGCAGAAAGCATGTATTGCGTTATCTGGTAGGCACATCGGCATATGGCCCAGGTGCATGTGAGGATGAGGTGAAGCTATGTGGTTCACTTGATGCACCAAGGTGGAACTCAACCTTAGCGCAAAGAGCACATCCGGAGGCATCTTCGCATCGGTCGACAGCAGCTTTCTTTCTTGGTACAGTAGCAAGAGATCCGTGGCACTCGCCTGCCGCAGGTCGAGTCTACATGTGCCAGCTTTGGTCGCATGCGAGGCCATATGGATGAGGAAGATCCCTGGCTTCAAGAACTCGCGTCACACTTGGAGCTCATCGTGATTTATAGTGATAACCGCAGTCACATTAAACTCTTGGCTAATCCAGTATTTCATGATAGATCCAAACACATCGACATCAGGTACCATCATATCAGAGATTGTGTGCAGCGGAGAATCATGTTACTTTCATACATTCCCACGGAGGATTAGGATGCCGATATCTTGACAAAGGCGCTCACCAGGAGCAAATTCGAATACCACAGAGGCAGGATAGGGGTTGCAGATAATCCATATCTTGTTGAGAGGGAGTGTTGAAAATGCAACAAGATGATGGAGCTTAGTGAAATGAAGTCGCCTTCACTAAGTGGGCCCGCAGGCTATTTTTGGCGCAAAGTCTATTTTTAGACTGTGTCTATTTTTAGACATATGGATCATGGTCTATGAGTTGCAGGATGCTATTTATGGATGATTGGTCATGTTGGTAAAAATAGATGGACCTCTATTTTTATACATTGGGCGGAATCTATTTTTAGACTGTCGGGCTAAAAATAGAACAGTCAAATATTATTAACCCTTAATAATATTTAGACTATAAAAATTATCTTATCCTCTTGGAGCAATTCAGTTTGATGCTTGGATGTGGCACATGCAGCTGACAGAAGGAAATACGCTTTTCCTATGGGTTAGTTGAGCTATTGCATGGTTGACTTCAGTTAGAACTCATGTGGCAAAGTTTGGTGGAGTTGATGAGACAGTTGGTGGAGTTGTGTTCGGTTTAACTTAGTTGAACTAGTTGTATTTAGTCTAACTGAAAAATACACTAGTGATGAGTGGTGTGAATTAATTATTAATTAATTCACTAATTATTAACTCATAAATGAACTAAAGAACACATCAGTTAACTGCAATGCATGGACAGTTTAGTGGAGACCAGTGTTAGAGGTGGGAGAAAGGGTGAGTCTACTATCAGTTGTGACTATAGCTGTGCATGAGATTTGCACACACATTGATTGAGATTGCCAATGAGGATTGCGCAGTGCAAGCCAGTGGGATTCGAACTTGGATCTCAAATTCATTCTCATCTTGGATTGCATAGTAGAGGCAGGCAGACTTGTGGAGGAGATTTGAACTTGTGACTTGTTCATCTTCCGTGCTAGTTTGTGTGTAGCATGTGAGATAGTGCTGAGAGCTGTGAGAGCTTTGTGCTATGTATTGTTACATGTTCTCTATCATTATAATATACAGATAGTTGGGGGTTTTCAGCTGTATGCTTTCCCCATTACATACCGTGTTATATGTGTGCTTGATTGTGTTTTAATGTGCGCATGCGACTGCTTCTATTTCCACAAATTGATGATCAATTGTAGAAGAGGTTATGTATTATGCATGAAGCTTAAATAGTGTGTACCGGATAATCTCGTGAATAATTTAGTTATTATTCAAATTTCATAGTTCAAAACGGAATACAGAATTTTTCTCGTCGGGCCGCATGTGCCACAATCCATGACCTCAAACTCGAAGTGTCTAACAAGATAATGTTTAGAGTCTAAATATTATTAAGAGCTTTATACATTTATGGACATCTATTTTTAGATCGGAAATTCAAAAATAGATTCCGCCGCATGTCTAAAAATAGAAGTCTATCTATTTTTTTTCCGACTTGACCAACCATCCACAAATAGCATCCCGCAACTCACAGAACATGATCCATATGTCTAAAATAGACATAGTCTAAAAATAGACTTTGCGCCAAAAATAGCCTGTGGGCCCACTTAGTGAAGGCGACTCCTTTCCACTAAGCTCATCATCTTGTTGCAATCTCAACACTCCCTCTCAACAAGATATGGATTATCTGCAACCCCTATCCTGCGCCTATGGTATTCGAATTTGCTCCTCGTGAGCGCCTTTGTCAAGATATCAGCATCCTGATCCTCCGTAGGAATGTATGAAAGTAACATGACCTTCTGCTGCACACAATATCTGATATGATTATACCGGATGTCAATGTGTTTGGATCTATCATGAAATACTGGATTAACCGAGAGTTTGATGCAACTCTGATTATCACAATAAATCACAGTAGGCTCCAACTGTGAACCGAACAACCCGACCAGGATCTTCCTCATCCATATAGCCTCGCATGCAGCCAAGCTTGCTGCCATATACTTGGCCTCTGCTGAACTGAGTGACACGGATCTCTGCTTCCTGCTGTACCAAGAAACTGTTGTCGACCCAATACTGAAAATCCCTCCATATGTGCTCTTTCTGTCTACTGGGCTCCCTACCCAATCTGCATCCGTGAAGCCACACAGCTTCACCTCATCCGATTGTCTATACCATGAACCATATCCCAATGTTCCTCTGAGATAGTATCTCAATACATGCTTGTTTGCCTTCCAGAAGAGCTTGATTGGCTTAACCATAGCTTGTGAAAGTTGGCTTACAGCATAGCATATGTCGGGTCGTGTATTGACCAGATACATAAGTGACCCCACCAACTGTCGATAAACAGTGGCATCCACTACCTCCGCCGAAGTAGCATCCTCCTTCCTCCAACCTCCAGGAAGAGGAGTATCAACATGCTTGCAGCCATGCATGTTAAACTTCTCCAGTATCTCCCGGGCATACTTACCCTGAGAAACAAACAGTCCACCACTGCACTGCCAAATTTCCAATCCCAGGAAATAATGAAGGAGGCCCAAGTCCTTCATCTCAAACTCTTTTGCAAAATCATCCTTGCATGAGAGTATCAACAGCTCATCACCCGTCAGAATCAAATCATCTACATAAAGTACAATTATCAACAACTTACCCTCCACCACAATCTGGTATAGGTTAGGATCCGCCTCACTCTTGGAGAATCCAAGTCCGGTGAAATAACTGTCTATCCGTGTGTACCAAGCACGAGGTGCTTGTTTCGACCCATACAACGCTCTCTTAAGCCTGCACACATGCGACTCACTACTGAAGATCTCAAAACCTTCGGGCTGCTCTATGTACACCTCCTCCTCAATGAGTTCGTTGAGGAACGCAGTCTTCACATCCATCTGATGAATGTGCCACCCCATTTTCACTGAGGGAGCAAGAATCGTTCGTATGGAAGAATACCTTGCGATAGGTGCAAAGGTCTCCTCATAATCGATCCTCTCAATCTGTGAAAAGCCTCGGGCAACAAATATTGCCTTGTACTTCTCCACACTCCCGTCAGCTGCCTGCTTCACTTTGTAGATCCATCTCGAACCCACCGCTGATTTCCCCTCCAGTCTCGGGATAATCTCCCATGCACTATTTCTGACAATCGAAACATACTTTTCCACAATGGCATCTACCCATGTGGGGTCCTCCACAGCTTCCTCGAAAGAGGATGGCTCTGTCACGATACACTTGCTCACAAGAGCCATGTATCCAGTATACCGGTCCAGTGACTGTCTCTGTCTACGCTGTGATGTAGGTGCTCCTACAACCTTCTCTGCATCTTGAGCCGGGCCGGCCGCCCTTCGTAGTGCTTTATCTTCCTCTGATGGTTGGCACTGCCTAAGTGGTCTCTTCCACTCCATGAACCTCCTCTTGTGGCTGATCCACATCATGAGGCTCATCCTTAGGAACTAATAGCTCCTCCTATGCATGCAAGTGTGGCTCCCTCTCAAGCAAACACTTCATGGCTTTCTCCTCCTGAAATTTGATATCCCTTCGCACAACAGTCTTGCGACTGTCTGGCAAATACACATGATAGTTGTGGGGCATATCAGTGTACCCCACAAATATCCCAACCTCTTCAGTTGGCTCCAGCTTCTTCCTGGCATCCTTCGTCACATGAATGTAAACAGGTGAACCAAAAATCCTAAAATGGGAAATATCAGGGCTCTTACCAGAAAACGCCTCCTCGGGTGTACTCATGCCAAGTATCCTGTGAGGACAACGGTTCTGCACATATACTGCAGTATTGCATGCCTCCACCCACAAGTGAATGGGAAGGCCCTGATCATGCAACATCGTCCATGCAGCACCCACGATCGTTATGTTCTTCCGCTCAGAAACCCTGTTCTGCTGTGGGTTATGAGGTGCTATGAGCTCTCTTCGAATTCCTTCTGCGCTGTAAAAGTCCTTGAATTCGCCAGAGATGAATTCACCACCATTGTCGCTCCTAAGAGCCTTCACCTGCTTCCCCGATTATTTCTCAACCTTCAGTTTTGAACTGCTGCACCTTTAATGAACTTTCTTCCTCGCATGAAGTAGATCCAAGACTTCCTAGAATAATCATCAAAAAACACGTACAATACCCGTGTCATTGCCGAAGCCATCGAGGGTCCGTGCACGTTCGTGTGAATTTTCCATGATCGGCCATGACAACACTATCCTTCTCGTGAAAGGTGGCTTTCACAAATTTTCCCAAGGTAGCAAATCCCTTGCACCGATCTCGACTACGCAAGAGTATTCTTGTAGCCCAAGAGAAATCACAGCAAGATCTTCAAAGCTCCATGGTGAAGGTGGCCTAATCTCCGGTGCCACAACTTGACATCATCTCGGCTCACTACTCCTTCTGCCTTGCCTGCCATTGCTGCGCAACCATCTACCTGCAATTGATAAAGGTTCTTAACTCAAACCCCTATCCTCCGGGTCTCACCGGTTGCCTTACTGTGCAGGAAAGCCTTTCCCTCGTTAAAGACAACATCATATCCCTTGTCTTCTAACATCGCCACAGAGATAATATTCTTCTTCAATTCCGGAACATGCATCACTTCCTTCAATCTGAAGGGTTTACCAGACTCCCTCTCAAAGGAAATGGTACCAATATTGGTCACATTGTATCTACCATCATCACCCATCTCGATGTGCACTCCAAGATCTTTCTCATCCAGATCAGTAAACAAATCTCGATCTCCTGTCATGTGAAAATATGCACCACTGTCAAGAAACCACACTGAACCCATCATACTTGAGACCAAGCATGCGACCAGCAAAAAATCCAGCTCAAACTGTGAGGCTAAGGCCTCTCCAGCTGTAGTCCCAGCAGCCTGCTTATTTTTCTTCTTCTGTGGACAATTTGTGGCGTAATGTCCGTGTTGGTGACAGTGAAAGCACTTCACCTTGGACATGTCCTGCTTCTTGCCTTTTGCACCAGATTGAGAAGCTTTCTTGCTCTTCCCCTTCTTTACTTTGGCAGCCAAAGCGCAATTCTCTTCATCAGATACCTTTGATGAAGATCCGTCCCTCGTACTCCGCCTTATCTCCTCTTGCACAAGATCTGACCAAAGTCGCTCCCATCCTGGAAATTTCTCCCTACCATTGACAGAGTCCTGATAGGAGTGCCAACTCTTTGGAAGCCCAAGGAGAGCCAAACTCACCAAGTCCTCATCATCAACATTCACCCCCACACTTCCCAGCTCATCCCTGCATTGGACAAACTTCGTTAGGTACTTGGGCATACTGTCTCCTTTCTCCATCTTTATGTTTCTGAGTTTATCCTTGAGCGCCAACTTCCTCTAATCGCTCTTGCTTTGGAATAAATCTGTCAAAGATTTCCACATAAAGAATGGAGAATCCTTACCATGAAGGTTGGATACTATGTGATCCTTCACACCTTCCAACAGAATCCTTCGACACTTTGTTGTCTTCTTTTGCCATGCATCAAGTGCGGCAGCATCACTAGAAGTAGGCTTTGGAATTTTTGCATCTATGAATTCCTTCAACCCATTATCATCCAGCACCGCCTCCATCCTGTCCTTCCATGCAATATAATTCAAGCTACCCTCAAGGGCATACTCCAATCGCAATTCGTTGAAAGACATTTCAACTTTGACACCAAGAAAACACTCCTGCAAATTCGAATTCCACCAGCACAAAACTCAACCGCTTCAATGTACTGCAATTGAACCAATGATCAATAAACCTCTGATACCATGTAGAAATTTGAAGAACTGATATATTATTCACTGATATTATCCTGATCACACACTATTTTAGCTTCATGCATAATACAGAATCTCTTCTACCATTTATCATCACATGCAGAAATAAAATCAATTGCATGCGCACATTAAAACCACAAACAATCACACATATGAACACAGTATTTAATGGGAAAGCTTAAAGCTGAAAACCCCAAATATCTGTATATTATATGTCATGGAGATCATGTAACAATCATAGTACAAAGCTCCTCACAAGCTCTCAGCACTACCTCCACTTGCTACACACTATCAAGCTAGATCTAGCAAAACACATGCTCCAATCTTTTGCCACTTGATAGCCAGCCTCTATTGCATTATCAATGCTATGGGATGGCTCATTAAATAACATAAACCACCTGGCTTGTACTGCGCAATCCTCATGGGCTTCTCCACCTATTTGTGTGTTGCAAATAGCAACTGTATAGTCACAACTGATAGTTAACCTGCTCTTTCACCTATCTCTGCACTGGTCTCCACTGAAACTGTCCATGCACTGAAGTTAACCGATGTATTCTTTAGTTGATTAATGAGTTTATAATTAGTGAATTAATTAATAATTAATTCACACCACTCTCACTAATTGTATCAATCAGTTAAACTAGATACAAATAGCTCAATTATGTTTAGATTAGTTAAACTGAACACAACTCCATTAACTCCTCAATCAACTCCATCAAACTCTGTCACATGAGTTCTAACTGAAGTATCCATGCAATAGCTCCACATAACCCTTAGGAATAGCGTAATTCCTTCTGTCAGCTCCTGTGCCACATCTGTGCACTTAACTGAAGTGCTCCAAGAGAATAAGATAATGCTTAGAGTCTAAATATTATTAAGAGCTAATAATATTCGACATATCTATTTTTAGACTGGCAATCTAAAAATAGATTCTGCCCAATATGTCTAAAAATAGAAGTCCATCTATTTTTTCCGACTTGACCAACCATCCACAAATAGCATCCTGCAACTCATAAAACATTATCCATATGTCTAAAAATAGACATAGTCTAAAAATAGACTTTGTTACTAAAAATAGTTCTATGCCCACTTAGTGTGAAGGCGACTCTATTCCACTGCTTTCCGTCATCTTGTTGCAATCCCCTGGGGCTGGTAAGAAGCCTGATATTTCCTATTTGAGGATTTTTGGTTCACATGTTTACATTCATGTGACGAAGGATGCCAGGAAGAAGCTGGAGCCGACCGCAGAGGTTGGGATATTTGTGGGGTACACTGATACGCCCCACAACTATCGTGTGTATTTTCCAGACAGTCGCAAGACTGTTGTGCGACGGGATATCAAATTTCAGGAGGAGAAAGCCATGAATTGTTCGCTTGAGAGGGAGCCACACTTGCATGCATATGAGGAGCTATTAGTTCCTAAGGATGAGTCTCAGGATGTGGATCAGCCACAAGATGAGGTTCATGGAGTGGAAGAGACCACTTAGGCAGTGCCAACCATCAGAGGGCGGAAGCGCACTACAGAAGCTGAGCGACTGGCTCAAGATGCAGAGAAGGTTGTAGGAGCACCTACATCACAACACAGATAGAGACAGTCACCTAACCGGTATACTGGATACATGGCTCTTATGAGCAAGTGTATCGTGACAGAGCCATCCTCTTTCGAGGAAGCTGTGGAGGATCCCGCATGGGTAGATGCCATGGTGGAAGAGTATGATTCGATTGTCATAAACAGTGCATGGGAGATTGTCCCGAGACCGGAGGGGAAATCAGTGGTGGGTTCGAGATGGATCTACAAAGTGAAGCAGGCAGCTGACGGGAGTGTGGAGAAGTACAAGGCAAGATTTGTTGCCCGAGGCTTTTCACAGATTGAGGGGATCGATTATGAGGAGACCTTTGCACCTGTCGCAAGGTATTCTTCCATACGAACGATTCTTTCTCTCTCAGCGCAGATGGGGTGGCACATTCATCAGATGGATGTGAAGACTGCATTCCTCAACGGAGTCATTGAGGAGGAGGTGTACATAGAGCAGCCTGAAGGTTTTGAGATCTTCAGTAGTGAGTCGCATGTGTGCCGACTCAAGAGAGCATTGTACGGGCTGAAGCAAGCACCTCGTGCTTGGTACACTCGGATAGACAGCTACTTCACCGGGCTTGGATTCTCCAAGAGTGAGGCGGATCCAAACCTGTACCAGATTGTGGTGGAGGGGAAGCTGTTGATCATCGTACTGTATGTAGATGATCTGATTTTGACTGGCGACGAGCAGTTGATACTTTCATGCAAGGAGGATCTTGCACAAGAGTTTGAGATGAAGGACCTGGGCATCCTTCATTATTTCCTGGGATTGGAGATTTGGCAGCGCAGTGGAGGACTGTTTGTTTCTCAGGGCAAGTATGCTCGGGAGATTCTGGAGAGGTTCAACATGCAAGGCTGCAAGCCTGTTGACACTCCTCTTCTTGGTGGTTGGAGGAAGGAGGATGCTACTTCAGCTGAGGTAGTGGATGCCACTGTCTATCGACAGTTGGTGGGGTCGCTTATGTATCTGGTCAATACACGACCCGATATATGCTATGCTGTTAACCAGCTTTCGCAAGCTATGGTTAAGCCTACCAAGCTCTTCTGGAAGGCAGGAAAGCATGTATTTCGTTATCTTAGAGGCACATCGGGATATGGTCTGTGGTACAGACAGGAGGATGAGGTGAGCGGCAGGGTTTTACTGGGATGCAGTATCGGGGCGGTGTGAGCCCAATGGAGACAAGAAGATCACATCCGGAGGATTTCCTGCATTCCGGTTGACAACAGCCAGTATAAAGGTGGAAGGGAGATCCATGGCACCCGCCCGGCGAGGCCGAGCATATGGCAGCAAGTCGGCCATGCGAGGCTACATGGATAAGGAAGATCCTAAAGTGTATGTTCTGTGTCACACTTGGAGAGTAATGTGATTTATTGTGATAACCGTAAAGGCATTAAACTCTCGGTTAATCCAAAGATTTCATGATAGATCCAAAACACATTGACATCTCGTATCATATCGTAGATTGTGTGCGTCGGAGAATCATATTTAAGGTACATTCATCGAGGATCGTGACGTCGATATCTTGACGAAGGCGCTCACCAGGAGAAAATTTGAATACCACAGGGGTAGGATAGGGGTTGCAGATAATCCATATCTTGTTGAGAGGAAGTGTTGAGATTGCAACAAGATGATGAGCTTAGTGGAAAGGAGTCGCCTTCACTAAGTGGGCCCGCAGGCTAGTTTTGGCGCAAAGTCTATTATTGACTATGTCTATTTTTAGACATATGGATCATGTTCTATGAGTTGCAGGATGCTATTTGTGGATGGTTGGTCAAGTTGGAAAAAATAGATGGACTTCTATTTTTAGACATACTGGGCGGAATCTATTTTTAGATTGTTAGTCTAAAAATAGATATGTCGAATATTATTAGCTCTTAATAATATTTGGACTATAAACATTATCTTATTCTCTTGCAGAACTTCAGTTCGAGCTACGGATGTGGCACATGTAGCTGACAGAAGGAATTACGCTATTCCTAGGGTTTAGTTGAGCTATTGCATGGTTGACTTCAGTTAGAACTCATGTGACAGAGTTTGGTGGAGTTGATGAGACAGTTGATGGAGTTGTGTTCAGTGTAACTTAGTTGAGCTAGTTGTATTTAGTCTAACTTATTAATACACTAGTGATGAGTGGTGTGAATTAATTATTAATTAATTCACTAATTATTAACTCATAAATCAACTAAATAATACATCAGTTAACTTCAGTGCATGGACAGTTCAGTGGAGACCAGTGGAAGAGATAGGTGAAAGAGCAGGTTTACTATCAGTTGTGACTATAGTTGTGCATGAGATTTGCACACACATTGATTGAGATTGCCAATGAGGATTGCGCAGTACAAGCTAGTGGGATTCGAACTTGGATCTCATCATTATTCATCTTGGATTGCACAGTAGAGGTAGGCTAACAGGTGGAGGAGATTTGAACATGTGACTTGTCAAATCTGAGCTTGTGTAACAATTGGAGATAGTGCTGAGAGCTTGTGAGGAGTTTGTACTATGATTGTTACATGTTCTCTATCATTATAATATACAGATAGTTGGGGGTTTTCAGCTTTAAGCTTTCCCATTACATACTGTGTTTATATGTGTGATTGATTAATTTTTTAATGTGTGCATGCGATTGTTTTTAATTCCGCAAATTTATGATCAATGGTAGAAGAGGTTATGTATTATGCATGAAGCTCAAATAGTGTGTAATCGGGATAATCTCGGTGAATAATTTAACTATTATTCAAATTTCTACATGTAGTGGAGGTCAATAGAGGAGGTTGGCGGGTGGAGGTTTTTGCAAATGTTTTTTTTTTGGTGTATTTCTAATCATAACATGCACCGGTGCATTTTATATAAAGAGCACCGATACGTACCATAAAATGGCACGCCAAGACATAGTGCTCTCCGTACAAACTTTCCTAGTGTGTCTCAGTAATCTAGCGCACTGGTGCATACTATCAAATTTCACACTGAGACACTATGATATTCGTACAAACCGGCCCAAAGCATCTCAGTAATCTAGCGCACCATAAATAATCATGGTGCACCACTGATACAATTGCCCAGTGCATCTCAAAATTGAGCGGACTGAAAAAGGGTTAATTTAAAAAAAAATTACCGGTCGTAAAAAACTTCATTTTTACTTGTTACAGTGCTCTGGAGCTCTTAAGCACTGGTGTGAGTTTTTCTTGTCTAAGGCACCCTGCCATCGGTGCTCTCATTGGTCGCATTGCTTCAGTCCATTTCTCAATATGTGGAGTTCAAATTTTCAAAAACGGTGGGAAAATTTCATTTTTAGTATCCCTCAGCAAAGATGCCTCCTCGATGCGCAAATGTGTAGGTAATCTATTTTTTTCTCACCAAATTAACCTTTTAGTAGATTAATTTCTCAAATTGAGTTAAAATTAATCATTTAAAAAAAAATTGTGTGGTGCATTCGAGTCATTTGGCTCGCACCATTCACAGTGTTGCCTGTAAATTTATAGGTCGCATTCCGAACTGTGTTAACAGAAACCACACTGGATTCCGACGCGGTACCAAGAAAAAGTGCACCACTTTAACACTAAATAATGTGGTTCGTGTCAGTTTCTGGGCGCACTGACCTTGTAAAAAAAATTTAAAATAACTCTATGTACGACTGTACGGTTGTACGTCGATGCGGTCGTTTACCGGAACACACCAGAATTATGTATGGTTGTCGAGTGGTGCATTGCGCTGCTCTTAAGGGAGGTATACCTCCTTAAGTTCTACGAGGAGGCTACATCCCTAAAGGGGAACATTTTTTTATTGTGACAATTTATCTACAGGTGGGATGCCCACCGATAGGCTTTCTGTGTCGGTCCTAACCAGTGGTATGAGCACACTAAGGAGGAAATTTATTTTATTGCTGGCATATCTAGGAGAAGCGGGATTTTTCTCAGTTCCCAGCTTTCCCTATCGGTTATGTAGAAAGGAGTCAGTTCGCGTACTCCCAAAGATACATTAGGGATGATATACTTTCTCCTGCATATTTTCAGGCATCTGGTGGTCGGTTACACATTGATTCATTTAGTCCAGAGGAGGTGAGGTACCTCTCACTACTACTAATGACCATTGCACATTATAATAGTGACAGGCAGTGCATTAGCTTCCCGCTTTTATTTTACGTTGATTCTTTATTCTAGACACTGTGACTTGTGAGGTGGTCTGCCATTTTTTTGTGGAAATTTTGTATAGAATTAGATATATGTCATCCTCAGTCACGTGGGAGGTTGACCTTCCCTTTTGCTTCAGAGTTATTTTGTTTATCTTTTGGGAGGTTTTTGGAGACAAGGCCTACTTTTTTCCGGTAGCCTCGTAGGCCGATGTTACATGTACGGATGCAGATGTGGGGCCAGATGATGCCCAAGAGGGGAATGTTCGACTATACGAATAGGATATCTAGTGATGCACTAGAGCTTCTAGCCAGTGTTGATGATCACATTTTTGTGATGGTGTTGTGTCTGTACGCGCGTTTGGGTTGGCAAGGGTGTACCAAAATCCTCTTCACACAGGATGAGCCACTGGATGCTAAAGGTAATATTGGTGTTTTCTTTAACTTAATCTAGTTTCATTTTATTGCCTTAATTAATTAGAACAAAATTTATTCTAACATTTTCTTTAACACTTTTTATTAAATTGTTTAATGAAATTGTCTAATTATTGTTGTGTATTATATAATTTGTAGATATTGGCACATTCATTGGGGACATGATTCCACCCCCACCAGATGATCCTGTAAATCATGACGAGGAGATGGTGGAGGCCACGAATCAAGGTGATAGACCAAATCCTTGTGTGCAAATACCCATGGGGATGCGACGTAGGGTAGACATCCAATTCAGGATGGAGTTGGGTGAATGACTGTGTCGACTCCTGGTTGATGAGGGAGTCTGCCCTGCTACGATCATAGAGATCCAGGATTATCATAGGCTCACAGAGATCTGGAGATACATGACTCGTGATATGATGACCCTTATGCATCATATCGTTGGAGCTTCAAGGCTACTAGTAGCTAGGAGGGATAGGCGTCGCGGAGATACGTGACATAGAAGCTCATCGATGATTATGATCACAAGGGGAGTGATCATCATTATAGTACTCCACCTACTCCTCCTTCACCTCGTGCCATAGTTGAGTAGCCAACATTGAGTCCTAATCATCAGGTATCTTATGATCAGGCACCTAGTCCTGAGTAGACATGGCCATCGACTAAGCAGACACCCGATCTTAAGCAGGCAGGTCCATGTGAGTAGGCACCATCGACCACTAAGTAGGCTGCACCATCGACTCATCAACAGGAACCTCCTTAGTAGACACCATCTGATCAGCAGGCACGTCATCCATTTGAGCATGAGGCTGCACCATCAACTGAGCAGGTCTCAAGTACTAGTTATAGTATATATGTAGTACCACTTTGTCTTATTTCCCATCATAATTTGGATATCCATCTATTCTTCTTGATAGCTATAGAAATTTTATCTTAATCCAGTCATATGGATTGAGGCCCTGGTATCAATATACCAATCATTTGATGATACAAAGCTTGATAAACATGCACATTCCTTATACAGCCTAGAGGCTAATTCAGAAATATACTGATCTTCCATCTTCTTCATGATTCTCATTATCCCGACATATTCTCTAGAAGAAATGAGTAGGCCCTCAAGAGTATGATTTGCTGCAAGAGCAGCTCCACGTGATTTCTCCAGCGTAGATCCTTCCTGATTTCTTGCCGAAATTGGCTCTGAAACCATGTGAAAATTTCAATCTTGAAATATTACTTCAATTTATATTTAGTTCTATTACAGCTGTATATTTTTGACATTATATATATATATGTGTGTGTGTGTGTGTGTGTGTGTTGCATGTATTTTATGTTCATGTTGATGTACTTAATTTACATGTTGGTGTTCATCATGATGTGTATATTGTTAGGTCGTGTTAGATATGTTCATTTAATGTGCTTGCAGATAGATGTGTATGTGATAGTAGTTATTTGACATGAGATATATATTTAGTTTGTGTTATGATGATGTTATACAATGCTTGTGTTTTGTTAGATTATCATGATCACGATGATTAGATGAAGTTAGCGAATTTGAATGTGTATTTTAGAATATGATGTTTGTACGATAGTTATAATGATTCTGATGTTTATTTTTAATATTAAATCATGATATTTATTAAATATTATTTGGTAATGGTAAAATTGTGTAATTTTAATTGTAATTGTATGTATCATGATTTTAATTGTAATTTTAATTGTAATTTTATGTAAAATATTTGTAAAATTGTAATTGTAATTGTATGTATTGTCATGATTCAATTTTATTAAAATTGTAAAATTTGTAAATTTGTAAATTTGTAATTGTATGTATCGTGATTGTAATTGTAATTTTAATTGTAATTGTATGTAAAATTGTAATTGTAATTATATTGTGAAATTGTAAAATTGTAATTGTAATTGTATGTATTATTATGATTCAATTTTATTAAAATTGTAAAATTGTAATTGTATGTATCATGATTGTAATTTTAATTTTAATTGTAATTGTATGTATTGTCATGATTCAATTTTATTAAAATTGTAAAATTTGTAAAATTGTAAAATTGCAATTGTAATTGTCAATTTTGAACTATAACTACCGAAAGTAAAATGTATACGGTACATATTGTAAATTTGTATGAATATAAATAATTTTAAAATAATAAATCTAGATTAATATGAATTTTTGTAACATAATAAAGATTAGAAAATAATGAAAATAAATTCATGTTTAGAATTATCATTATTTTATTATGATCTTACTGATCTAGGTGGATATTGGTAGTCACCCGCCTATTCCACTTGGGGCTCCACCATTGTCTATTTCATTTTTTCAGTTTCGGCACAATTTACTATTTTTAGCAGTTTTTCGGGTCCTAAACTTCCGGAGCCGTTTTGAGGCCCTAAACGACGTTTTTTGGGAAAACGTAGGGCAACATGGGTCCATAGACCGATGTTGCATGTTCCAAATTTGTAGTCCTCGGATAGATCTTTCTAACGAGGTATGGTACGCGTCAAACGGAGATCGTATGCCAAAGTTACGCCCCTGGGAAGTTGAAACACCAATTTACCCAAACGGGGCCCATAGTTTTGGCGCTTCATATCCTAGGGTTAGGGTTTTGGCTGTTTAGGATTTCCCATTGTTTCTAAATAATAAATAGGCCCTCGAGCCTCATTGTAACTCAGTTCAGAGGCCTGTAGCCGCCACATCTCTTCTCAGAGATAGCTACCAGCACCCTAGCTAGTTTTATTTCCATTCTGTCTGTAAGCAAATTTCAGCTCTTTGATATTAATGAAATGAAGTGTTATTTCCGCTGCATCTCTGTATTTATGGTTATATGTTTATTCTGTTGCGTTCCTGCATAAATCCGGATCAGTGGTATCAGAGCGGTCTGCTTTTTCTCGATCCTTCTTTGCATGTCCCCAATGAGGTCGGGGTATAAGGAGCTAGGGCTCGATCTAGTGGAACCTTTGCAAGATCAGCCTCGCAAACCTCGACGGACGCCCATGGGGGACGAAAAGAAAGATGAGGGAGCAGGAGATCCTATCAAAATATTGCTCGAGGAGGCCCTCGAAAAACAACGGAACGTGATGATGGATAACTTTGCTCAGATCCTTCAACGACTACCCACCGGCGGTGCATCTGCATCTAACAGCCACTCTGGAGGCGCGACACCCTTTAAGGTACAAGTAAATTTTGACATTCCCATATTTGAGGGTCAAATAGACGCAGATGCCGTAGATAGATGGTTGAATCTATTAGAAGGATATTTCTCGATTCATGACTTTTTAGACCGGGAGAAGATTATTTTTTCACTCCTCAAAGCTACCCCCCATGTTAAAGACTAATGGGAAACCTACTGTGAGAACAAGGACCAGACAGAACCCTCTCTGTTCTCGGCCGTACCAACTTGGAATTATTTCCGAGACGCCGTCAAGGAATAGTACTATCCCGTGGGGAGCTATGAGGACAAGTACATACAATGGACCACGCTGCGACAACAAAGGGATCAAGATGTGCACGAGCTGACGAATCTGTTCCATACCCTGCGCACAAAGTTGGGTATCAAAGATTCAGAGAAACATTTGGTGCTAAAGTATCGCAGTTGTCTCCACAGATACATTCAAGAGGAAATGGAGTTCCTCGACATCTCCTCGCTTGGTACGGCATACCGGTATGCTGCCAAGATTGAGCAGAAATTCAAACAGAAGAAGCGAGACTTTGGATCCGCGAATCAAAAGCAAGGAAAAGGTGCTTCCAAACCGCAAAACAAAGGACAGAGCATGGCGGCTAAAGACAACCCATCAAAGCCACAAGACAAGAACAACCCCGTAAAGCCAAAGAAGGACACGGGAAAGTGGTGTGAGTTCCATAAGAGCTCCACTCACAACACAAGTGAGTGTCGGGCCAAGCAGTCGCTAGTGGCCGAGATGAGGGATTCTGAGTCAGATGCATGCTCTGACTCCGAATCAGAACCTGAAAAGGCGAATGAAAAAGGGAAACATATTATTGATGCGGAGCCCAACGCCACTGTTGCCACTGCAAAGATCCAAAAGGAGGAACCGGAAGATCCAGAGGAGGAGGAACGTCTCTTCCACTCCGAGATGTGGGTAAAGGGCTCCCCAGTACAGTTCATTGTCGACAATGGGAGCCAAAAGAACCTCATTTCAGCAGACGCCGTGAAGCGGTTGGGCTTGCCGACCACAGCTCACCCACATCCATACACCATCGGGTGGCTTCACCAAGGACGAGATTCTCACACACCATAGCATACCATAGCATAAAGCCCTTCAAGGATGAGGTATGCGGTGACATTGCTCCTATTGATGTTTCTGATGTATTATTAGGACAACCATACTTGTGGAAGCGTCATGTCAGTGTGAGGTTCCCGGACTTCATCAGCAGCATATATTGGGAAATAAGTTGTACAAGATACCGCAGGTACCACCTCCTCGCCATCTCTTTGGCCATCGAAAAACAAAATGTGAAAATGCCTCCCCAAACCAGGAAATTCGTTTTCCTGATGATCCGCCCCCAGGGCAAGAAGAAGACTGTGGCCATGACCTCCAGACAGGGCCCCTCTGCACGACAACAACAAATGGATAAGGTCGTGGAGGAGTACGGGGACATCTTCACCTCACCCACAGGGGTTCCTCTACACTGCCAGGTCAAGCACCCGATTGATCTGACCCCAGGTGCGCCACTACCCAATGGACCGATCTATCGACGCTCTGTTCTGGAAAATGATGAAATCAAGAGGCAGATTCAGGAGCTGTTGCAGAAAGGTCACATCAGACCAAGTTCATCGCCCTGTGGGAGCCCGATTGTGTTGGTACAGAAGAAGGATGGGACGTGGAGACTCTGTATTGACTATCAGCGTCAATGTTGGATCACCGGTTCGGAATAGCACCTGGCACCACTAGATTAATGACCTTCCGACCAACCCAAAGGTGAAAATATTTCAGCAAGATCGACTCCGAAGTCTCGGGTATCACTAAAAACAAATTGACCCTTCCGATGTGTGGAAGATCGCTCAAAGCTGGCGAAGGCCTTTTCGAATGGCCGGTCATGCCTTTCGGGTTGACGAATGCTCCCGCCACCTTCATGAGGATGATCGATGACATCTTGCGGCCATTCACCAACTCATTTGTAGTGGTGTACTTGGATGATATTCTGATCTTCAGCCAGACTTGGGAAGAGCACCTTCACCACATCCGACAAGTCCTCCAAACACTGCGGCAACACAAGTCGTGTGCCAATTTGGAGAAGTGCACTTTTGGCATGACCCAGGTTCAATATCTGGGATACATTATTGATGAAAGGGGGGTGCATGTGGATCCAGCTAAGATCCAAGTCATTCGGGATTGGCCAGCCCCAACCACTATAACAGAGCTTCGCAGCTTTCTGGGTCTTGCTAATTTCTATCGGAGGTTCGTGTTGGGATTCTCTCATATCACTTGGCCCTTGAGTCAAGTCACCAAGGGAGGAGCAAGAGAAAAAAAAATTTGGTCGGAACCTCAACAGAAGGCATTCACAGAACTGAAAAACCGCCTCTGTTCTGCCCCAGTGCTCACTTTACCAGACTTGCAACAGCCATTTGAGATCGAGACAGATGCCTCTGACTATGCTATTGGGGCAGTTCTTACTCAACAGGGACATCCAGTGGCATTTCACAGTGAGACATTGTCTGACACAGTTCGTAAGTACCCCACATATGACAAAGAAATGTACTCCATTGTGCAAGCTTGTCGACAATGGAAGCATTACATTTTGGGGAAGGAAACAATCATCCACACAAACCACAGGCCCCTGCAGTTCATACAGACACAAGGGAAGTTGCAGAATGATCGCCATCAGAAGTGGTCCACATATCTGCAACAGTTTCATTTGAACATCAAGCACAAGAAGGGTAGCACCAATAATGTTGCAGACTGCCTCAGCCGACCACCGATCGTGGCGCTCACCACCGTGCTCAACTCTTGTGGGCACGAGACTTCTGATTGGTCGCTTCTCTATGAGAGTGACCCAGAATTCGGCCACACTTACAAGGCACTCTTGGGGGGCACGCAAGTTCCAAATTTTCACCTCCAAGATGCACTTTTATGTCACATGGGACACCTTTGTGTTCCTTCAAGCGAGCGTGCCAAGATGATATGTGAAGCACACTACAGTCGAGTCGCTGGGCATTTCGGGGTCGAGAAAACAGTAGCAATCCTGCAGAAGTATTTCTATTGGCCGAACCTTCGAAAGGATGTCGAGAAGCACATCAGATCCTGCACTGCTTGTGCCATTGCCAAACCGACCATCAAGAAGCAAGGCCTACATACTCCTCTACCTACCCCTAGTCGACCTTGGGAATCCATCTCCATGGATTACATGTCGGGCCTGCCTTCTACTAAGCAGGGAAATGACTGTGTTTTTGTGGTCGTCGACATATTCTCGAAGATGGCCATTATGGCGGCCTGCAAGAAGAATATCACAACAGAAGCCACTGCTAAACTCTTCTTTGAACGAGTGTGGGTGCACTTTGGGATCCCACAGTCTATCATATCAGATCGGGATAGCAGGTTCCTCAGCACATTTTGGTCCAGCCTCTGGTCGATGTTGGATACCAAGCTCACCAAGTCCACAGCCTTCCATCCCCAAACAGATGGCCAGACAGAGGTCGTCAACAGAATGATTGTACACATTCTGCGCATGTACAATTCAAAGCATCCACGCACATGGGATGAGAGCCTCCCTTATGTACAACATAGTTATAATTGGGCTCTCCACAGTTCAATTGGCCATAGCCCCTTTCAGGTGGGCTTGGGATTCCAGCCACTATGTCCCATTGACGTAGCCATGCCATTTGCAGCTGCTCAGGCCAATTCAGCTCATGTCCAGTCTGAAGTTGAGAAAGCAAGTAAGCTTCATCGAGCGCATTTAGCACATCTTCCAATAGGTTCATGACATATTGGACAGAGCCAATTCTAAGTACAAGCAACGAAATTATCAACATCGGGTGCCACACTACTTCTGGGTGGGCGGCATCTTGGGCTACATTGCGAAGGAGAGCCTCCACTTTGGACCCCATGGCTGCTTTAGCTCAGGTACGGGCGTGCACCATCACCAAGGCGGTAAGGAACAATGCCTTCAAGCTTAGTATTCCACCATTCCTTGGTCTGCACCCAGTATTCAATGTGGATGGCCTTCGTCCTTACTTCCCACCTCTACTGGACACCTCGGACATTACAGAACAACTCACACCAACAGAGTTAAACCCAGAGTGCATGGAACAGGCCACCATAGATTGTATCATGGACATGCAACTCAAGAACACTAAACGGCCCGAGAAGATCCAACTATATCGAGTTGCTCCATTTTGGCCAACTCTTGCAAGGAAAGTGGTTCACGGGGACCAAGTTCGAGCGAGAAATTTCCTCATCATGGAGGAACTCGACGCAATGGGTACCATTTCTTCCTAAAGGGGGAGGAATGATCCAGGTGGATATTGGTGGTCAACCGCCTATTCCACTTGGGGCTCCACCATTGTCTATTTCAGTTTTTCAGTTTCGGCACAGTTTACTATTTTTAGCAGTTTTTCGGGTCCTAAACTTCCGGAGCCGTTTTGAGGCCCTAAACGATGTTTTTTGGGAAAACGGAGGGCAACATGGGTCCATGGACCAATTTTTCCCGTTCCAAATTTTTAGTCCTCGGATAGATCTTTCTAACGAGGTATGGTACGCATCAAACGAAGATCGTATGCCAAAGTTACGCCCCTGGGAAGTTGAAACCACAGTTACCTAGCGATGCCCATAGTTTTATTCATCTCTATCTACAGATGGTTGCAGCTCTTTAGGATTTCCCATTGTTTCTAAATAATAAATAGGCCCTCGAGCCTCATTGTAACTCAGTTCAGAGGCCTATAGCTGCCACATCTCTTCTCATAGATAGCTACCAGTGCCCTAGCTAGTTTTATTTCCATTCTGTCTGTAAGCAAATTTCAGTTCTTTGATATTAATGAAATGAAGTGTTCTTTCGGCTACATCTCTTTATTTATGGTTATATTTTTATTCTGTCGCGTTCCTGCATAAATCCGGATCACTTACAGACCAAAACTAACAGTATACATTAATTATAAAAAAAAAAAAAAATTGAAGATATCACACACACACACACACAGATACATATATAAAATATGGTGCATTTATTTAAGTAATGATTAAAGCAATCAAGTAGTTGTATTATTTTAGGAATTGACATAAAAAAAGAACTTGATACAGTGCATTTTTTTCAAGATCAACATAATTGCTAATTATCAAGTGAAATGATTTTAACACTAACACAATGCAAACCAATTAATTCAAAATACATATTATAATTTTTCGAAAAAAAGAGTCTTAGTTATAAGGTTAAGTCCTCCTCTTTATAAAAACCCATATTAAATAGTATAAATGTTGAAATAACACATGTACCATATCACTCTCTGTTCTCATGATCACCCTCATTATCTTCCAGCTCACTTGGCATGATAACACTATTGTTCTAAAAAATATGTTTGATCTAAGATCATGTCTCAATACGAACCGCCAATACCTATCCAACACATCTAGGTAAAAAAACACCTTGTTGCAGTGTTTGGGGAAAACATAAGGCTCCTTAGCTTCATCCCACATCTTTCTAGAGCTGATACATATCAGCCTACTATCATGATCTTCCTTTACATTATTTCGATCAAAGGTGGCCCACCATTTGCACCTAAAAATAACACATTGGAAAGAAGAGAAGTCCACTTCAATGATATCTTGTATCTTTCTGACGTAACCTAACGTCCCTCGTACTAGGTTTTGATCATGGTGGCTAGCTCGACTAGATTGATCGAACTCGACTTCCACTCCACAGTCTTGTGTCATGTGTCGATCATCAACATTTTTTGTGGGAAAATGATGTCCATATGCCCACATAGATGGGAACAAATTCACCTATAAAAAAGTTAAAAAATCATAGTGTCGTGTCTAATAACCCAACTGTTAAAATATAAAATATAGATATAAAAAAGTTAAAAAATCATAGTGTCATGTGTCTAATAACCCAACTGTTAAAATATAAAATATAGATGTTATATTTCAAAGGTGCATTATTGATCCAGATTTATGCAGGAACACAATAAAATACAGGAATAGACATTAAAATAGAGATGCAACGGAAATGATAATTCATTTCATTAATATCAAATAACATAAATATGCTTACAAACATAATGGAAATAAAGTAGCTAGGGCGCTGGTAGCTTATTTTTTAGAAGAGATGTGGTGACTACAGGCCTCTGAACTGTGTTACAATGAGGCTCAAGGGCCTATTTATTATTGAGAAACAATGGAAAACCCTAAACATCCAAAAACCCAACCCTAGGAGATGAAGCGTTAAAACAATGGGCCCCGTTTGGATAAATTGATATTTCAACATTCTTGGGGACGTAAGTTTGGCATACGATCT
This sequence comes from Pinus albicaulis, assembly GCA_034641835.2. Lineage (NCBI taxonomy): Eukaryota > Viridiplantae > Streptophyta > Pinopsida > Pinales > Pinaceae > Pinus > Pinus albicaulis. The sequence continues at coordinate 959,283,314 of CM076581.1, read as the reverse complement.
TTGTTTGACGCGCTCAATAACTCGTTAGAAATATCTATCCAAGGAGTACAAATTTTGCTTTTAATGATCTCATGTTGCTCCCGTATTTCTCAAAAAACATCGTTTAGGGCCTCAAAATGGCTCCGGAAGTTCAAGACTCGAAAAACTGCTAAAAATAGTAAGTTGTGTTGAAACTGAAAAACTGAAAGAACTGATGGTGGAATTTCGAATGGAATAGGTGGGTGGCCACCAATATCCACCTGGATCATTAGGGCCTCAAAATAGCTCCAGAAGTTCAGGACGCAAAAACATACTAAAAATAGTAAGCTATGTTGAAAGTGCAAAATTGAAAGAACCGATGGTGGGGGTCCAAATGGAATAGGTGGGTGGCCACCAATATCCACTTGGATCAATTATTAAGTTTAAAATGTACATAAATAGATTATTACCGAATTATGGAATGAGCTGGATTTTGAAGAATTGTCCATTTGATATAATTATGAGATTTTCTCCCTGCATTTGAGCAAAATCAACAATAAATTTTGGTGTACATACCTAAAAGTAATTTCGGTGCCTTAAAAAGGAGTTATTGTTATCAATGCTAATATACTCTTAACCGCACTGGTGTGGTTTTATTACTGGACGCACCGATGTTGTTAGTTAACAAACACACCGAATATCGGGAAAAAAGCACAACTTTATTTTTTTGAAGTGAAAAAAAAAACGGTAAATTAAAAAATGAGTGGCAAATGATTTTTGGAAATCTAATTTCATAAAAAATTCTTTAAATAATAAGAGCTATTCATTATTTCATTATTTTTTCAAAATTTTCAAGGAGGGATTTGCGTGAGAGACATACTTGGAGCAAGAGAGCACGAGAGCATTGTGGAGCAGCAAAATACTTTCAAACAACAGCACTATTCAGAGAATCAGAATTTGAAACATCTGGTGATTCACATAAAAACCCTATAGTATAACAAAAAAAATTTACAGTTTTCGTTATATTTAATACACGCATGGTAAAAAATTAAATTTTACTATGCATTTTACTAATAAAATCATTTACAATCTCTATTCCTATTTACATTTAATTAAAATTCAGAAATATATATATATATATATTCTTATGTTAAACCCTTGGTTCTTCTTGTTTATGTGACTTCACAATTAGGGATTTTCATTTTAGATTTATAGGGTTTGTATTACTATATATATAGGCATATGACATCTAACCTGTAGGACCACTTGTAGAGTCAGATCCCAATCCCTATCAGGTCCTTGCACGATTTTAAAAAAACAACTTTTTTTAATCGGTGCGCAGCGAGTGCGTATTGACAAAAAAAATTGTTTGATAAAAACATTATTTTATTAATTTATGTTTATTTTAATCGGTGCTCCGGTATTAATATAACACATTGTATCTTCGCGTTAACAAATAGAACCCTACGGTGTTTCTATTGTATTGGCGATGCGTTTATAATAACCTACCGCACCACATTCAGTGCGTAAGTTGCGAAAGTCGCACCTTTTTCTTGATTTTTTTTATTACCTGAAAAATATGTGATTTATTTTAAAGATATATTAATGAATGATACATGTTTTATATTGATAAAGAAATGGTTGGCAAGAGTTCAAGTAACAAAAATACTGATAGCAGATCTAGAAAAACAAAAAAGGCTTTTTCTTTGTAAATTCTTTACAAAAATTGTTATTTTTGAACTATATGTAAGTTCAACTAATATGTATTGTTTAGTGTGTATCATGCAGAGCCACAAAATTACGAAGCTCGATAAGATTCTTTCTGATCTAAGACCAGAAGAGCGTAAAATTTTGTTGAAAAAATTGCAGAAAGATGAATCTGGTGAATGAAAAAATACTATCAATCCAATATGAGTTTAGTTTTTTAATTTTCATTAATAATATACTTAAAAATATTAGATAACATGTTTCTAACAATATATTAATTTATATATATATTTAATATTCTACATTGACCAACAACAAAGAAAAGGAATGTTGTTCTAAGAAAGAAAAAAAAATAGAACATGCAAATGAAAATGAATTGCTCCTTAGCTTATCTAGAGTGGTGTTAGAGGTTAACAAAAGGGGGAAAAACTTTTACAAAACTTTGAGGGATCTAGTGGAACGAATGCATATACACTCTTTCCACTTACAATACAAAAATAAATCCAATGATTCCAAGAACCAAATTTTATTTAAACTACAGGATGAGTTTCCAGAGAATTAGTCAATGAGACATGTTAGACTTTTAATAGAAAAAACATACAAAAAAAAGGATTTAAAAAGTAATGTTCCTTTAAATGTTTTTCTAGAATTATATGTATATATTACTACAAAGAAATCATTTATAAATATCACTTTTGTTATATTTAGTTTTCATATATCAATATAAAAATTAAATATTTTATTGCCATGTTACTTTTTCAGGAAGAATATGAAAATCTCAAAGGATGAATGAGTTGATATCAAAAATATGCCAGTAGGAATGTCCAAATAGGTGTACAAGGAGATGGTAAAAAAATGGACATAATTGCATCGCAAGAGGAGCCATGTCAACAACAACGTGCTTCAAATTTAATATGTAATCATTGAATTTTTCGATTAGGTAAAATAAATAGATAATTTAGCATTAAATATTAATTTCAAGTATTTACTTGCATAAAGGAAAAGAAAATGGTACCCATTTAGCACATAGGACGGCAAGGTAGAAAAGGGTTGATATCTATGTTTGTGAGTAATTGTTACTTCCTTATAACAACTTAACTAGATTTCATTTTTGTATATTTTAAGTTGTTTTACAACAATCATCATTGAATGTATTCAAACAGGTGCTAACATACAAAGAAGAACCATCAGAAGAATTGATTGAAATTGGGTTAAATACGGGTTATCAGTATATGTTGGCATATCAAAAATTAATTGTGGAATTTGTAAGCATCTATCTTGTTTTACTTAGCTCCGTCTATAATTAATAGAATAAAAAGATCTTTTATATTAAATCTATGATTTGTTATGGGGTATAAAACTTGCAGGAAACAAAGTATGGAACTGCGCCAACAATTGAATTGTTGAAAGATGGCATGAAATTTGGTTTTGAAAAAGTGTGTATAGTTCACGAGTCAATTCTTGCTATGGTACATTTCTTTTCGATTTACATTGATGTATATTATTTAATATTGAAATTTTCATTATTCTCACCAATGTGTATACACTCATTACACTTTATTTTTATGTTTGTATATGGAACTTGAAGAAGAATAAAATAATCAACACAATGAACAAAACATTCCTCCAAATAACCCAAGTCATGGAAGTAGCTCAAGCACTGACAACAGTTCCAACGAAGAATGATGATCAATATGTTTGGATATCAAAGCAAGGCATTTTATTATTTAAAATATTTGTGTGTGAAATGAGACATTTTGTTTAATGTAATGGACATGGTGTCCCAATTGAAAGACAAATGGATATAAATAATTGTCTCATTTTGTATGACAAAGAGTGTATTATTCATATATATATAATAAATATGTTTTAATTTATTCTATTGTGTTCTCCATTGTCATTGTGAAATGTTACACCACTGATTAAATATATGGATGATTAAATATTGTAATAAAGAGATGTGAAATCTGATGATATGATATAACAAATTCATACAAACATCACATTCAAATGCATTAATAAAAATTTAATTGATATGAATATTGTTCCAAGATATGTGTCAACTTTTGATGAATAATGAATTTTAAAAAATCACAATAATTGCATTGTCATAAGTCAATGTTTCTAAAAAATAGAAAATGAACATCGGTACGTGTTAGTTACTGCGCATTGGTGTGTTTGTATGATACTGCACACCGGTATGTTTCTACGACCTATGAGCACCGCACCAAATACCAATGCCAATTAAAACAGCCAGTACGCTTTATTGACGACTATGACCCAGGCGGATTGGCATTGCATGCACCAGTATGGTTTGCCTTTAACACGTTGGTGTGTTTTTACACCTTAACGACGCTGGTGCATGCACCTTCTATCATCTTGGTGCTTATCTATGGGTGACATGTACTGGGATGTTGCTAAATGCCCCTAGGCTTCCGAAATTTGTTTTCCGTCCCAGTGCTTGGTATATTTACAGTACCCATGCGTACATGTTAAAATGCATCGGTGCGTTCACACATGATGCACTGATGAGAAAACATCTGTAAAAACCTCCAACCACCTAGTTTTTTTTAGTTGTGTTGAAGTTCCGTTAGAAGCTCCGCCAAAACCTCCATTACCAACAACGAATGTTTTATCAAATTTTTTTTTGACAATTTTGTTCAAATTTATAACACTAAAAACCACCTTTACAACCTCCTCTATAGAGTCTTTTCCTTGTAGCGTTAGTGTATTCTTGGAGCACTCTTGTAGAGTGTGGCATAATTGGATATTTGGATAAAGAAAGTAAAGGAAAAGAAGGAAATCAGAAGAGGACATCAATATCAGCATCTACAATAGGTTCTTTAGCATGGATGGGTATGCATGTAGATTTTCCTAGCCTCGTGATTTCCTGGATAGCTATGGTGATTATGGGTTTATTTACATTGAATGTTTTCTGGTTGGTTCTCATGATTGCTTTATCTGTTGGTTTGAGTTATTAGTTCCTGGAAGCCTTGGTTGGACAAATTCTCTAGAATCCCAATGGACAACTGTGGGTTGAGTTACTAGTCCTGGAAGCCTTGGTTGGAAAAACACTCAGGAAGCCCTATGTGGGTTGAGTTACTGTTGGGTGTGGAGCCTAATTATCTTATTTATTTTGTATCACAATGTTGGACCCTTATTCTTAACAGGGCGACAACGTCGCCTGTAATTAAACGCTGCCTGGGGGGTCTAAGGGGGGGGGGCTACGACTCTATGGAGCCCCCCCTTGGTAGGGGGTTTCGGGGAAAATGCCCCGAAGCTAAAAACATGTGTAAAATTGCCTTGTAAAAGTATTCTATTTTCTAATCAATTTGGGTCGTTCATTAAGTGGATGATCTGATGGTAGAAGTTATGTTTAATTTAGGGTTTTTTTCCCTAGAAGGAAACCCTTCATTTTGTATGAGGGGATTTTATTGTGGCTGTATTGTATGTGTATTCTCAGAGCGAGAAAAAAATAGGGAGACTATGAGAGAGAATAGAGGATACTACAGCGGATCTGTTGTAGGTTGTGTCTCTTCATTTTGTTGTATAATAGAAAGGAAGGACTGGCTATTCGGGGTGTACGTAGCCCAAATTGGGTGAACCACATATATCTGTGTCTCTTTGGTTTTATATGTTTTCTGTGTTTTTGTTTCCACATATTTTATCTGTTGCATTGCTTGAAATATATAATCTTCTAACAATTACTAGTCCTGGAAGCCTTGGTTGGAAAAATGCTCTGGAAGGCCTGTAACAGTTAGGTTTTTGTTACTAGTCCTGGAAGCCCTAGTTGGAACAAACGCTCTAGAGACTTGGAGCAGCTTGGATAGAGACTAATCTTTGATAGTTAGTGATGATTAACCGTGAGGTGAAATCATTGGTTTGGGGTTGATACGGTGTGGTCTCTAGAGCCCTGGTTTTGGTGTTGATTGAAGTGTTTGATAAAGTCCCACATTCATGGTTGGAATATGGCATGGGGGTGACTGTCTAAAGTGATATTTGGCTCAGCCATGTCTATGGTCGGTTGGAACGTGGAAGTACCATTCCAGTTTGGGTTTTTCATTCATTATTGAAAGATTCACTGCCTTGGTATTCTATGTGTATATGCATTGGTCTATATATGGATTATATTTTTGATGTATCCATGGTACTTCTGTTGGTATTACGTTGGTTATAAGCATGTTTTTTGATACTGATGAGGTATGGCTCTCTTCATGTTTTTACTTGTAAATTAATGCACAACGTATCTATGGTTAAATTGATTAAATGATATATTATAATGTAGGGGAGAAATTCTTCCTAGCCATTCTCAAATAAGAAAGAGACCCCTTAATTTGTTTAAATATGATGTTTATACCTGTAGATGCTATGATTGTGACATGTTTTATGAAATTCCTATCATGGTTGGGTGGGGTTGGATGAGTTCCTTGTGATGTGATTTCTTCCATATGTTTTTTTCAATGTTATTTACCCTCTCTTAAAGTTACAAGAAGTTCTAGGCAGTGACTTGGGCATAAGGGTTGAAAATATGGCACAAATACCAGAGCTACAAACAAATTTTTTGTTGATTGGTCCTGAGCCGCTACCTTGCCAAGGCTAGCCTGCAGCTCTAGGGTCTAGAGCCTCTCCCTTTCCCTTACAATCTTGCAGATCAGCGTCAAAGGGGCTAAAAATTAGTACCCCCTCAGGGAACAAGGCCTTGGGAGGTTGGGTTACCTTTTGGAGATGTTAATGATGTTGTGTAAGGTGTGTTTTTGGTGTTTATGTCAGTTCCACCTTCTTAAGGTCATCTAGGAGGTTGAATCTCATATTAGTAGCCTCTCGTCACATTTTTACCCCAATTGGCCGGTTACTTTGGTATATGTGGGAAGAGGGTGTTACAGATTGGTATTAGAGTGTGGTTGCACTCTCCTTGAGCTATGTGTGTTTATTGTGGATACATTTCAATTGCATATATGTTCCTCATGCTTATGTTCTATGTGCTTGTCATGTATGCATGACAGCGGTGTTTCGTTTTTGTTCTCCTTATGTGATATCTGATACCACAAAGTGGTATTAGAGCATGGTTCAACTCTCAGACCAATGGGTGGTGTGTGGATCATGAATTTATGTTGGTTGCATATGTGTTTAGCACACTTGTGGTCTATATGTTTTTGATGCATCCATGTTGTGTTTCCCATGGTGGAAGTGGTGTCGCCATGGAAGTGTTGATGATTTCGTTGTCGTCATGTTGTCATGAATGTATGACTGATTGTGTGTTGTTATTTTTTATGTATTTTTCATGCACACTTGCTTACATGTTTCTACATATTGTACATGCATTTCTTGTTTATGCTAGGTCACATATTGGTCAAGCTTATGTGTTGTCTATGTATGCTTGCTTATGTGATATTATATGTGTGACATGCGTTGGTTGTTTATGATTGGTTATAAATGTCAAGTGGGTGCACATGGTCAAGTTTGTATTGGTTTGGTGAAGATTGTTGTGCATAAGTTCATTGTATGCAATTAGGTCATCATGATGATATTTGTATGTTATGAAGCTAATGTGTTGGATAAGATAGATCAGGAGATGCAAACCTTCAAAGTGAAGTTGCAACAATGGACTTTGGGGTAAGAACAGATTGTCATACAAGTTTGTATGCTTGGCATGTAGGTATGTGATTCATGGTTGTTGTAAGCATTAGGGTTACTTATATGTTTGTCATTCTATTAGTATTATGGTTACATATGTGATACATGTTGTTTGAATAGTGTATTCATATGCATTATGGTTATGGGTATGCCTTTCATTCTATTGATGTTATGGTTACATACATTGTAGATGCTAGTTGATTAGTGTGGTTATACATACTTGTGTGAAATAGTCATGAATGATAGAAACTTGTGGTGGTATGCACTGCTATTTTTTTTTTATGTGAGATATCTTATATGTTGATTCATGAGCATGTTATAAGTTAACTTGTTGTTGATGTAAGATAGTATCTCGATGATTAGGTTACATGTTGTTGATGAGCATGATATATAACTTGTTGTTGTTACATGCTAGTGACTTGATGATTAGGGTTATTTCATTAACATCTTGAAGGTATATGTATCATGTTAATTTGGATTGGCCTATGTATATGGTTATGGTTATGAAATTCATACAATATATTCTCCATTGAGATGCATTAAGGTATGAGTTTTCTTATATCGTCTACTTGGTACTTGAATGTTTGATTATGTTTTCTATTTGGTATTTGAGTGTTTGGTGTTTATTACGTTGTCTATTTGTTGTTTGCATGTTTTATTAGTTTTATGATATGATTTTGCATATATAAATTGCATGAAGGAATGATCACGCTTTGAGATGGTTGCATTAACACACTATGTATTGAGATAGTTGATGTGCACTTGAGTGTAATTAGGTGCTAACACACTATGTATTGAGATAGTTGATGTGCACTTGAGTGTAAGTAGGTGATAGTTGTAGCGTTATGTAGTATGAGTGATGAATGTGAGTTGATTGTTGGTTATGAAGTGATTGTTCATATTGGTAGAGGTCGATTTCAAATCAATATAGATGATGCCTTGATCTTTGGAACCTATGGCTGACATGTGTGAATAGTTGTAGGGAAACATGCTTGGTATTAACATAACAAGGTAAGGTAACTAGTGTGTTGTCATGGTTATTTATGCAGTGACAATTATGTTTTTATCATAGTATCATGGTAGAGGATCACATCTCAAGAGACTGTCATGAAATCTTGAATAAGGCTTGGGTTGAGCTTTCCTTTGGAAGTGTTGGGAAGCCATGGGGGATTGAGCCAGGGTGTTTGTTGCTAGTCATGTGCTTTCAATATTTTATGAGTTGGTTGTGCTTAATTTGCAACTTTGTTTATGTCCTATGCAAGGCCTTGCCACTTAGTTGCAGTGTCGTATTGATTTTTGTTTTCATGGTATTCTTCTTGCTTGTTCGTGTTCTTGACTTTTATGTTTTGAGAGTACTGGGAATTGGTCAGGAAAGAGGAAAGTTAATGGAGCTCGGGGAGAGATTTATGGTACCAAACAGCTAAGGTAAGACACGGATGAAGCTCGGTGCATGAGTAAGTGCAGCGGAAGGTAAGAATATGACAGTTGGTTAGATTGGTTGGGTCCATTGTGGTAAATGGACTGTGGCAGGACAGCCATGAGAAAGGTAAAGCAAATGGATCTCAGATATCATATGCCTTAGCTATATTGGGAACTATTGTTCTCAGTATTGTGAATATTGTGCATGGATAAATGAAGTTCTCTTAACCTAAACCTTATGATATCTGGTGATTGTGTTGTGATCATGATTATCTCGATGTTTATATGTATGTATGTATGTATGTCATTTATTTGTGTAAAATCCTATCGCAAGTGTACGAAAAAAATTCTACTTTAGCAATGCGTGACGAATAACCCTAACAACAGAAATTGCTACTTAACACTTTAGATCTTCAATAGACAGTTAGAACAAATCCAACAAAAACCCAGTTTTACGTTGTAAAAGTAGCTAAACAGTGAAAAGAAATAGTAATAACTGATGCAAAATTAACTCCAAGTATCCAACAGACAAGACAAGATTAAACAATTATTCTATATTATAATACCTAGTGAAGGAAACAAGTATATGTTACCAGTCCCCCTCAATGGGATGGGTTCTTGGTTGTCCTCAATGCTTCAGCTTCAAAATTTTCTCTCTCTCAAAGGTGTAGAAAACCAAAAGCATGTGTTTAACTCAAGTGGGAGCTCAAATGGAAAAAGAAAATAAAAACGACAATGAGAATGATCAAAGTGAAGAATGAATGGAAAAACCCTCATATTTATAACAAAATATTGAGTTATCCTCGATAGTGGCAAATAATAAAATATTATTAACCAAGATCTAGATTTAACCGCTTGGAATATTTTATTATATTTTGTTGGAGGGAAAAGACATTTAAATTTTTTAAATACCTTTATTTAGAAATAATATACAAATAAATGATTTATTTATCATTTCAAGAATGTGGTTAAGAATAATAAACAAATAATGATTTTTTTAATTATTCCTAGGTGATTTAGTCAAATTTAACAAGGAATAATAACTAAATAATGATTTAATTAATTATTCCTAGTGAAAAATAAGATAAATAATGATTTATATTATTGTTTCTGATAATTGGGTTAAATATGATCATGAATATTATTTAAACAACCATAAATAACTTAATAAAATATGGTTTATTAAATTATTTCTTATGGTGAAAGCAATTTTACTATGGTAAAATTGGTCCTACATGGTGTACTTCAATCCATCTAATTAGAAATGGTTAGATGACAAATTTTTGGTGATAACAGATTTCCCCCCAACGTGTGAGCGTTATGAGAAAATCGTATGGCCGAAGTACGTTGTAAGACCACAATCACTAGACATTGAAGGAGAGTGAGAGAGAGATAGACCTGAATGAAGTGAAGCAAGAGAGGACAATGACTGAGGGGACAAGACCTACAAATGATATAAGTCTCCTTTTATGTTGGAGTACCTATTCTCAATGGGTTAGGGGAGGCATACATATGCCCGCCGAGATGACAAAGTACAAAAAATAATGGTGAGCCCAGTAATGTGGGACTGAGCTACAAAATTTATAATACATGATACATGACATGCTAGCATCAATGGGCCATAAAATAATACAATGGATCCCATATACATAATGCGCCTGGAAAAACATGATTTAGGACTAAATACAATAACATATGAGTACATGAGACATAAATAGTGCCCCTCCATATAACATGGGGAGGGGGGCTGGGTATCACAACCAAAGAAGCCCTGCTAAAGAGGAAAGGGCTCTGAAAATATGAATGGATCATCTGAATGAGACATGCATGTTGTGGGCACTACAAGAAGTTGAAACCGAACCCATCAAATCTGTGGAACTAAATCTAAGGTTGTAGCATAATCTGAGGTCATACGGGCATGTGGGGGGGTATTTTAAGGGCCATCCCCTCATGAGGTATAAAACATCTCACACACACTCAAGAATCACTGGTACAATCCACTAGATCATCGAACCATCAAGTATATGAATCTTAATCATGTGATAATGAGTTTAGGTTAAGCAAATGAGAAACGACCACATCAAAGGGAAATGATGATTCCCTTTGCATGATCTGAGGCACCGAACAAGAATGGAAGTTGGAACCAAGGTACATCGCCCTCTAGACTTGTCTTCTGGAATGAATGTGTCAATGTCAACAGATGGAGGTCTGCCATAGGTGAGGCAATGATGAATCCTCAAATAAGGCACGAGGGATCATAGTAAGGTGACTGATAGAATGAAACTAGGGATGGTGATGGAATAAGGGGAGACTGAGTAGCAAATGAACAAATTCTCTTGTCAGAGCATAAAAAATCATGGTTGACCTGGCAGCAACTGACTCGACTCTGGAGGGGATGAGGGACAGTATGACTAGAGGCCAAAATGTGCAACATGTGATGAATGTGATGCAAATATGAATGGGATACTGTAAAAACAAATAAATGGACTCAGGACAGAGTCCATGAATGTGATGATGACTCAACTTAGATGCTCTGAACAAGGGTAACTCGATGATGCTGCCACATAGGGTAGGCCTAGGGGGGACCATGAAAACATTATCAAAAGATGGTTACTCGTGATGAAAATAAATACATGAGTTGAAAAGTGTGAAGGAAAAGTTGTGCCCCAAGTACAACCAATGCATGTGAAGAAATTTAATTTTAAGAGGCATCAAAGTGATCCTTCGTGGAAAAATGGCTTTCCGCTACATATCATACCACTTTTGCGACTCTTGCTAAAGCGTTTTCGTCATATTTCCAGTTATCCCTCTGTTATGATACCGATGCCAAGTTGTTGACTACATTCCGTCAATCTTTTGCCACCCACCTTTCTGACCATGTCCAAGAATGGCGTAGAAGAAGGAGCTTGTGTAGAGCTCCTACATTCTACAACCGTGTCTATATGGATTGGTTTCTTAGAACTCTCTTAGCCCCTATTAGTAAATATTTTTCATCTCATTTTCCTTAGTCAGAGGAAGAATTTCCTTAGTGGAGTCACCATTGTTTAGTGTAAAATCTTATCGCAAGTGTATGAAAAGATCCTACTTTAGCTATGTGTGACGAATTGTAATGTTCCAAATTTTTCCTTTAATAAATTGGAACTTTAGATTTTGATAATTTCACTTATAAGTTGAATAATTGGGTAAGGAGGCCCAATGACAATAAAAAAATGGATAATATCCCTCTAGTATGAAAGGGGATCAGCCTTGGAACTATATTTCACACCCTCATGTGTGAAAGGAGACATTTGCAAAGAGGCTTGGTTAAGTTTTACCAAGTCAAACAGCGCAGGGTATGAGGTGGAAAGCACTACATGGGACAGCGCAGAGATAGAGGAGGGAATATTCCTTGAAGGAAGAAACCCTAATAGAGTGGGGCCCATGTATAGGGAGATCTCATGTGTTTAAAAGGAGGGCAAGGCAGCCATTGTTATTCATGCTTGGATTATTCATTTCATGTCTATTCAGACATTGTGCATTCTTTTTTTGTTTAGCAAGAATTGCCAAGGAATTCTTGTTTAGGATTCCTCCTCCTTCTTGAGAGGCCTCTTGAGGGATTTTTCTTCATTATCCACATCTCTTGGCTCAAGGCCAAAGCATCCTCCTCCAGGACAGCGTTACTGTTGCAGCAGCATAATTCTGTGTTGCGGGTGTTGCAGTGGAGACTTCACAACACCTCTTTCATCTCTTGTTTTTCAGAGGAAGAGTCTCTCTTTCCTTTGGAGGATCAGATTGGAAGAAATTGGAGCTTATTTCAGATCTTGGCATTGGGCCAACTCATTCCCTTGCCCCTACAGCGCATTTTTCTTCAGTAACTGCGTTATTTTCATGGTGCATTTGTTGTGGGGTTTTGTATTGCTGATTGGAGGGTGAGATCTCAAGTGTAAGGATCAGCATTCCACTTTGGAGATCCATTGGAGGAGTTCTACTTAATATTTCTTATCATCTTTAGCCTTCTCTATTGAGTTCCATATTTGAGTTGCAGTTGCTGCCCAGCAACTCCGGCATTTTTTCCATTTTGTATATTTCAGACAATCCCTTTGAGGATTGTTGTATTATTTCTTTCAGGGGTTAGAGCCTTGCTCCCCCACTTTATTTGAGCCATATATTGTCATATATTTTAGTTATTATGTAATATGGAGTATTACCTCTTATAAATTGCGTCCTCTTAGCCTGGGTTTATGCAGAAATAGCAGTGTTCTTCTATTTTCATGTACATGTCTTGTTGAGGCTTGCATTGCCTTTCTTGAGTAGATTTTTCCTCAAGAACTTGTACTTTCTTTTCTGCTATAACATTATTTGTTGGCTATACACAACTTCATGCACTCACAGCTATAAAATAACTTTGTCTTTCCATTTCTTGCTTAAGATTTGTTGCAATCCCTCATCGGGCACTTCCTGAGGACATCTAGTAGTGGGAGATCTGTTTAACCACCCTAGAAGGATTTCTTTGGAGCCTTCTCTTGGATTCAGGTCTTAGATGCATTGATCTAAGGGATCCAGGTCCTCGTTTCAATTCCTGTAGCACCCATTACTGGAAATTGTGTTTTCCAGACATTCCTTGCTAGCTATCCCAAAAAAGGAACATTACAGTGGTATCGAAGCAACTTTCTTAGCTCAGCCTGTGAGTCTAAACCCAAGAAGATTAGAATGTTGAATAAGATGAGATTTCTCTCATCATTATTTAGATCCAGAGGAACCTCTCTAAGGAGTTCAAGAAGATTGAAGAAGAAGAAGAGGAAGGACCATGCACTTCCTATTCTCATCAAGAAGAAGACATTGAGCATGGAAGACACTTGGATTATCAGATTCTAAGTGATTACCTTGTTGAGTATATATCTCAACCTAGAGCCTTCAAGGAGACTCTATATTTTCCCCATTTCATCTAGCTAAAGGAAGAGAAGAGACCCTGTAGAAAAAAAGGAATCGGAGGCAATAGATTTATGTTGTCTACCTTTGATGGGTCATCTACTACAAGAACTTGGGTGAGAGAGTTGGAGGCATTTTTCCTACTACATTCTGTAGTAGGGAAAGAAGCTATTGAAATCTAAGCGCTGCACTTGGAGGGTGAAGCCTATGATTGGTGGAGTAGCCACTTGAGCCATGCAAGAGTGAAAAATTTTGTAGAGTTCATCCAAGGGTTGATCAAAACCTTTGATGGTGAGAGGGAAAAGGAAGGGAAGATCACATCACCACTTGAGGAGACTTGTGATAACGCTGTCACACTCATGGAGGAGAAGCCACATGCATCAACAGTTGGAGCAGCCAACACTTTGGAGGATGGAACTCTTATAGCCCTACAAGAAGTTCCAAATGCACATCAAGGTATGAAAAGATTTCCACAATCTATTGTTGCAGCAAATTCTTTTGATCAATGTGGAAATTTTCTTTTGAATGACCAAGGGTCAAATTACACTGCTACCATAGAGCAGCTTGGTTGCACTACGCTTTGCAACATAGAAATATTCAAGGGAGAAAACCATCACCCTCATGAGACATTGTTGGATTGTACATCACACTTGAGGTTGTTGTTTGAAGACTTGATCAAGGATGGTAGACATCTTGGAGTGAGAAACCCTTTCTCCTTTTAAGATGACACTTTCTCAATGAGCTCCTCTTAGCTCAAAGAGGAACTTCTACTTTCATATCCAAGACCTCATTGGTTTTGTAAGACTATTGTTGAGAGGGAGGTCTCAAGGAGAGATCTCATTAGAGGTTCACTTCAACACACCATGGAGTGCAATTCTTTTCTTTCTTTCTCATAGGAGCAGATAGAAGATGGAGGACATCTTAGGATGGATAACATCTCTCATGCTTGTGTTGGACATTCATTAAGCCATACACATCATGATGGGAGGTTTTTTCCTACCACCTGTTTGGGTCTTGATAGGGTCTCATTGATCCTTGAGAAGATTGCATTTCAAAATCCCATGAAGTGCAAAGACATAGATTTGGTTTGGGAGAATGGTAGCCCTCATGGGAGGAGTACCAAGATGAAGGAAAGGAGAAGGCATCCACAAGGGGTCAAGTGGATGTGGTTGATGAGCAAGGAGCTGGAAGGCTACTTGAAAATTTATGACACCAGGCAACAGGAGGCTTGGCTGTGCTAGTTACTCTTGAAAGAGTTTGGCCATCACTTGGCATACACTCTTCCTAAGAGTAGGGGGAAGGAGGAAAGATGGTAGGATACTTGCATCATTGGGCATAATAGAGTATGGATGCATGGTGTTGATGTGATAATCATATCATTCATTGTGTTTTCATCACATGATTTGTATGATGGAAGTATGGAGAGGTAGCAAAATATTTTGTTGCTTTGCTTGTTCTTGGGAGAGAAAGAGCATATTTTCTCTCACACTTTGCATGATGTTGCAAGAGGAGGAGATGGCATTATCTCCTTAGCTTTTGACGATAGAGAGGTATTACCACCTTGGGAGGAACTTCTTATGTGTTGCAGCATTATGGGAGATATCCTTGACAAGCAGCATGTCAAAGAATGGAGCTATGAGTTGGCCAGAGATTATTTGCAGAGGCTAACAGCGTTGTCATTTGAGCTCTTGGGGTTATTGATGGAGTTTCCCCATGATCACTTCGTACTTAATACACTTGGAGGACAAAGAGGAGGTGAGATTGATGGAATAGTGGATGGAGACATATATTACATTGGTATTACCTCACTTGCTATGATCTTCTTGACTTGGATTTCCAAGTATAAGGAGGGTGATCTTTATGCAACATATGGTTCAATTCTCTTCCTGGGAATGTGCCATACTACTATGGAGGAATCATTCATATACACATGCATCACCTTGCTCTCAACATAGGGTAAGAATATTTTTTTTACATCGATGGATTATCTAACACAAAATTTTGATGCTCTTACCATTCATATTCAGTGCATTGCTCCACAAAAGGGCAAGTTTTCCATTGGGCTCCATGGACAAAATTGGGCCAATTTGTATGAGGGAGACAACCTTCTTTTATATGGCATTTGGAAAGTGTTAACTTTCATGTATGATCAGTTGATATACTTAGCCATTTGATATTTATCAGTAGATATCGTGACATACATAATTATCCATGTAACACAAAACAACTTGCCATGTACTTTTCCGAAGTAGCAGTTTGGAAAACTGTGTTGTCACTATTGGGAAAGTTGTTGGTACCTTCTTGCACCACATGAAACCTTCAAAATTTTCTTCATTTTGTTGTTGATCATGACTTCATTTGCTAATGTGGATCAGATTTTTATGAGAAGCATGATCATGAGAAATACATATGAGTTGGATGTGTCCTTGAGTGGGGGGAATTCCCACATTTTCTGCACTACATGTTCTAATGGGAGCATGGGAGGAGATATGGCCACCACAGCCACATGTTTTTTCTATTTTGAGGTGGGCCATGAGATTGATATTCATCCATTGTACAGCCATGGGAAAATTCTTGATCATGTATTGTTGTTACATTCAGCCATTTACTATCCATTAGTATATGTGATGGATCTTGTACATTGTTTGCCATGTAATTTTCTGAAGTTGCAGTGGATGAAACTGCATTGTTTCCTATTGGGATATTGTTTGTATCATGCACTATCACATAAAACTTGCAGCAAACCTCTCATTGGGATACTCTATGATGACCATGTCCTATTCATCATGGATGGATTATTTTGTGCAAGCTTCTTCTTCAATGTTGGAGGAGAACTCTTTGGAGGACTATTCTTCACTTTTCCATTAGAAGGCAATACTTTTACAGCCCAAGATCAGCACACATTATACACTTATCATAAGTGGAGAGAAGGAAAGCTTTGGGTAGGCTATGATGCTTACCATGTTCAGATTTTCAGCCCACCTTCATTTCCGGAGCTTGAGGTGGAAGGAGATTTTCAAGAGTTGCCTTGTTGGGAGGTGGCTCATTTTGTTTGGATGATTTCTTGGGGATGGAGGATCCACATGGGGAAGATTTTCCTCATCACATTTCTAACTCCATGCCTTGAGTGGAGACTTTCCAGTTCTATCCTTGCAGTTGCTTGAGGACAAGCAACATTTGGGAGGGGAGGACTGTAATGTTCCAAATTTTTCCTTTAATAAATTGGAACATTAGATTTTGATAATTTCACTTATAAGTTGAATAATTGCGTAAGGAGGCCTAATGAAAATTAAAAAATGGATAAGATCCCTCTAGTATGAAATGGGATCAGCCTTGGAACTAGATTTCACACCCTCATGTGTGAAAGGAGACATTTGCAAAGAGGCTTGGTTAAGTTTGACCAAGTCAAACAGCGCAGGGTATGAGGTGGAAAGCACTACATGGGACTATGCAGAGATAGAGGAGGGAATATTCCTTGAAGGAGGAAACCCTAATAGAGTGGGGCCCATGGAGAGGGAGCTCTCATGTGTTTTAAAAGAGGGCAAGGCAGCCATTATTATTCATGCCTGGATTATTCATTTCATGTCTATTCAGACATTGTGCATTCTTTTGTTGTTTAGCAAGAATTGTCGGGGAATTCCTATTTAGGATTCCTCATCCTACTTGAGAGGCCTTTTGAGGGATTGTTATTCATTCTCCACATATCTTGGCTCAAGGCCAAAGCATCCTCCTTCAGGACAGCGTTATTGCTACAGCAGCATAATTCTATGTTGCAGGGTGTTGCAGTGGAGACTTGTTGGAAAAAATACTGAGAGGGGGGGTGAATCAGTATTTAGTGCTGACAGAAAAACTTTATACTTTTCTTTCTCTAAAAACCCATACGCTACTTTACTGAAAAAAACTCGTGTATACACGCGGATATCCTTCATAAAACATGTGTATGCCCAGAGATCTTATTATGCATTTAATTTTATACTTAGATCTTTGCAACATTCATTCATCAGAAGTTTAGTTAGAAGTAAGCATGTGCAGAAATAACAGAATAAACCATCACACATAAGCAACACACATGAACAACAGGATTTTTGGTGGAAACCCAATTCGGGAGAAAACCACCGCTGTCGTCGTCTCTATCTTCAATATTTATTATAAAGAAAACATCTTACAACAATGTACTGGCGCAGACTCATACCAGCACGCAGGCACCCACCTGCAGAAGGCTACAACCTTCTCTCGTTTACCAGCCTCTCCTAGAAGGGAGATACAACCCCCTGCTCTCGTTTACCAGCCTCTCCTGGAAGGGAGCTACAACTTCATTTTGTTTACCAAATTTCTCCTCCGGAAGGGATTACTTCACCGCTCTCGTTTACCAGCTACCACTGGAAGGGAGCTACAACCCCCTCACTGAAGGCTTCGACCCTCAGCACCATTGCGGACCACGTTTCATCAATTTTCATACTGGATCCATTAGCTTCCACATAACATACTTTGTAGGCCTCTTTTCATCAGATTTTCAGACTGGATCCAACCCACACATTTAAGCTCAACAAACATCAAACTGAAACTTATACTCCATCAATTCATTCATTGAATCATCAACCAATCAATCAACAACTTGATCTTTTATCGACATAATCAGCAGTATAATCAACATTCAATCAACCCAGATCATCATTGACAGATAGCATTAAAACAGCGAAACAGATCAGTCATTTCATTCCACATACTTCAGCAAACCCTAGATTCCATACGCGCTTTTACTTCACTGAACCTGCGTATATACGCGCTTTCATGCACACCAACCTGCGTATACATCTGTGCATTCTTCAGAAAACCCTAACTGCCCATACGCGCTTTGCATGAATCGAACCCGCATATATACGCGCTTTTTCTGAAATGAACCTGCGTATAGATCTGTAACTTTTCAGGACTATGCAGTTCTTCAGATCAGATAAACAACTCAGAATTCATCCTTCACTTCAGCAAAGATTTGCCAGATCATATATCTAAACATTCCATCATCAGATCTAGAAAATACATAGACATTTCAGATCTAGAGATCCCTCTTCATCATTTTCTTCATAAGTGTATTATCAATTCAGATCAGTCAATAAACTGTTACCCATTCCATGCAGATATACTTCAGAGTGAAGTATTCATTAAAGCCCAGACACTTGCACACCCACTTGCACTATGATCTTTTTCTCCTTATATAGATTTAGCCTTTTTCAATACCATGAGTCAAAACCACTTAACCACTGATGGTATTCCTAGACAGGATCAAATAGATAATCCAGCGCTCAATACTTTGGGCCAATACCATGGTAATGTCCCCTGGTTTTATAAATTTAGAGCACAAATTGGAATACGCGACTTGGTATGTACTTTTCTACGTACATACGCTACTTCTCCTTATCAAACCCACGTATGATTTGTGACATACCATTTTCATCATTGTTCTGGTATTTACTAGAATTTCTTTCTTCATTATATATGAACCGCTCTGTAGATACAAACTCATCAAATCAGTTTTCATCAAGGACAACTTCATCAAGTAGGTTGCCATCAACTTCATCAAGTAGGTTGCCATCAACTTCATCAAGTAGGTTTCCATCAAGGACAACACATTGCATCATATTGCCAACAAGACTTCACAACACCTCTTCCATCTCTTGTTTTTCAGAGGGAGAGTCTCTCTTTCCTTTGGAGGATCAGATTGGAAGACATTGGAGCTTATTGCAGATCTTGGCATTGGGCCGACTCATTCCCTTGCCCCTACAGCGCAGTTTTCTTCAGTAACTACGTTATTTTCATGGTGTTTTGTTGTGGGGTTTTGTATGGCTAATTGGAGGGTGAGATCTCAAGTGTAAGTATCAGCCTTCCACTTTGGAGATCCATTGGAGGAGGTATACTTCAGATTTCTTATCATCTTCAGCCTTCTCTATTGAGTTCCATATTTGAGTTGCAACTGCTACCCATCAACTCCAACATTTTTTCCATTTTGTATATTTCAGCCAATCCCTTGGAGGATTGTTGTATTATTTCTTTCAGGGGTTAGAGCCTTGCTCCCCCACTTTATTTGAGCCATATATTGTCATATATTTCAGTTATTATGTAATATGGAGCAGTACCTCTTATAAATTGTGTCCTCTTAGCCTGGGTTTATGCCAAAATAGCAACGTTCTTCTATTTTCATGTACATGTCTTGTTGAGGCTTGCATTTCCTTTCTTGAGTAGATGTTTCCTCAAGAACTTGTACTTTATTTGCTGCTATAACATTATTTGTTGGCTATACACATCTTCATGCACTCACAGCTATATAATAACGATGTCTTTCCATTTCTTGCTTAAGATTTGTTGCAGTCCCTCATCGAGCCCTTCCTGAGGACATCTAGTAGTGGGAGATCTGTTTAACCACCCTAGAAGGATTTCTTTGGAGCCTCCTCTTGGATTCAGGTATTAGATGCATTTATCTAAGGGATCCAGGTCTTGGTTTCAATTCCTGTAGCAGCCATTACTGGAAATTGTGTTTTCCAATCATGCCTTGCTATCTATCCTAAAAAAGGAACATTACATGAATAACCCTAACAATAGAAATGGTTGCTTAACCCTTTAGATCTGCAATAGAAAGTTAGAACAAATCCTGCAAAAACCCATATCTATGCAGTAAAAGTAGCTAAATAGTGAAAAAAATAGTAATAACTGATTCAAAATTAAATCCAAGTATCCAACAAACAAGACAAGATTAAATAATGATTTTATATTATAACACCTAGTGAAGGAAACAAGTATATGTTACAAGTCCCCCTCAATGGGATGGGTTCTTGGTTGTCCTCAATGCTTCAACTTCAAAATTTTCTCTCTCTCAATGGTGTGGAAAACCCAAAGCATGTGTTGAACTCAAGTGGGAACTCAAATGGAAAAAGAAAATAACAATGAGAATGAGAATGATCAAAGTGAAGAATGAATGGAAAAACCCTCATATTTATAACAAAATATTGAGTTATCCTTGATAATGGCGAATAATAAAATATTATTAACCAAGATCTAGATCTAACCGCTTGGAATATTTTATTATATTTTGTTGGAGGGAAAATGTATCTAAATTGGTTAAATACCTTTATTTATAAATAATAAACAAATAAATGATTTATTTATCATTTCAAGAATGTGGTTAAAGAATAATAAACAAATAATGATTTTTTTAATTATTCCTAAGTGATTTAGTCAAATTTAACAAGGAATAATAACTAAATAATTATTTAATTATTTATTCCTAGAGAAAAATAAGAAAAATAATGATTTATTTAATTATTTCTCATAATTGGGTTAAATATGACCAATAATATTATTTAAACAATGGTTTAATTAATTATTCCTAGAGGAAAATCAAACAAATAAGGATTTATTTAATTATTCCTCATGGGGTTTCTTATTTTAACCATATATAACTTAATAAAATATGGTTTATTAAATTATTTCTTATAGTGAAAGAAATTTTACTATGGTAAAATTGGTCCTAAATGGTGTACTTTGATCCATCTAATTTGAAATGGTTAGATGACCAATTTTTGGTGATAACATCGTTGATTGACAAGGACTTCATGGATATTGATGGTTTATATTTATATATGTATATATGTATGGCGTTGTGTGACATAATCATGATTGTTTTATGTTAATGATTATATGTGTGTGTATCTATGTATCTATGTATCTATGTCACTGTATGATAGGTTTTTCAAGGATCATTCTTGTGGAGGAATGATTGCTTATGCAGGTGAATGGAATGAAGAGGTTCTTGGTCTTATGAGGAATCAATTAGGAATAACTCTGACAAATCTATGAGGTCAGTATCATGTGGACATGAATTGATATTATATGCTTGTACTATGCCTATGTTTATGTTATGGATAGGTAATGTTAAGGGGTACATTAGCGAACTGAAGGTAGGGTGACTTGTGACATGCTAGGATAAGCATGGAGAGTGGAAAGACATTAGAGGCAAGGTTGCTTGTGGGGTCAATGTGTGGTCTATGGATGTGCAGTACTATTGTTGAGTATGTTGTGCATGTTGTATATTCAATGATTATAACTATGGTGATGTATACATGTAACATATGTAGTATTTTTTACTTATGATGTTGTATGTTTGTTATATATATGGTGTTGTGTGTATATTTCATATGCAATGCTTGGTATAGATGGTGGTATGTACATGCTAGATATGCAGTGTTGTGTACAGATTGTATTGTGCGTGTGTTGGATATGCGGTGTTGTATGCATCTGGTGTTGTACACATGTTGGATATGCAATGTTGTGTACATATAGTGCTATGTACATGTTGAATATGAAATTCTATCTACATATGGTGTTGTGTGTGTGATGTACATATGGTGCTATGTGCATTTTGTGTTGTGTGCATGAGTGTACATATGGTGTTGTGTACTGGTTGTACATGTAGTGTTGTGTGCAAGTGGTACCATGTACATATTGTGCATGTGGTGTTGTGTACATATGGTGTCGTGTACATGCCGTGCATGTGGTGTTGTGTACATGTGGTGCGATGTACATTTGGTGTTGTGTACACGTTGTGCAGGTGGTGTCGTGTACATGTGATGCAGTGCACATGTTGTGCAGGTAGTGTGTGTACAGGAGGTACTGTATACATATTGTGCATATGGTACTAGTATACATATTGTGCATATGGTACTAGTATACATGTGGTATTGTGTGCATGTCGTACATGTTGTGTTATGGGCATGCGGTGATATATATGTGCATGGTGTAGTTGTGGTATCATGACAGAGTTTATTAGTTGTGTTGTACTTTGTATATGTATGTGTATGGTGCATCAGGTGTATGTGTATGTGTTGTATATTAATGTACGCATGTGTATTGTGTTGTATCGAACATTGGGTGTAGGTGTATGTGTTGTATGTTAGTATAGGGGTATGTATTGTGTTTTGTTGTACACCAAATGTATGTGTATGTACATGTGTTTTGTTGTACAATGGGTATAGGTGTATATATTGTGTTGTGTTGTACACCAGGTGTGGGTGTATGTATTGTGTGGTGTTGTATGCCTTGTGTGGATGTACGTGTTGTACAATGTGTGTATGTGTACATGGTTGAGGAGAAGACAATGGGTGCTTGTCGGCTGTGGAAACCGATCTAGTGTGTGTACATAAAGAACAAAGGCAGAAGTAAGGACAGATGAAGGATACGTATCGATATTATACTTCACTTCTATTATGCATGTGATATGAGATTCTGACTTATGATGGTTACATGTGATTTATGATTATGGTTATGATGATTGCATGCGATTTATGATTTTGATCTATGATGGTTGAATTTTGAGCTAACAAGATATGATATGTTTATACATGATGATTTGATCAAAAAACTGGTTTGACTTGTGTGACAGGAAGTGAACAAAATTGCAAGTGTACCTTATTGACGAGTTACCAATGAGGTATGATGTGAATTTATTTCAATTTTTTTTAACCTAGTGGCAATTATGTGCTTAGTACAGGAAGCACGAAAATTGTAATATTCCTAAGATTAGCATGCAGTTAATGGGAATATTAAATTTTGATTCTTTCACTTAGTAGGGGAATAAATGGGGGAAAGAGACCCATATTTATCTTGTATTAGCATAAGAGTCCTCTTGGTGTGAAAAGGGGCCATCTTAGTAGTTGTATTTTGCACTTTCCATGTATGAACAGGAAGAGAATCATGTTGATTTAGTCAAGTTGACTAAGTCAACAGCGCAGTATGGAGGATTAGCCTTGATAGAGCTACAATGCAGTTTTGGAGGGAAAGTGATCACATGGTGTTGGAAACCCTAATGGGTGGGACCCAAGGTGAGGAGGCTCACAAACCTTATAAGGAGGAAGATAGCAAACTTTTGGGGTTAGCTTATGGATTATTGATTTTGGTCTGCTTAGACTCTTGAGCATTCTTCAGCTGTTGAGTTGAGTATGCAGTATTGTTCAGCACAAGGCATCCCTGCTTAGGGATTCCTTCTCCTTCCTTGAGTGATCTCTTAGAGGAGTTATGTTCTTCATTTTCCCACATCCAAGATTGAGGCCAAGCATCCTCCTTTAGCTACAACATTACTCTTGTAGTAGGGGACATTGTGTTGCAGGGTGTTGCAGTGGGAGACTTACAACACCAACTCCTGAGCTTATCTTTCAGAGGAGGGAGCTCCCCTTGCTTTGCAAGATCTGTACAGGAGATTCTAGAGCCTATTTTACATCTTGGCATCTGGCCAAATCACTCCTCATCTTATATAGTGCAGTTATCTGCAGAAATTGCATCATTTTCCAGAGTGCTGCAGTAGCAGGGTTTGAACCCTTGCTTGTGAGCTCATTCCTAGGAGGAAGGGCCAACCCTTCTCTTGAAGAGCTCTATATTTCATTCTTCTTCTGTCATTGTATTTTACATCCATATTTATACAGAGTTGTAGTTTAACTATGTTTTCTAGATCCATATCTGCAGATCTGTTCGTTTATACATTTTAATCTCATGAAACCCTTGCCGGGTTAATCTTATTTTGTATAAAGAGGGAGGAATATCCATTTTCTCAGCCATTGGATACTTGTAGACTCTAGATCTGTTATTTATCAATATTTGCTGCATAAACCCATAATAAAATAATGTTGTACTTGCTTCAGTCCTTCCTGCATGAGTTAAGCTATGGGGTTTGGGCTTAT
Source organism: Pinus albicaulis (assembly GCA_034641835.2). NCBI lineage: Eukaryota > Viridiplantae > Streptophyta > Pinopsida > Pinales > Pinaceae > Pinus > Pinus albicaulis. Next base: position 959,258,967 of record CM076581.1, on the reverse strand, counting down.
TTGAGTCATATTGACTTTGGGAGATATGTTTATGTGGGCTAGAGTGATTTGTTTCTGCTCAAATTCTAAATGTGAGATACATACTATGTATTCTAAGGGATCCAAGTCCCATTTTAAATAGATATAACGTTATTTTCTGGAGACATTTGTTTTATGCCCTATATTGTTGTATTTCCCCACTTTGGAAGGAGTATATAGGCCATATTCTTGTTGTTGTGCTCTCATTTTCTGGTGAGATGTTATTTTACATCTAATGAGTTGATTCACATTGCCATGCTCATGATTTTTTGAAGCTCAAACTTCATAATATCTTAAGATATTCTTGTTGTTGTATAAATTCCCTATTTTGGGATATTACAGTGGTATCAAAGTTGCCATCTTAGCTCAGCTTGTGGATTTCAGATCCAATCCAGAAGACAAGAAGAATAGGAGAACAAAATGATGGAGAGGATGAGATTACTCTCATCAAATTTAAGATTTAAGAAGAAGGAAGAGAGATACATTGAAACTCCAAAAGAGTTTCAAGGAGGAGAAAGCTGCAGTGGGACCTCTAGTAGGTTTCAAGAGAAAGAAGAAGACCCAAGCACTTCCTATTCTCATAGAGGGAGTGAAGAGAAAGAAGACCACTTGGAACATGAGATCCTGAGTGGATATATGGCAGAGTACAAGTGCCAACTAAGAGCTTTAAAAGAGACTCTAGATCTTCATCAGTTTATCCGACTGAAAGAAGAGAGGAGGCCATGCAGCAATAGGATGATAAGGGGAAATAGATTCCTATTGTCTACCTTTGATGGATCACCCTTATGTACAGCAGAATCTTGGGTGATGAATTTAGAAGCATTTTTCCTACTACATCCAGTAGTGGAAAAGGAGGTTGTGGAGATCTCAGCGCTGCACTTGGAGGGCAAGGCAAGCACCTGGTGGTTCAGCCATGTGATTCATGCAAGAGTGTCCACTTTTGCAAATTTCACTCACCGGGTAATCAGAATATTTGACGGTAGAAGATCATAGAAGGAGGAGTCCTCTTCTCCACTTGAGGAGCCTTGTACCAGCATTGTCACAATCATGGAGGGGCATCCATCTGTATTAGTAGTTGGATCAGCCAATACAATGGAGGAAGGAACTCTTGCAGCCATACAAGATGTACCCAAGACTCACCAAGGTATGCATGGATTTCCATTTTTTATCCTTTTGAGAAATCTTATGGGAAATATTGGGGAGTTGTCTCCACATAGTCAAAGATCAAAACACATTGCTGATGTGGAGCAACAAGCTTGCACAACGCTGTGCAACTTTGGTTTGATCCAAGAAGGGATAAACATTCATTCCTTTGCACCTTTATTGAGTTGCATGTAGCATGAAGAGTTAAGGTGCAAGATTTCGAAGGGCATAATGAGTTTTTTGCCACTTTCTGATGATGTTTTACCTTCAACACACTTGGATTCCTCTGGATTCAAGAAGATTATTGTTGAGAGGTATTCTCTAGGAGATCTCCAAGGGGTTACATCTCAACTTCCCATGAGGTGTAAGGAGAGAGATCTGCTTTGGGAAATTGGTAGTCTTCATTGGGAAGATACCAAGGGGGAGAATGAATGGAGACATCCACATTTGGATGCATGGAGGCGGATGGAGAGAAAGAGGTTGGTGAGCCACTTGCAGATCTATGAAATAGGGCAGCAAGAAGCAAAGCTGTGCTGGCTACTCTTGAGAGAGTTTGGCCATCTTGGGTCATACTCTGTGTCAAGGAGTATGTGGTGGATGGAGGCATGGCATGGCACCCGTATGATAAAACAGCAGAAGACTTGTTTGTATGGGTCATCATACAAGACAACCATCATGATCTTACTCTATGGCTTGTATGAGGGAGAGATGAGGGAGCAGCAAGAGGTGTTGTTGCTGTGGTTACACTTGGGAGAGTATCGGCAGAATTTTTCCCATACTTATTATGATATTTCCAAACAGGTGGAAGGCACATTCAAAGTGCAAGGAGGCTACCCTTCAACATTGGAGGATTATAAGATACTTCCATATAGGAAGGAGATCTTCTCACATAGCAGCAGGATAGTTGATGACTTTGGCATATGGGATGTCAAAGGGAGGGGTCATGGAATGACAAAAGCCTTGTCACTAAGGCCTACAGTGCTGTCACTTGGGAGTATGAATCCTCTCATTCTACAGATTCTTATGAGGAGGTTCTCATGGGAGGGCTCATTTATGGACCTCACTTTCAGCTTACTCACCATGCATGGTAAGAAATACATCTATGTACTTATTGATTACTCCATTGAGTATTTGTATCTTCTCACCATATATGAACAGTGCATTGCTCCACAAGAGAGCAAGAGTATTTTTGGGTTTCATGGTCACTTTAGGGCCAATATTTGTAATGCTAATAGCCCATATATACATGACTTTGGGCAAGTATATTGTTATTTTGATTATGTACAGCTGATATACATTTATGCTTACTTCCCCATGATGGAGGAGAAAACATGCACACCTTGTAAATTATTGAAGAACCACTTGCCACATGATATTCTCAAACAGCAATTGGGGAGACTATGCGGTATTCACTTGAAGGACCATTTGTACCATCCAAACTTGCACATAACCTTCATTAGTTTTCTGATTTGGATGCCATATGGTGATGGGGTGCCATTCATCTTGTATGGGATGGTTTGGGTGAGTATGGCTCATGACATTGGAGAAAGGATCCTTGGGGATTCAATATTTTTCTTTCCACTTGAGGGCAACCATGTTGCAGCCCAAGATCAGCATGCCCTCTACACTTATCATAAGTGGAGATGTGGACAGCGTGGGATAGGCCCTCCTACCTATCATGTTCATCTATTCAGCCCACCTACACTTCATGAGCCAAATGTGGAGGGAATTTTTCATGAGTTGCTATCTACGAGAGTGACTCTCTTTATATGGATGATAGCTTGGGGGTGGAGGTTTCACTTGGGAATGAAATTTTCCCTTACATTTCAAACTCCATGCCTTGAGAGGACCTCTAGACAGCACATAGTTGTCTCCTTGAGTATTTTACTTTACATGATGATAGCCATTTGGGATGTATGCCAAGTGCTAACTTGTATGCTTGGGAGAGACACTGTGGAGTTTTCATTGTTGAGACAGCATCTTATTCCTTAGGAGAGCTCATCATATGAGGATGCTATAGGGAGAGGGAAGGAGACTTTCCAGCTCTATCCTTGCAGTTGCTTGAGGACAAGCAACATTTGGGAGGGGAGGACTGTAATATTCCTAAGATTAGCATGCAGCTAATGGGAATATTAAATTTTGATTCTTGCACTTAATAGGGGAATAAATGGGGGAAAGAGACCCATAATTATCTTGTATTAGCATAAAAGTCCTCTTGGTGTGAAAAGGGGCCATCTTACTAGCTGTATTTTTCACTTTCCATGTATGAACAAGAAGAGAATCATGTTGATTCATTCAAGTTGACTAAGTCAATAGCGCAATATGGAGGAGTAGCCTTGATAGAGCTACAATGCAGTTTTGGAGGGAAAGTGATCACATGGTGTTGGAAACCCTAATGGGTGGGACCCAAGGTGAGGAGGCTCACAAAACTTATTAGGAGGAAGATAGCAAACTTTTGGGGTTAGCTTATGGATTATTGATTTTGGTCTGCTTAGACTCTTGAGAATTCTTCAGCTATTGAGTTGAGTATGTAGTATTGTTCAGCACAAGGCATCCCTACTTAGGGATTCCTTCTCCTACCTTGAGTGATCTCTTGGAGGAGCTATGTTCTTCATTTTCCCACATCCAGGCTTGAGGCCAAGCATCCTCCTTCAGCCATAGCGTTATTCCTGTAGCAGGGAACGTTGTGTTGCAGGGTGTTGCAGTGGGAGACTTACAACACCAGCTCCTGAGCTTACCCTTCAGAGGAGGGAGCTCCCCTTGCTTTGCAAGATCTGTACAGGAGATTCCAGAGCCTATTTTACATCTTGCCATGTGGCCAAATCACTCCTCATATTCTACAGCGCAGTTATCTGCATAAACTGCGTCATTTTCCAGAGTGCTGCAGTAGCAGGGTTTGAACCCTTGCTTGTGAGCTTATTCCTAGGAGGAAGGGCCAACCCTTCTCCCAGAGAGCTCTATACTTCATTATTCTTATCCTATTTGTATATTATAGCCATATTTATATAGAGTTGCAATCTAACTACGTTTTCTAGATCCAGATCTGCAGATTTTCTCTTTTATACATTGTACTCTCATGAAACCCTTGCCGAGTTAATCTTATTTTGTATAAAGAGGGAGGAATCTCCATTTTTCTCAGCCATTGGATACTTGTAGACTCCAGATCTATTATTTTTCAATATTTTCTACATAAACCCTAAATAAAATAACACTGTACTTGATTCAGTCTTTCCTGCATGAGTTAAGCTATGGGGTTTGGGCTTATTTGAGTCATATTGACTTTGGGAGATTTGTTTATGTAGGCTAGAGTGATTTTTTTTTGCTCCAATTCTGGATATGAGCTATATACTATGTATTATAAGGGATCCAAGTCCCATTTTCCATAGATATAGCGTTATTTTCTTGAGACAGTTGTTTAATGCCCTATATTGCTGCATTTCCCCACTTTGGAAGGAGTATATAGGCCATATTATTGTTTTTGTTCTCTCATTTTCTGGTGAGATTTTATTTTACATCTAATGAGTTGATTCACATTTCCATGCTCATGATTTTTTGAAGCTCCAACTTCAGAATATCTTAAGATATTCTTGTTGTTGTAGAAATCCCCTATTTTGAGATATTACAAAAATGCCCGGTTGGGTGGTTGAAACCTACTGCAAGAACTAGCAACTTTAGAAAAAGGAATTGAAACAGGCAGTAGATATTCTTGGTAAATCATTTCAGGAGCAGGGCCATTGTGGGACACTGGTGCCCAATGTCCATTGATTTCCATGAGCATGCTATGACCGGTATGATGGTTTTGAGGCAGTTATATGCCTTGTTTTTTCAAACTTCCAATGTGAGGAAGCATGTCCAAGTGATGGATTTCCCTAGATGGGGGTGCTAGCGGAACTTGGAAGATGAGTGACTACATGGAAGGGGTGACCAGATTGCCCGAGGGACTGTGTAGCAAAAAAGGGAAGGTAGGGATGGATTTGTTTTATTCATTAGCATTTCAGGATGGGATCAAATGCACACTGGGAGTGTGCCCCGGAACAATGAGTTGGTAACTTTTCACTGAGTGGACAAGTGGCGCAGGATTGTAGCATTAGACATTGGATGCAAATTTGACTTTGACAGTGGATTCTGGACTTCCTGGGAAGGAGGTGAATCCTGGTACTACTTTGAGGGTGGAGGTGCGAGCCTCTGGATTCCCTTGTTGCTTATACGATCATCGTATCCTTCTATTTTCTGGTTGAACAAATGTGTATGTGTATATATGTATATTATTGTAAATATTGTATCGAGCTGGTTTATAAAGCTCCACAAACAGTATGGTTATTTTTTGGTTGAAGAAAATATCCATAAGTATATCTGGTTGTGATTTTAAATACTGTAATGAGTTGTGTTATAAAGCTCCAATAAACGGTATGATTATCATGTTTTAGTAGGTTATTCATTGTAAATACTACAACGATTTGTGTTATAAAGCTCCATAGGCAGTATCTTTTGTTTTCAACGGTTTGTTGGTTTGTAGGTGTCATTGAACACCGAGGATGGTGTTCCCCAAGGGGGAGGGTTCTGTAACAACCCTGGTAAAAATACATGTATATATATATATATATATACCACGGTGATGGGAAATGTATTCCAAGATGAATGGTGGGAATAACATCATGTGGGTGTTCATTTTGGTTATTATGGCTAAGGAAATTGGCAAAGGAAAAGGAAAAATCTTTGGAAAGGCATGAGGCATTAATTGGCATTTTATTTATGAAAATAATGGAAATTAGGAGAAAATAAAGGTAAAAGGTCACAAGTTTCACGTGAGGAGGAAATTGAAGGAAAATAATGGAAAGTGAAGAAATTAGAGGCCTCATTAATAAAAAGGCTTATGGGGATTAGTGGGCAAGGCTTGGTCAGTTCAGTTTTGGATTTCTCATTACTCTCTCTCTCTCTCTCTCTCTCATAATCTTGATCACTTAGTGTGTTCTTGGAGAAATCTTGTAGAGTGTGGCATACTTGGAGATTTGGATCAAGAAAGTAAAGGAAAAGAAATAAAGCAGAAGAGGACATCAAGATCAACATCTACAACAGGTTCTCAGTGCAGGTACCGAGTTGCATGTATGTTTTTCTCACTAGTTTTGGCATGCATGGATATGCATGTGGATTTGCCTAGCATTTCTATTTCTTGGATAGCCATGGTGATTGTGGGTTTATTTCAATTGATTATTTTTTGGTTGGTTCTCATGATTCCTTTAGCTATTGGGCTGAGTTATTAGTTCCTAGAAGCCTTGGTTTGACAAACGCTTTGGAAGCCCGATGGACAACTGTGGGTTGAATTACTAGTCATAAAAGCCTTGGTTGGAAAAATGCTCTAGAATCCCTTGGTGTATTGAGTGACTAGTCCTGGATGCCCTAGTTGGAAAAACTCTATGGAAGCCCTGTAATAGTTAGGCTTGAGTTACTAGTCCTGGAAGCCCTAGTTGGAACAAACACTCTGGAGCCCTGGAGCAGTAATCTGTGATGGTTAGTGATGTACAACCGTGAGGTGGAATCACTAGTTTAGGGTTGAGATGGTGTGGTGTCTGGAGCCTTGGTTTGGTTTTGATTGATGTGTTTGATAAAGTACCACACTCATGCTTGGAATATGACATGTGGGTGACTAGATGGAGTCATATTTTTCTCAGCCATGTCTATGGTCGGGTGGAACATGGAAGTCCCATTTTGTGTTGGTTTTTACATTCATTAATGAAAGGTTCATTTCCTTTTTATTTGATATGTATATGCACTGGTCTATATATGGATTCTATTGTTGATGTATCCATGGTACTTTTGTTGGTATTACGCTGGTTATAAGCATGTATTGTGATAGTGATGAGGTATGGATCTCTCCATATTTTTACTTTTAAATGAATGTGCATCGTATCTATGGTTAAATTTATTAAATGATAGCTTATAATGTACAGGATAAATTCTTCTTAACCATTCTTAGATAAGAAAGAGAGCCCTCTGTTTAAATATGTTGTTTATACCGGTAGATGATATTTTTGTGACATGTTTGACGAAATTTTTGTCATGCCTGGGTGTGGTCATATGAGTTCCTGATGATGTGATTGCTTCCATATGTTTGTTTCAATGTTATTTGCCCTCTCCTGAAGTTACAAGAATTTATGGGCAGTGACTTGGGCTCAGGGGCCGAAAATGTGGCACAAATCTCAGAGCTATAGGCAAAAAAATTGTTGTTTGGGCTTGAGTCGCTACCTTTCCAAGGCTAGCCCATGGCTCTAATGTTTAAAGCTGCTCCATTTCCATTACAAGCCCATGGATCAACCTCAAAGGGGCTAAAAATCAATCCACCCTTATGGAACAGGGCCCTGGGAGGCTGGGTTACCCCCTAGGGATGTCAATGATGCAGTGGAAGGTGTGTTTTTGGTGTTTCCATCGGTTCCACTTCCTTAAGGTCATCTAGGAGGTTGAATCTCATATTAGTAGCCTCTCGCCACATGTTTACTCTAGTTTTCTAGTTACTTGGGGAGATATGGGAAGAGGGTGTTACAATTCCACCATCGTGCCAACTCATACACCTCATGTTGTCTTACTTAGTTAAATGTGTCAATCTTCACTTCCACTTAGGGCGACATGCCTCAATGCTTCTCGTTGATTAAACCTATTTTCGTGCAATCCAGTGTCATGCTACTTCATGCGGTATGGGTGCATCCCTTGGAAATGATTTTGTATCAACCTACAACTCACTCATCCATTGTGGGTGGGCTCACCTCATTGACACCTACATCACCTAACTCCTCCTTGGTGCTCTATCTCGCAAGATGGGCGAGTTTCTCCCGTTGTTAGGAGGAAACCAAAAACATCAAACATTCATCACATTTCTTATGATGTGCATTCCATCGCACTCTCCATATCAATGTCATTAGAGGTGCACCTGGGCGCTCATCCTTGAGGGTCTACCAATACTCCTTCAACTTGACACACAAGGATTTCAGTCTTATGGGTCTTCCAACTTATCATATTCAAAATATCAATCCAATTTATTGATCCAAACCATCAAATCCTATGTTTTCATGCTTCCCTTATAAATAAACATAACTATCTTTGCATCTCCTTTCTTCCTTTTTAATGCAGGAGCACCTAGCTAGAAAAATCATTGTATTTTGGTTGACTTAGGGGGTCTAGTGTTTATTGAATAATTTAATTTATTAATAGGAAATTTTTATACTTTATATAATTAGAATGAGAAATAGGCGTATGAGGTTTCAAATTAAATTATTCTCACAGAATTGAGAATACGAGAGATATTAGGCTTGTAAAGGTCTCATAAAAATCTTAGGGATTAGAAGATCCTAGAATAGGATTTAGTTGAGTTAAAAATGGATTTAGAGGATTTTTAGGATATGGTTGAGCAGATTATGTATCTGAACCAGAATTGGTTGCATAATCCTTTTGTATATATTTGTAAGCCTTGAAGGCAAAGAATAGGCCATTTGAAATGAATAAAATCAAGCCGCAGACAGATTAGATTCGAATTTATTTTGAGTTATGCCTGTTTTTCCCAAGAGGGATTGTTGTGTCATAGAGGAATAGAATATCATAATATACATTTGATAAAACAATGATTTGTTTATTTATTGATTTAGTTTTTTGAATAACAATTCTATGTGGTTAGTTGTTAAGTGTGTATCCCGGTTCGAATATTCTCAAAGAATATAATGCCTGTGTGAATGTGAATTTTTGTTGAGATCTGTAGAAATCCAGGAATTGAACCATAGTTACAGGTCTAGAGTGTTGGAAAAATCTCATCCGTCAATCGACCGTAAGTCACCATAACATTTTGTGTAGAGGTTTTTTAATCTTTCCTCAAAATGCGTGGAGGAAACAGAGCCTGACAAATCGTTGTATATCTTTGCATACCTGAGAATTGCGTAAGTAAGAAGCTATTCAAAGGAGAATCAAAATCATTCTGAGGAGAAACGTAGGAGACCTACCTACAATGGATGAATACATGTGCCAGATTTGTGTAGAGCGAAGTTGGAATGTTAGAAACCCTTGTAAATCTATATGAAGAATTATTGTAGAAGTCTGGTGCTTGTGTGATTGGAGACATCGTGGAATGTGTGAATGAGGAATGGAGCTATGTGTTAAGTAAATATTGAACAATATTGAAAGACTATCCCAGAGTTGTAGAAGAATTTATCTTTCGCTGTAAAGATTTGTTAGATTATTACAATATGTTGTAATTACTAGTTCAAGTGCGATTTGAATCCTGTTTGAAGTTGATGGCATGGTTTTGGAATTGATCTTGATGAATTCTGTGAGAAGATGATTAGAACCTCATGGAAATTATGGGCCGGAATTCAGAAACTAACTTGCATAGAGTAAAGTGAACTAAATCTCAGGGGTGCTTCTACGTGAATGAGGCAGTGTTCCCCAGATCAAAATTTAACCTTGGGAGTGGAATCAATGTGAGGAATCGAGTTTCTCTTATTATTGATTGGCTAAACTTGTTCTGCGATCAAACAAGTGAGAGTTGTCTGGGATTTGTATTATCACCGAGTCGATGGAGTAGCAGATAAAGGGAATTCGTAAGGGAAAACCATCACCAATTTTGTGGGTCAATTTATGGTCAAAAGAAGATGAAATTTAAAATTATGCCATCTAGGTTTTGTGCAGAGCAGGGTCTAATTGGTAACTTACAAGTGATTTTCCAAAAAGATCTCTGGTTGAGGAGTTCCGAAGTGATATTTCAGTAATGTTTTTGTAAACTATGTGAATGAAAACGACTTGTTGTGTTTACAGAAGTGTTGATTGTTTCCTGTTCACAGAGTTCTGTTCCTGAACCAAAAGTTTAGTTCTTGTTCCAGCAGAAGGATTCTTGTTCGCACCTCCAACGTTCTCACACATTAAGTTGCGTTGAAGGTAAACAAGCACATGGGTTTTGAGCATAAAAAGGTTGACATACTCATGTGTTCCCTTAATTACTCTTAGTTCTTCCATATAGTACAAAACTATAAAACTAATCCTTCCATGTTTATGTATGACTGATTTTAAGGCCGTTTTAATAAAATGAATAGAGATGAAAGGGTTAATGTCTCTTTCTTGAGACTTGTACTGTAGCCTTAGTGTTTTAACGCTGCTGATTGTGGAGTCATAGACCTAGTAGGTCATCATTTTTTAATTGGCTCGCTCAATTCTTCTTCCTTGAATTTATGTTTTCCCTCCAACTCCTCAATTCTCTTCTTCAGTGTCTACAACTCTCTATTGACAGTGATTCTTCCTCTTCTACAGGTTATTCTCACTCTCACAATAAAGCCTTTTTTTTGGAGTCAATTCGATATGCTCTCAGAATTCCCCTCCTACCCACATATGACCTGATTTGATACCAAATTAGTGCTACTTTCATAGAATTCTCTTAAAAGAACATGACTATTCATGAAAGGCACTTGTCTAAGTATAGAAATAGACCCTCATTTCTAATTAATAATATCACTTATACATTCAATATTTATATATTAAGATTTATCTTATTATGGATATTTCCATATTCCAAATATTTTAAATATTCTTAAGTATACGAACTTTGTTCATTACATTGATATCAAAGCAGTCTAATCCGACCATTAGCCACAAGTTTTTTCTTAAAAATCTTTTAGCCACACTAAAAAAAATTCCAAAATTTCTCTAATTTAAATTTTTAACCAATTTGTTAGCAATTTAAAAGTTAAAAATTTTGCTACCAATTAAATATAAATATTGTTCTACAACATTGAAGAGAAATCACAAAATATCATCCAACCACACATTTAATTTCCGACCTTCTCTTAAACCTGGCATTTGGCTAATTCATTGACCTTTACCCACCATTACATATTCAAAATAATAATATTAAAAAAAAAAAAGCTAAAACCATACCAATGTTTCCTTTACACTGCGTTTTCAGTCACCATGTGTAATTAATCCATACATTATGCTTCCAATTCTAATATTTGTTACCATCTCCACTTGTTTAAATCACTCGGTTATTTAATTAACATTCATATGAATTTGAGAGTAAATTGTTGTACGTATAGTTTCACTTTGTGAAATCTTTTATTATGTTGTAGTTATTTGTAGAGCCGCAAATTCTATCTCTCCGTTGCTTCAACAATAGCACTATCTGTAATAATTTACTAGGAGAAGCGTAGGAGGAGATTTGTACCTAGGGCTATCACCATTTTTTTTTTTTGGAGGCAGTAGAGTCAACCAAAAATAAAAAAAGGTATTTGAGCCATTACTAACAAATTTTTAATGTAAGCGTCGGGTTTATAAGAAAAATCCCTTGTTGCCTATGGATCACTGGACGTGTCTGAGACTTTATTTTAAGCATCATAACTCTTAGAAAAAACAACTTAATGCATCACCTGATTTAATCAAGCAGTTGTTGTCAACATAAAACGTAAGTAAATTTTAAAAGTTTGTGGAATCAACGCTATTTGGTGTAACTTTAATATTATAAAAGCATGCACTAAAAACAAAGATAATTATAAAAGGATTATTTAAAAATAATAATAATAATAATAAATAAATAATATATTTCCAAGAAAATACTTTTTAAGTTTGAAATTATTTAATTATCAATTATTCAAGACCAAAAATGAGTTATAATTTGAAAATGAATGAAGATTTATCTATAAGGGTATTGCAATTGCAGATTATTAACATTAAAAGGGAGCATACAAGGAAAATCAATTAATATCATTGTCATCACAAGTAACAAAGAAAATTATATTAATATCAAATTGGAAAATCAGTTATTAATTCTAGAATTAAACATAATTGATAATAAAGATGTCTCTTATTTCGAAGTAGAATACAAAATTAAGAACTTGCAAGTAATAATCGACGATTATGAATATGTATCTCAATTCAATGTAGCAACTATGTTTCACGAAAATATTGACATAATTTTTGGTTTACCTTGGGTTAAAGAACTAGGTACATTCATATTAAACTTGGAGAAAATTTTCTTGATGTTTCCCTATAAGAAGAAGATAATGACATTCCAAGACATGAAAATAAATCGGAATTGATAATATCTTCATTAGAAAACTTTAAAGATATTTCAACATTGATGCTTCAAGAGAGTCAAAAAACAATATCAAAGATGAAGAAAGAACTTGAAGAAATCATCCCCAATAAAAAAAAGAAATTTCCCATTTAAAAGATCATAGTCAGAAACTACTTGTATAAGTCAAGAAGTGTTAAAATATGAAACACAAATTAGAACAAGAAAATGAAGTTCTCGAGAAGAAACTCTATGGGAGTTTATCAGAAACTGAAGAAAAAAAACAAACATTGATCTAGATAGTATCACGATTCATAAAGATCTCAATCAAATTTAAGCGAACACATAATTAGATGTTATCGTTCAAACAACGGAAATTTCAAGAGAAGATCTAGCATTTTAACCAACCATCTTCCGTGTGTGAAAGAAATCAGATACCTCAAGTAAATAAAGAAATAGCCACAAACATGATCAAGGGAAATCGAATCACAAGAACTCCTTATCAACACTTCAATCATAAAAATGGATATCTCAACTAGTCTGCATATCCATATCATTCAGAATAGAACAACTGACTTATGTTCCAAACAATATTGATGTCAACATAATCTAGTCTTATGATAACAATTCATTCCAAGTATTCAATAATCACAAGGTTTCATAGAAGATTGATTTGGGATGGTTAGATCATTGTATAGTACAACAATTTTGTACCACACTCGGAAATTCATATTGTCTTGCATCATCGAGGATGATAGTTCCAAGAATTGAGCAAGACAAGAAACTTTTCATCCATAAGCTTTGAGGATAAAACTCTTCTAAAGGGGAAGATAATGTTATGAACATAATAATATATAAATAACAATAAATTGTGGCTAATAAGTGTAGTTAGTTATGAAAGGGCATGTTTTAAAAGGGCACGACCATTCATGAAGGGCACCTATCTAGGTATCATAAACAATCCCTGATTTATAACCAATGATATCACTTATACATTCAATATTTATATTAGCATTTATCATATTATGGATATTTCCATATTCCAAAAATATTTTGAATATTCATGTGTATACAAACCTTGTTCATTACAACCATCCACATATTCAACTAAAAGGAAAAAGTGCAACACACCTACATGATACACTAACACCTTTGCATAACCAAACCTAATTACAAACTCAAGGTGAATAAAAGACTATTATTATTATACAACAAAATATATATCATAGAATAGTTTTCACTCTCAAACTCAGAGATCCACTGCACCCTCCCTTATGGCAACTGTAGCTCCTAATCCATGTACAGGTCAAAAGTACTTACCATTGGATTGACATTCTCTTTTGATTATGCTCATGCTAAACATAAGATCATAGTCTCTTTAGCTTCTAGAACTCATGCACTTCTTCATTCTAGAAACCATTCACTTTCCACTTATGTGTCAAATTTCTTCTTTCCTCAAAACTGGGAAAACCACACTGAATTCCCCATGTTCAATTCAATCTATGCAACCGTTCTTTGATTTATTTTGTGCACTCCACTCTCTATGCACTTCCACACCCACTTGGCTCCATGGTTTCTTCCTAACTTTTGTTTGTGATTTCATTACACTATCTGGAACATTTTTCCATCCTTTCACTTAGATTTGGCTCTATCACTTGCTTTTGTGCACTTCTCACCAATGCTCCCAAATCAGTGCTTGATACAAGAATAAGAGGCCAAAAGACAAGTAAGTAAGAGGGGAAAGAATAATTCAAGGATATCAAGAGAATCTGTGATAAGATGTTGCAGTTGCTCCGGTACGATAATTCCATGGAGGTGATAATGGTGGACATGGTCCATGGAGAGACATGGGAAAGGAAGTTGACATGGCTGGTACAAGCCAGCATGTGGCTAGCTCATCAAATAATTATCAAGCTTTCAACACAACCTGATTGGACTAAGAGATTAGGCGTACTAGACTAGAGAGACATGTGCTCTCCCTAGCCAATTTTATTAACTTCCTAATCTCTATGCACTATGACAACCCAAGGTTTCGAGGTAAGGTGCCCAAGAATTTCCAAAATTGACTAGGGTGCCCCTATTTTTTTGGTTCTCAGCTTTTAGCTCTTTGTAGTTGTCTTTAATAGTAGCAAAAGTCCATTAATCTCTTCATGGATGAAGTAATTGTATTCTATTAATTTTCACCTTTGTAATATGTGGCTTGCCTCCCCTTGTAATCATGGTCTGCCTACCCTTGTAATCGTGGTCTTGCTTAATTATTCTCACTTATTTTTAGAAGCCTTTTTGGTTTTCTTTAGGAGGTTGTTACCTTTTAGCTCTCTGTTTATGATAATTTTAGATAACAATGGTATGTTCTATGCTTAAGCACAATTTACTTCAGTGTTCCTTATCAGCCCAATATCAATTTCCAATTCGGCAATCACATTAACTTAATCACATTGATAGTAAATGTAGATAGAACATTAAAAAAACTGTAGAAGAGAAGCCAAGACAAGAGGACACAATATTTGGCGTATGCCAAGGAAAAACCCCAATGTCGGGAAAACCCTTTGATCAAATTCTTCTTATTATTCTTCAATAGTTCAACAGAGAGAGAGAGAGTACAAATATCAAAATAACTTGCCAAAAACAGTCCTATCAAAATCAACAGTCAATCGTAGCCCTAACTAGAAAGTCAACGCTAGTCAAAGTGGCTCCAAAATTTCCTCTAGGTAGCTCAGTCAACAACAGTCCAATTCGACCTTCCAAGAGGGTCAAAGTAAACCCAAAACAGTCTAGCCAAACCCAATCAAATGTTGTTGTAAAAATTGAGGTCAAACATGAAGTCAATGTTGGTCAAACATATCCAAATGCCTCAAAAATAGTGCCAATAAATGTGACCTTCAAAAATCAAATTTTCTGCCCAAAAACCTAAGTCAACGGAGGTGGTTTGACCCTTGGTCAACATTGGTCAATGCCCTGGTCAACGCTGGTATGTTTCTTGTAATTCGGTCTGCAATCTACCCAGAAATATTCAGCCCCCTGCCACATGTGCAAAGTGAGAGAGAGTTGCTCCAAGCTTGTACGAACTAATCAAGAGAGGAGAGAGAAAGATATGTGATGAGATGAGTGATGTCCAAATGAGGAGACGTTCACTCCTATTTATACAAATCGTTGAGGGTGAAGAGACACATTTGATGGGATTCATGAGCCTACATTTGACTGAGGTCGACCTTGACAATTTACACGTGTGAATAATAAATTCAAAATCACACTTCTGCTTGTCCGAACAAGATGATCTTTAGATTAATATTGTACCTCTCAAAAATAGGAATCCAATAAAAATATAATCTCCATCAATGAGTTGTCCAAGGTGGATTTTGGCCCTAGTTTCCAAATTAACGCTCCCTCTCAAATAGGGAGAAATCCACCGTCCAATCCATCTGCTAACTTGTACCATCTATGTCATCCCTGCTCTGCTCTGCTCTATTGAACCATGAAGAAGTAATGAAGAATAATTGATCTAGAGTGAGTCACAAGACCTTGCTACTCTCAACTGACCCAAGTCAGTCCAGAGGTAAAACCTCAAATGATCCTACATCAAGATGTTTGAACATTGATCGAGAGTGAGTCACAAGACCTTGCCACTCTCCACTGACCCAAGTCAGTCCAAAGGTAAAACCTCAAATGATCCTACATCAAGATGTTTGAACACCATGCATCCTAGCATGGATAGTATGGCAATACACGATGCATCCATTGGTAGTGTTATGGTATCTATTGTTTTTTTTTACAGAAACGGTTATAGATTATATTAACTAATTGGTCTAAATGCCGGATTTCAGATTACAATGAGAGGGAGCAGAGCCCAAAGAGTTTCAGCAACCAGAAGTACTATGGAGCTTGTGGTCATCTTCCAGCTCTTTTTGCTTACAGCTATGGATTCGATTTCTGTGATTTGCCCAAGCTTAAAAGTACAAACGAATTGTGTCAATAACAAGCAGTAAAACATGTTAGCTAGCTAATTATGGAATTGGATCCCATGTTTCGTCCATGTCTCTTATCATTGCCCCAGCAGAGAGAAGGGCAACTTTATTAGCTTCAAGGTCTGCATATTTGTTGTTGTCTCTCAGTACATGAAAGTATTTCAGATTTTGGAATGAGTTCCCCAAACTTCTGATTCTAGAAATCAGTCTTGCCAATCTTAAGTCCCGTGGAGATGAGTTGGTCACCATGAATTTTATAATCACTTGGGAATCCCCAAAAATATTTGCCTCCTTGATATCCAATTCTAAGAGCAATTTAAGACCTTGGAAGAGGGCCAAAGCCTCAGTTTGAATGCTGGAGTTGATCCCCAGACCCCAGGCAAAGTTGTGGATCAATATGCCTGCAGTGTTCTTTACAACTCCTCCTACCCCAGCCTTGCCAGGATTTCCCTTTGATGCCCCATCAAAGAAGAGAGAGTGCACCTTTTGATTGGAGATCCAATCTTGAAAAGCTTCATTGTTTTTTCCCCTTATTTGCCAATCTTTAGAAGGGGAGGTATTTTTGATAGCTTGATGAAACTGCAGGCTTAGGGAGGCACCCCATACAGTATCTAACTGATTTAGATTTGAAGCGTCTTTTTGTTCTCCCAAGAATTCTTTTAACTGGAATTCTATCTTAGTCGTTACAACCTTGGCATCATGTTGTGTGTTCCTAAAAATTCTGCTGTTTCACTCTAGCCAAATCTGCCAGCAACAGATTTTAGGAAGGGAAGACCAAGCCTCTTTAATCACTTTGTTTTTGGGAGGAGGGTCGGGATAACTGTTCTGCCAATTTGCAAAGAGATCAATTATGGAGATGGGAAGAACAAAATTGGGGTTCCAATAATCCATCAGTTCACTCTAAATCTGCACAGTGAATTTACAATTTAACATGAGATGGGTGGCACATTCCACATTCTCTCTACACATAGGGCACCTAGACGGGCCATGAAGTCCATGTTTCTACAATTTATCATCGGTGAGGATTTTTCTATGGCATAAAAGCGAACAGAACATGTCAATTTTGGGCAGAGAGGAGAGGTGCCAGATCGCATTCCATGGAGCAGGGTCAAGTGGAACATGCGGTCTCAATGAGAGTTTTGAGTAGCCTTGTGCTACGGTGTAACCAACTAACAGCGAACCCCATCCACGCGTATCCCTTCTGCGCGCATGTGTAGGAGCAATACCATTCAACAGAGAAGGAAGGCATCCGCAATCATGAAGTAGCTCCGGAGGCAAGTCAATAAAGTTCCAACTTGCCCAGCGTGTCCCAAACCATGTGGAAATATCCCACAGAGTGGATTTCCCTGAAGCAGTTAACCAGCTGCGCAGCGCATTCAAGGAGGAGCATTCACCAATCAGAGCTCAATCCATGATGCGATCAGTCCAAATATTTATATTTCTACCATTTCCAGGGATTCGGTAAGCATTGGAGAGACGCCTTGGGGGAGAGGCCCATCCAGGCAGCGAACTCTCTTGCCTTTGAAATATTTCCTCCATAGCGCTAATTGGGCCCAGCCAGGCTTGGGCGCAATGATTTTCCAAAGTAGTTTGGCTCCCATGGCAATGTTTTGAAGGGAGAAATTCTTGGAGATGCCTGGAGTTTATTCTTGAATTTTTCCACTTGGGGGAGCCAATCTCTGTTGTAGGCCCACTTGAGGAAGACAGGGAGCCCAAGATATTTAAAAGAGGTCCAAGATGAGGAGGCTGCGAAGCCAAAACATCTAGCAATGGAATTAAGCAGGTTGGGCGTAGTATTCCAACAGTAAATGTGACATTTCCCCTTGTTGAGGCTACTTCCCGACTCCATACAAAACTCGTCTAGTGCTTCTTTAAATCTATTGGCTGAGAGGATCGATGCAGCCCCCAGCAGCAAAGTATCGTCTGCAAAGAGGGCATGATTGATGCTTTTGACTCCTCTTGCTATGCAAATCCCTGAGATCTCCTACTCTTGCATTTTCTTATTAAGGTGGAAACTGAGAATGGAGGCTTGGAGGACAAATAGAAGAGAATAAAGGGGACACCCCTGCCTTAGTCCTCTTGAGGCTTTGAAAAAATCAGCAGCTCTGCCATTTACTAGGGGAGCAATCCAGGGCTCCGAGATGCAGGCCCGAATCCAGTTTATAAAACTCTCACCAAATCCAAACTTTTACAGAACATTCAAGAGAAAATTGTGCCTAACACGATCGAAAGCATTTGCTAAGTCCAGTTTGACAACTAGACCTTTTTCCTTGGACTGCTGGCTCAAAAGGATTTCCTCTCGAACTAAGATGAAGTTGTCCACTAGCTGTCTACCGTGGATAAAGCCCCCTTGATTCTCTGGTATGATTTTGGGAAGAAGATATTTCAGCCTGTTAGCGATTACTTTGGTGATCAGCTTGTAACCAGTGTTGCAAAGAGAGATGGGACGAAATCTGTTGAAGGAGCTGGTGCCTTTCTCCTTGGGGATGAGTGCAAGGAACGCGGAGTTTGTGCTTCCTCCAATTTTCTGACAGACTTGGCATTTTTGGACCATTTTATAGAGATCTTTTTCCACAATTTACCAACAGGATTGAAGAAATCTGGCGGAGAATCCATCTGGTCCTGGGGCTTTGTCTGGGTCCATGGCAAAGAGGGCATTCTTGACTTCAACCTTGGTGACTTTAGCTTCTAGCTGATGGTTCATCTCAACTGTGATTGAAGGGGGAACCTAGTCAAGAAGACAAGAATTCTGAACCAGATTCACATCCTCACTATACAAATTTTTGAAATGTAGAAAGGCTGCTCATTTGATGCTTGCAAAGTCCTTGTGATTATAAAATTGTATAAAATAAATAAAAATAAGCGTAATTACTAATAGTCAAATAAGGATTAGGTTAAGTAGTCATTAGTTAACTGAAAAGGCATGTCTAAAAGACATGCCTAGTCATGAAAGGTCACCTACATAGGTATATAAGCAGGGCCTCATTGTAACATTTTATCATCATACATTTTTATATATTAGCATATTATTACTACAAGTACCCCTTGTGTATTTTACAATTTAAAGTTAACAAGCTACTAGTTTTGTTGTTTCAGTGGTATCGGAGCCATCAGAGCTATCAGAGCCATGCTGCACAATATAGTATCACGAGCCTATGAACGTAGTTTACGAGCCTATGAACATAGTTTACCGTACAACGTGCCATTACGTGTAGACCATGAAGAAAGTGATCAGATTAGAAAAATTCAAGAAAAGCTTCAGCAATTAGAAAAGTCATGTGCAGAAGCCCGTTTTAAGAAAATTTATGAAGGAATCCATAATAAGGAAGTAGATGATTATGATGAAGCTGATATAGATCAAGACGAGAATCTAGATGAAGCTGATCTTGATGTGGATCAAAATGATATAGATCAAAATGATGATCCAGATCAAGATGACATGGATGAAAATAAAAATGAGTATATGACAGTTGAAGATGAAAACGATAAAGAAAATGATGCTACAAAAATTATTGATGAAGGATCACTACATTTCATAGAAGATCAGGAAGAGGATATGTCAATCACAGATTATGATGGTGAAGATGACTATGCGGCAGGGCTTGCAGTGAGATTGTTGGTATATCCGGAAGAGCCACAATATATATATATATCGTGAACAGAAACCTCTGCAAGTTCCAACTGTCCCTCTTCTTCAGTTCTAGAATGGAGCACAACTTCCTTTCAAAACTTTTCAACTCAGATTCTATTCGAAAATTCCAATTACCAATGGATGAGGATGATCCCATCAATCATGCCAATAGTAGTAGGGTGAAATGCACTGGAAAGAAGGGTTTTGAAACAATGATTGAACATGAAAGTCAAAGTAATGCTGAGAGGCCATCAAAGTTACCATCAATACACTACCGACCTTCTCTTCGACTCAATCTCCACCCGAGGCTTCCTCGTCGGATTCGCAATTTCTATAGTGAATCAATGCGATCTATTCCTCTTACGCAAAATTTCCAGGGCAATCGAAGGCAAACCATGGCTTCTAAACAATGGAGGCAGCTACAGGAACGACACGATCAAAGCCGCTGTCTGACAGAGACATAGAAAAAAAAACGCTGCCAATGATTTCATCGATGTCCGACATTTCCGATCACTATGGGTCCCCCGCTGGCTAATCTGCCCATTCAATTTATTCAAATCATGGCTCCGAGAAAAAGGAACCTGGATAGCCAGAACAGCAATAAACGAAATCTCATAAAAATCGAGAACCAAAGAATCAAAGAATGGCGCGAGAATTGGGATTCTCAAACCGTCGTAAATGAAGTCCCACTTCGCGCAACGTTAGCCCAAATCGCTATGAAAAATGGCATAGGGAACGTAACCGACGACGCTGTTCTATGCATGGCATTGGCAGTTCAGAAGCACTTGCAAAACATACTGACCCACTTGGGCAAACTCTCCAAACTGCGAGGTGATTCTTCGAAGCCCACAAGTAACAAAATAATTGTTACAGGGAATGTAATATCGCAGATTCGGAAGATTAGAAGAATAGAAGGGGAGAAATGGAAGGAAAAACGGGAACAAGAAGCACGGGAATTAAGGGAGAAAGAAGAGGATGAAAAATAAAAGCAAGCCCAGAATCCCAAGCAGAAAAAATTAAATTTAGGTGAAAGAATGGGCGAAGACGACATGTGGTTGCAATGGGTATCTATGTTTATAAATGCTAAAGAAACTGATAGTTCCCCAACTGCAAATACATCAATGGTCGATACACTAAAGTCTGCAGATAATAAAAACAAAAGCGCGTCACTTTTTGTCAGCCGAACCCACAACATTCAGAACTACGATTGGTTTTCTATGGCGTTGGAAGATGGATATATTCTCTCAGGAGTTGCATTATCATTGCGAAGATATTGCCGTGGCTGTCACTTGAGCACTTGCCCAAATGTGGCTGCATTATCTGGTCCGTTGCCTCCTCTACGCATGTCGTGATTCCTTCCGCTACACAGAAGAACGCAGCTGACAGGCCGACGAACCATTCCTTCGCTGTCAACAGAGTCACGCACTATATCGTCAGCCGAACCCCGTTGCTATGAAACCACCATTGTGTCTGCACCTACAGGCACGTCGTTTTCAAGGGTTATATTAATTCGTATATACGATTATAATTATATAATTATATTACATAATTTAATAATTATAAGGTTTATAATTATTCAATTATATAATATATAATTATATAGTTTATAATTTATCGCTTAAAAAAATTATTAAAAAAAAATAATAATAAATATTATTAGAAAAAAAAAAAAAGTAAGCTAAGTGAAGAAAATTGTCGGGTTAAGATGAGAGACGTCAAGTTACTTAAGACATGATAAGGACAAGATGAAGGGAATTGCTAGTAAATTAACTTTGAGGACACAGCTTTTGAAGGAAAGGGCAATGTTACGAATATAAAATTATATAAAATAAATAAAAATAAGTGTAATTACTAATAGTCAAATAAGGATTAGGTTAAGTAGTCATTAGTTAACTGAAAAGGCATGTCTAAAAGACATGCCTAGTCTTTAAAGGTCACCTGCATAGATATATAAGCAGGGCCTCATTGTAACATTTTATCATCATACATTTTTATATATTAACATATTATTACTACAAGTACCTCTTGTGTATTTTACAATTTAAAATCAACAAGCTACTAGTTTTGTTGTTTCAGTGAATGTTACGAATATAAAATTGTATAAAATAAATAAAAATAAGTGTAATTACTAATAGTCAAATAAGGATTAGGTTAAGTAGTCATTAGTTAACTGCAAAGGCATGTTTAAAAGACATGCCTAGTCATGAAAGGTCACCTGCATAGGTATATAAGCAGGGCCTCATTGTAACATTTTATCATCATACATTTTTATATATTAACATATTATTACTACAAGTACCTCTTGTGTATTTTACAATTTAAAGTCAACAAGCTACTAGTTTTGTTGTTTCATCTATCCTCATTTCCCAACTCATTGGCTAGATGAGAGATACTTCCCATGAGTCTCGGACTACATGGGTAGGATGTATGTTGGCATATCAACAGGAGAAGGTGAACCACTCATTCTGCTCATATGCCATAGGAGAAGGTGAACCACTCATCCTATGCATATATCAACCATAGGGGAAGGTGAACCACTCACCATACACACATGCCAACCATAATGGGGTATCACAGGGGAAGGTGATCCACTCACCCTATGGTCGCTCATAGCTCCAACAAGTTCCCCAAGCCCCCAGGAGCTCCCATAGCTCAGTGTCCAACTCATGCAGGACCCTCATAGGAGGGTCTTTCCACGACTCCAAGTCTCTCACGGAAGGTTAAGAATTTGACCTTCCCCACGGGATTCGTGAGAATATCTACGACCTGCTCATCAGTCTCGATGTGATGGAGCCTTATTGCTCCTCGTTGTACCATATCCCAGAAAAAGTGGTACCTGGTATTAACATGCTTGGAGCGGTCGTGGAACACGTGATTCTCTGAAAGGCAAATCCCACTTTGGTTGTCATAGTAGATCACGGTGGTATCCAACACATGCTCAAATAGCTCATTGAAGAGCTTCCTCAACCAAACAGTTTCACAACGAGCCATACTAGCAGCAATGTATTCAGCGTCGGCGGTGCTTAAAGCAACCGATTTCTGCTTCCTACTCATCCAGGATATCGAAGCATAACCTAGTGAGAAGCAACAACCAGATGTCTTCTTACGATCCACCACACTGCCAACCCAATCAGCATCATAACATCCATGGAGTCTCAAATTCCTGGCAGTGTATCTCAATCTATAGTTGATGGTACCCCAAAGATATTTCAAGGGATTCTTGGCAGCAATCCAATGTATGTGATGAGGCTCAACCATAAATTGACTCAACGTATTCACTGCGAAACATATGTTCGAATGGGAGTTCACCAAAAACATCAGGGCTCCCATGATTTTTCGATACTCAGAAGGATTTCCCAAATCGGGCCCAACAACACTTCTGCATAACTTCTTGAAGTTGAGTTCCATCGGAGTAGTCCCAGACTTGCAGTCCACCATTCGAAATCTTTCGATTAGCTTCACAATGTATTTTCCTTGAGAAAGGAAAATCTCTCCTGGTTTTTGCCAGAGCTCCAAGCCTAGGAAGTAGTGCATCAACCCTAGGTCCTTCATCTCGAATTCAGAAGCCAACTCTCTCTTGCATTGATGAATGAGAGGGTCTGGACCTGTCATAAAGAGATCATCTACATAAAGTACCAAAATGAGAGGCCTATCATTTTCAACCTCGAATTAAAGGTTCTGGTCAGCTTCACTTCTTGTAAATCCTAACTTCATAAGACAGTTGTCGATCCTCTCATACCAAGCCCTCGGGGCTTACTTCAACCCATAGAGGGCTTTCTTCAAGCTGCATACATGAGACTCACGATCCAAAACTTCAAACCCCACAGGTTGCTCTACATAGAATTCCTCCTTAAGAGAGCCATGAAAGAAAGCAGTTTTGACATCCATTTGATGTAGACTCCATCCTTGAGAGGCAGCAAGGGCAATGATGGAACGGATAGTGGTGTATTGGGCAACCAATGCAAATATCTCATCATATTCCACACCTTCCTTTTAAGAGAATCCTCGAGCAACGAACCTGGCCTACTTTTCAACACTCCCATCAGCTCCATGTTTGAGCTTCTGAAGCCATTTCAAGGTGACCACAGACTTGTCCTTGGGTCTAGAAACCACATTCCAGACATCATTCTTCATGATTGACTCATAGTCTTCGTTCATCGCATCCTTCCAAACTTGGTGCTTCACAGCTTCTTTGAATGTGCAAGGCTCAGATTGAAGAATGGTACTCATGGAAGCTAAGTACCCTTGGTACATGTTTGGCTTCTTACTTTCACGAAATGTCCCCCTCGTGCAATGTGTCTCTCGACATCTTCGAGAGTGTCTTTGAGCCATGAGGATCTCCTTTTTGAGGAAGAGGGCTCACCAGGAGGTGGATCAATGAGATCCATCAGACCTTCAACATCGGGTATTGGTTCATCCGTTGGTTCTTCCTACTTTCCTGCATCTTCATCTTTGTCCTTCCTTGGAATAGGAAGATCTCTAACCTTTCCAAGGGCAGCATCTTCATGGAAGGTGACATCATAACTTATTTCCACTTCCCTTTGACCAGGCACATAGATTCTATATGCCTTTGAAGTTTCATTGTAGCCCAAAAATGCTCATTTCTTCCCAGATGCATCCAACTTGCTTCTCTTCTCTTACAGCACATGAAAATACACGGGACTACCAAAAACTCTAAAGTGAGAAACATTAGGTTTATCACCAGTGAAAACTTCTTCGGGAGTCTTGGAGTCTAATGCT
This sequence comes from Pinus albicaulis, assembly GCA_034641835.2. NCBI lineage: Eukaryota > Viridiplantae > Streptophyta > Pinopsida > Pinales > Pinaceae > Pinus > Pinus albicaulis. The sequence goes on along the minus strand of CM076581.1, from coordinate 959,234,432 downwards.
TGACGTGGGAATCTATTTTAAATGTACACGGTAATGTTGGAAGATTCTCCCCATAAGAACTTGGGTATGACTTGGTCATGAAGCATGACACAAGTAGCTTCAATGATGGTTCGATTCTTCTTTTCGGCAACTCCATTTTTCTCAGGAGTATAAGCAGTAGCGGTCTCCCTCTTAATGCCATCTTCTCTCCAATAGTCATTGAACTCATTTGACTCGTATTCAGTTCCATTATCGGTCCTCAATATTTTGATCTTCTTCCCTATTTGATTTTCAACCAAGGCTTTGAAAGAGCGGAACCATTGAACACTTCATCCTTCTTCTTCAAGAAATATATCCAAGTTTTGCGAGAGAAGTCATCCACAAAAATAACATAGTACAAATATCCTCCCAAAGGTGTTACGGGAAACATACGAGAAAAATCAGAATGGATCAATTGAAGAATGTTGGTAGTCTTACTTTCATTGGAGGGAAATGTTCCCCTAGTATGTTTCCCTTCGGCACAACCTTGACAAACACCTCCATGTTCTACTTTGAATTCGGGCATACCTGTGACCATCTTCCTAGCATCGGGTAGAGCTTTATAATGAAGGTGAGCAAACCTCCGGTGCCATAATTCAAATTGAAGAGAAGTGTTGTATGTCATAGCTCCCAATGGACTTCCTCCAACCTGATAAAGACCTTCAACCCTGAATCCAAGTGTAAAGCATCTTTAAAGTTTCTTTGCCAAATATGTACCTTCCCATCAATAAATGATACCTTGAAGCCTTTATCTTCCATTGCAGAAATAGATACCAGGTTCTTTGTCAAGTCAGGTACATATAATACATCTTGTAGATGAAAGATTTGACCTTGATTTAAATGAAGAGTAACAGTCCCTGTCACTTTCACAGGGTATGTGGCATTGTCTCCAAGTATGATTTCCAAATTAGCCTCATTTTCAATCAAGTTTGAGAGGGCCTCTTTTGTACCCAGTGAAGTGCCTTTAGGCACCACTATCAATCAACCAATTATCCAATGTGTCCGGAGAAGAGGCAGTAGTGAGGGCAGAGATAAGATAAAATGCATTTTTCTTATCTACAACATTAGTTTCCTCATTCCTGGAGTTTCTTGACCTTTTAGTAGGTCGACCATTTCCATATCGTGCAACTGGAGCATTTCTCTTTCCTTTATTTTTGAACCTGATATTTCTTTGATTTTTGTTGCCCTCGAAATTGTTGTAGTTGTGGTTGTTATCATCATCTCATGGTGTATCCTTCTTATTAGGACACTCTCTAGCATAGTGACCAAATTGAAGCATCTTCCTTTTCTTCCTTCTTTGAATCTCTGTCTTCCTTGACCTTGTTTCTTTGGACCAACATTGTTCTTCCTTTTAGCATGAGTGGAGAATGCAGTGGGATCATTCCTATTTGAAGGCACTTCTCTATCCATCATCCTTGTCTCTTCTTCAGTGCATCTAGTCAACAATTCATCAAAACTTGGAATCCTATCATTGATGAGGATAATGGTATTAAACGCATCCCATGCTTAGGGAAGACCTCCCAGGGCAATAAGAGTGAGCTCTCGGTCAGTAATAACTTCTCCAATAAATAGAAGATCATTTTTTATTTCGGTAATCCTCATGAAGTAGGATTGGATGGATTCCCCTCTATCCATCTTTACATCCTTAAACTTGTTCTTGAGAAAGAGGATTTGATTTGCATTACTAGCTTTGAACATACTCACCAACTTGTCATACATCTCCTTAGATGTGCCCATCTCAGAAATGTAAGCAACCAAATGTTTTTAAATGGAATCCCTTGTGATCTTCTTAGCTTTGACCTCACCTTTCTTGTACTTTGTTTTAGTGGCAGCCGGTGCATTTGAAGGAGGCTCAACAATCTTTCCTTGCACATATTCCATGACATCATTTTCTTCCAAAGTCAAGTCTAGAGACATCTTCCATGCATGATAATCAGATTTATCATTGAACTTGTCCTCATATTTGAAGTAAGATGAGGAAGCCATTGAATCATGTCCTAGTCCAACAGATCTTAGTGATTGCTTTTCTCTCTCTTGTTTGGGCTTTGTCTTCACCTGGGCTCTGACACCATGATAATTTCATATAACAATGGTATGTTCTATGCTTGAGCACAATTTATTTTAGTGTTCCTTATAAGTTATTAGCCCAATACCAATTTCCAATTTAGCATTCACATTAAATTAATCACATTGATAGTAAATGCAAATAGAACATAAGCAAAACTGCAGAAGACAAGCCAAGACAAGAGGACTTAATATTTGGCGGATGTCGGGGAAAAACTCCAATGTTGGGAAAACCCTTTGATCAAATTCTTTTTATTATTCTTTAATAGTTTAGCAGAGAGAGAGAGTACAAATATCAAAATAACTTGCCCAAAACATTCTTGCCAAAATCGGCAGTCAACAATAGTCAATTGCAGCTCTAACCAGAAAGTCAACGCTGGTCAAAGTGGCTCCAAAATGTCCTCTAGGTAGCTCAGTCAACAATAGTCCAATTCAGCCTTCCGAGAGGGTCAAAGTCAACCCAAAACAGTATAGTCAAACCCACACAAATGCAGTTGTAAAATCTGCGGTCAAACTTGAAGTCAACCCTAATCAAATAGATCCATATGCCTCGAAAATAGTGCCAATAAATGTGGCCTTCAAATATCAAATTTTCTGCCCAAAAACCTAAGTCAACGGAGGTGGTTTGACCCTTGGTCAATTCTGGTCAATGCCCTGGTCAATGCTGGTCTGCTTCTTGTAATTCGGTCTGCAATCTGCCCAGAAATATTCGGCCTCCTGCCACACGTGCGAAGTGAGAGAACGCTGCTCCAAGCTTGTACGAACCAATCAAGAGAGGACAGAGAAAGATATGTGATGAGATGGGTGATGTCAAAATGAGGAGAAGGTCACTCCTATTTATACAAATCATTGAGGGTGAAGAGACACATATGTTGGGCTTCATGAGCCTACATTTGATTGAGGCCGACCTTGACAATTTACACATGTGAGTGATAAATTTAAAATCACACTTTTGCTTGTCCGAACAAGATGATCTCTAGATCAATCTTGTACCTCTCGAAAAGAGGAATCCAATAAAAATATAATCTCCATCATATGAGCTATCCAAGGTGGAGTTTGGCCTTAGTTGCCAGTTTTAACAGTTTAGTTTGGACAACAGCCGAAACTTCGAAGCTTTCGTCTCTTGCATTGATATATATGCAATTGGTTACTCTTCTTTGTAAATGTTAATTCTTTCTATATTATAATATAATAGAATCCTTTTAACGATCAAGATTCAAAACACAGACAACTAAGTATAATAACTATAATTGCAATATAAGGTTATATGGTTTCAAGAAGAGTTAGAAATAATTGTATAAATATGACCCGCATATATGGTTTCAAGAAAGATGCAAATAATTATATAGAGATGGCCGCAAAACCACTGTTGTATATTTTGTCTTTAAAAGCATGCTTTATACTGCTTACTAGAGTCACAATCCTGACTCTAGTTGATTTGAATCTGTCAAACCCACAGAAGGTCAAATATATTGCAAGGCCCATTACCTTGGAAAGTTTGTAACTTTGTACATATGAAATATTGATAGTTTTTTTTTACAGCATGAAGGAATGTATATCATCTTCCATATCCCTGAAATAAAAAGCCAAGGAATAATACCAACTGATAGTAACAAGGATGCTTTAATATAATAGAACAATTCTTGCTTTCTAGTTCAAGAGTTTATTTAGAAATATGGAGTACGCTTAAACTCGTGGCTGATTAGAATGTATCCGGTCCAAGTTTTGGCTTCGTTGTCATGTATCTGGTTTCAACTACAGCTCTGCCACTGAAGTTCACGTATACTCCAAGAACTGAGAAATTACAGAGTTAACAATTAGTCGACTATGATGCCATACATAATGCTGGACTTGAAGAAGACATTGTCCAGTCCATTCCATGCTAGTAGAAGCAATCAGGAATGTCCAAGATCCTCACTTACACGCATCCTCTGCAGTTTTCTCTGTGGTGACTCCGTGAGCAAAACAAAAATAGAACAAAATAGTACTCAGCACATTGTTTATCCAACACATGAATTGGATAATATCCAACCTTAGCAAGGAGTTACAGAATGATGCTACGGTCCTCATTTATAATCTAATATATGTTCTTAACATTCCTCTCACAGACAAATTTACACACATGTTGTCTTGAACATTTGATGCTTACAGAATTCTCCGACCTTTCTGTTAGACTGTTTTGGTGGTAAGAAGCATGTTAGGAGAAACTTGGCCAATCAGAGAGCATGGAGGAGAACTTTGGAAAACCATCTAACGTAGAAGCCGCTCTTTCCTGCAGAGGAGGGGATGTGGAGCCTTTGACAGCAAAATCCTGCACTTCTCGAGATAAGGTCCAAAGCTCCAGTGCTAGACCCACTGCACCTCAGCAGAGACTACTGTCACCTCTCCAATCCTCTTATCACTTCTGGCCAGCTCTCCTCCAAGCTTTAAACAAATTAATTTCAAACAATGCCAACTGTAGATCAGCTCACATGACCTATTTTAAGGTAGGCTCAATTACTCATTCCAGCACTCCAAAACACACACACACACACATCTTGAAACCAATTCATACCACATTTATTATCCACACATCTTGAAACCAATTCATACCACATCTATTATCAAGGATAGGAGCTCTCCTTAAGGTCTGACATGCTACAGTTCGCTGTGTATTACTTCTGCCCAGGCTTCTATACCAGTGCTGATTCTCCTATCTTCTGCAAGTTTGGCTCTGCAGCAGTTCTGCATCCAGCCCAAAGAAAAATCCTGTCTTTACTACGGAGGCATGTCGGGCTGCAAGAGTCAGAATAGTATTCTAATGTGAGAAGCACTTCTTTAACAGGTCCAAGGAAAACACCCTATACCCATCAATCTTGTCTAAAAAACTTTTCTGTGAACAGGTCTGGCTATGAACTTAAACGTTGCTTCAGGCTTCTGTCACTGAATGCACATGCTATAGCAAGCTGATCACTAACTCGAGGTACATTGCCTGGCAGATGTGTCGCAAATCCACCCTCCTTCACCATGATTTTAGTGCTCAAAATTTGGCTTATGAACAGCAGTGCCACAATTACATGTAACAGCCCTGGAATCCCCTATATTTACTACAAAGAGTTTTTTGAGTTATTTTATTTTATTTAATTTTATATTTTTATTTTTTATTAACTAAAATAGCAGTACTGCTGTATAGACTCCTAAGCCAGCTGCCTTTGCCAAAATATTATCAGCCCAGTTGTATTCTAATGTGAGAAGCACTTCTTTAACAGGTCCAAGGAAAACACCCTATACCCATCAATCTTGTCTAAAAAACTTTTGTGTGCACAGGTCTGGCTACGAACTTAAACGTTGCTTCAGGCTTCTGTCACTGAATGCACATGCTACAGCAAGCTGATCACTAACTCGAGGTACATCACCTGGCAGATGTGTCGCAGATCCACCCTCCTTCACCATGATTTTAGTGCTCAAAATTTGGCTTATGAACAGCAGTGCCACAATTACATGTAACAGCCCTGGAGTCCCCTATATTTACTACAAAGAGTTTTTTGAGTTATTCTATTTTATTTTTTTATAAATTTTTTTTATTAACTAAAATAGCAGTACTGCTATGTAGACACCAGGTCCTAAGCCAGCTGCCTTTGCCAAAATATTATCAGCCCAGTTGTATGTATTCATGATGCCACCTCCTGAGTCTGTCCAAAATTTAGGCGCATCTTTATTGTTTGGCAACTTACAGCATCCTTTTCGTCTTTATTGTTTGGCAACTCACAGCATCCTTTTCCTGTATCAGATGGGATGAGGTGAAGCCTGCTGCCATCTTAATCCAACTGATGAATTCCTTCATTTAGGCCATAAACTCCCCAATGCTTGCACCTTTGTCATATTTCTAACAATTCTAGGAAAATGGCAAACCAAATCAACTCCACGTTGATAAAATCAGTCAAGGAGCTGAATCTATTTTCTGGAACCATGCTGATGCAAACCACGGGATGACATCTGACTCCTACTTGAGGACATATCCTCAGCTTGGGAGCATATGAGAACCTCAGAATATTGTCACGCAAGAAAGAAATACCAAGTGAATTCAGTGATCCAATGTAACCACTTCTTCCACTCATCAGTACACTGTCCCTTTCCCTTGTCTCTAATCACCAATTACAATAAGGCAATGTCAAAGTTCAAATGCAAGTAGGCTGAAGTCATCATCAATTCTGGGTCAACCCTTACACCCTCATAATATTTGTCATCATAATGAACACTGCCGATCCATGAAGTGTTTAGCTTTCCACAGTGGAGTTGCCAAGGTGAGCTGTCAAATGCCCTCACAATGGTGCTTGTCTCAAGCTCCCCCAGCTCACAAGCATCCAAGTCTCCAAAATCTACAAGAACAAGGTCTTCGTTCTTACAATGGAGTTACCTGTGTTGATGTGAGTAATAACATCGGAAGGTCCTCTACATAGGCTTTGTGTCTTAACACGTGGAAGACATTATTTGCCTCTTCAAGTGATTTATGTCTTCTTTCCTAAGTTTAACTTAGGAAAAGTACGATAATTAAAGTAAATTAATTATTGTGGACTATTGGGTTCTTTTCTAAGGATAAATAATTTAATTATTTAAGTAACTTAGAAATAATTTCAACCGTTGATCTCCAAGATGGTTCTAGAAGGGAAATTAGAGATTTGGACTCAAGGAAGCCTAGTGAGGAGCTAAAGATAAAATGAATAGCACATGTGTGTGAGTCAATCATCATAAAGAGAGTGATTTTCTCCAAGTGTGAGTGGATCAGTGGACCAGTGTACAAAGAAGGAAAAGTGCGAATGTGTTTGTGTGAATCTAGGAGGGCCGAGTTGGAGGAGATTGCAGGGCTGAGTTGTCGGAGGGAGATCAAATTTATCTAGAGGCCGAGTTGCTAGAGGATTGATGTTAAATTTGGACAACTAGGTCCAAACTCCATGTTATGATGCTCAGATTAAGAGGCTAATATTTTTGTTGGATTCCTCTTTCGGAGAGGTGTAAAATCCATATATAATATGTCTTAATCCGATGAGCAGAACATTTATTTTGAATTTATTATTCATAATAAATTATATGTGCATGTCGGCCTTAAGGTTTCACACCCCCAGCAGATGTGTCACACACCCCAATGATGGATATAAATATAGGCAAAGTTGGAGAGCATTTCACCACAACTCAACACACATCTTCTTCTCTCATCTGATTGAGTACGAGCTCCTTGGAGGACATTTCCAGCCCACACGTGTGAAGAAGAAGGACTAATTTCTGTACGGCTGAGCTGAAGGACGAATTGCTGCGGCTAGGGTTTTTCTGGAAGTTTGACCAGCGTTGACTTTGGTCAACGCATGGTCCGAAAGGGCTGAAAATTGTTGGGAAGTTCGATTTTGGAAGGCCGTACTGTTTGGCACAGAAATCGAGGTCAAAGGGTTGACCAAACTGCTGCTGCGTTGACTTTTAGCTTGCTGTCCTGCGTTGACTTTTCTGGACAACGTTGACTTTTTTTGGAGTTGACTTGGGTTGACTCGGTTGCTGATTGGAGGACTGTTGTGACACATTCTGGGTTGGCTGACCAAGGAGACTTTGATGGTTGAAGCATCCTGTTGACCGCCGTAACGCACCATCACATTTTTCTGTTTCTGGTTTGTCTTCTATAAGATCCACTTATATGTTCTATCAGCATTTTACTTAACTATTTGTGTGATTGCTGTAAGAAAAGTAAAGTTGCTTCAAGCATAGAACATCTACAAAAAAATTACAATTGACTTATCCCCAGTGCTCATTATTAGCAGGGGGCATATCAAGTTGCTAGAGGGCGCAGATCGAGTTGCTGGAGGGCGAGTTCTTCAGGCCAATTTAGTCCAAAGGTCAATTTCCTTGAGGCCGATTTACCTGGGCCAAATCGGCCAAACTCATTCTGAGGGAGCCGAGTTACAGGTTCCAGATTTGTGCTTTTCCTTGTATCTCTGTGGGTCAAAAAAACCCAGATTTTCCAGATAATGAAATGACAAAGAATTTCTGTTGGTGATTTAATTTTTGCAATGTGTGATTGATCTCTCTGGTTGATTTCCGCTGCATATATTTAATTCTAGAAGTTAAAAATACCAGTGATTTTATTTTTTGGTGATTCAGTAATTATTTGGGTACATATATAAATTGTTAGGGATAAATTAAATTTCCATGATAAAATAAATCTGGCTGGTATTAGAAACTTAACAACCTGGATGGAAAGATCTTCAAGATCGAACTTTATCCAATGCCATCTTCTGGGAAATAAACTTTCTCCCCAGCAATGGCTCCAAAAATGCTACAGAAAAATCTCATACTTCTCGAAATAAAGTCTAAAAGCTCAAATGCAAGACCAACTTCAATTCAGAGGGGCCACTGTCACCTCTCCAACCCTCTTCTCACTTCTGACCAGCTCTCCTCCAAGCATTACACAAATAAAGCTCAATTAATGCCAACTGTAGGTCAGGTCTAAGTGTCACGTACACAACCTAACCTATTTTAAGCTCAGCTCAATTACTCATTCCAGTGCTCCAACACACACACACACACATACATATCTTCAAAATACCACATTTATTATCAAGAATAGGAGCACTAATTAAGGTCTGAAATGCCACAGTTTACAGTGTTACCTCTGCCCAGGCTTCTATACCAGCACTGATTTTCCTATCTTCTGCAGTTTGGCTCGCTGTCATTCTGCACCAGTTCTGCGTCCAACCCAAAAAAAGAATTCTTTACTGTTGAGATATGTTGGGCTGCAAGAGCCACCCAGTAGAATTATGATGTAAGAGCATTCCTTTAACAGGTCTGAGGAAAAGACACTACAACCATCAATCCTGTATAAAAAGAAATTATGTCCGCAGGTCTGGCTATGAACTTAAATGTTGCTTCAGGTTCCTGTCACGGAATGCACATGCTACAGCAAGCTGAAGCTGATCACTGACTCGAGGTACATCTCCTGGCAGAAGTGTCACAAATCTACCCTCCTTCTCCATGCTTTTATTGCTCAATATTTGGTCTATAAACAGCAGTGCCACATTTACATGTAACAGCCCTAGAATCCCCTATATTTGCTACAAACAGTTGAGTTTTTTTTTTTTTTCCTTTTTTTTAAACTAAAATAGCAGTACTGCTGTGGAGACAGCAGGCCCTAAACCGGAGGCCTACAACAAAATATTATCTGCCCAGTCGTATGTATTCTTGATGCCACCTCCTTGTCTCTCCAAAATTTAGCCTCATGCTTATTGTTCAGTAACTTAGTGTCCTTTTTCCTGTATCAGAGGGGATAAGGCGAAGCCAGCTGCCATCTTAATCCTACTGATGAATTCTTGTTTTCATCTAGGCTTAGAGGAGGCCATAAACTCCCCAATGCTTGCACTTTTGTCATACTTCTGATGATTCTAGGAAAATGACAAACCAAATCAAACTCCATGTTGATGAAATCAGTCAAGGAGGTGAATCAAATTTTGGAACCATGCTGCTGCAAACCAGCGGGTAACAGGGCCACTTTGAACAAATATTTGTATTTTTTGGTTTTGTGATTATTGCGATACAATCATGTTGTGGTTAATATTTTGGAATTGTGTTACACCTGTAAAACCGAAGAAACAAGGATGCCACTAAGTTGCATTTTGTAAAAATTTCAGCCATTAATCCTCAGTTATCTATGCAGATCACAGCTAGGTTAGGTGTTTTTAGGATAGACGTGTAGTCTATAGAAGTTGGGGTTAAGGCTAACCTTATGGCCATTTTTTTTTATATAGAAGGTGGTTACTTCATTAGCATCTCTTCAGCTCTCTACTGGAACATTTGATGTAACTTTATTGAAAATTAAGCTAATATAAGATGCGTTTTTTTCTAAAACTTAGAAAAGTTTCGTGTTTAGTTTGTCTCCATAAACACAATTCATTTTGGAAATAGCATATGTCCGACATACTACACTCTTGAGTATGCACATTGATGTGCGGATAATCTTTAAGAATCATGATGAGTCACATAGGATATGCTGTGAGGGGTTCATCAGACTGAAAGTAACAGCCAGTTTTAGTGTGATGGTCCAAACCCAAAGCCATTTCTCCTAGATTTCCTCTCCCTTATCATGCAGCATAAATTTTGAGTTAGACATATACCTTGTTCTATCGATCTGCTCAGTTTGAATGTATATTCTCCATTTGAGGGTAAGATTCATCTGCTATGATAAATGAATGCACTTTATTCCTAACCTCAATCCAGCTCTGTCCTGGCTCCTTTTTCACTCCCCTCTCCCTCATCATCCTTCTCACCCTAGCTACATCATCCCAACTACCAGCTGCAGCGTAAATATTTGATAGCAACACATATGCTGCATCATTTTGTGGCTCTAACTCAAGAAGACGTTCTGCTGCAAGTTTTCCTAACTCTAAATTTCCATGGATTCTGCAGGCACTGAGGAGGGTCCTCCAAACCACAGGATGAGGTTCAAATGGCATGTTATTAATAAAGTTTTCTGCTTCAACAATGCAACCTGCACGCCCAAGCAGGTCAACTATGCAAGAATAATGCTCTGGTGTTGGCATGATGCCATAAACTTGATTCATAGAATCAAAATAGTACTTCCCTTCATTCACTAGGCCTGCATAGCGACATGCTGAGAGAACACCGACCAAGGTGACATCATTCGGCTTTGAGCCTGCCCTCTGCATTTGTTCGAAAAGTTGAAGAGCTTCCTCAGTAAACCCATGCTGCACAAATCCTGTAATCATTGCGTTGCAAAGAACTACATCCCATTTCTGCATAATTTTGAATACTTTGCGTGCATCCTCGATGATCCCACATTTTGCATACATGTCCACAAGGGCACTTCCCACAAAGACATCCATCTCAATTCCTCTTTTTATGACATGGGCGTGAACACATTTGCTTTGTTCCAAAGCAGCTAGGATAGAGCATGCCTTCAGCAAACTGCCGAAGGTAAACTGATCAGGCTTTACTCCTGCTCGCTGCATTTGACAAAACACTGCTAAAGCTTCTTCACCATACCCATGTTGAGCATAAGCTGTAATCATCCCACTCCAGGAGATCACATCTCTTTCAAGCATGTTATCAAATAGTTTGTGTGCTTCGTTTACGCTCCCACACTTTCCATAAATGGCAATAAGGGCACTTCTAACATGGACGTCCGACTCATATGTGCACTTTATGATATGTGTATGGACTTGTTTGCCTAGTTCCAGAGCTGTTAAGCCGGCACATACCCTCAGAACACTTACAAAGGTAAACTGGGTTGGTTTCATACCTAAAACTTGCATCCGAAAGAATAGTTCCATGGTTTCCTCGCCATATCCATTTTGAGCATACCCTGCAATCAATTCATTCCATAAAATGATGTTTTCTTTAGTCATATTTTCGAATACGAGGGATGCATCCTCCATGCTCCCACATTTAGCATACATATCAACAAGAGCACTATTGGCAGAAATATCCGACTGATATTCAGACTTCATAACTAAAGCATGAATCTGGTGGCCTTCCCTCAGAGCAGTTTCACTGGAACATGCCCTGAGAATAACGGCAAAGGTCAGGTGGTTTGGCCTAACATCTGACAATAGCATTTTGCAGAAGAGATTAATTGCCTCTTTACCCTGCTCATTTTGAGCACAGCCTGTAATCATTGTGTTCCATGAGATCACATCCTGTCTTCGTATGTTATCAAACACTTTACCCGCATCCGTTATGTTCCCACACTTTGAATACATGTCAGTAAGTGCATTGCCCACGCTGACGTCCGACTCTAACGCATGTCGGAAAACATGGGCATGGATTTGCATGCCATGTTCCAGAACTGCAAGGATAGAGCAGGCCTTAAGCACACTGGTAATGGTAACCTGGTCTGCCATTATAGCTCTGTGTTGCATTAGATAAAACAATTCCAGAGCCTCCTGGCCATACCCATTTTGGGCATATCCAGCAATGATTACATTCCATGAAATGGCATCTCGTTCAGGCATTTGGTCAAACACCCGGCCAGCATATTCAAGGTTTTGACATTTGGCATAAGTATCGACAAGAGCACTACCCACAATTACATCTAACTCATATCCAGATTTAACAATATGGGCGTGGACATGTTCAGCTTGTTGCAATGACTCTAGGCTAGCACATGCCCTTAGAACACTACCAAATGTAAACTCATTAGCACCCACACCAACCCGTTGCATTTCACAAAACAAACAAATGGCTTCATCCCCTCGCTCTTGTTGAGCATATCCTGCGATCATTGCAGTCCATGACACCAAATTTCGGTCAGGCATTTTGCCAAACACTTTGAGCGCAGACTCCAAACATTGGCATTTTGCATACATATTTATCAGATGATTTTGTACAAAAATGTTTACTTCAAAACCAGATTTGAATATGTGGGCATGAACCTGGATCCCCTCTTTGATGGCTTTCATTCTCACACAAGCCTGCAATAGACCAGAATACATAAATGAATCTAAATTGTCCAATCTATGCAAAATTTTCAGAGCTGCATCCAATCTCCTCTCCTTGCAGAGTGCCATAAAATTTTCACTAGTGCAACTATACCCATGGTGAATTCTGGATCCTCTGATTTGTATGGTTTCAAAAAAATTGGGCATGAAGGCAATACGAATCTGGTTAAGGTTATTTCTAACGTAGAAACGTTTCTGATCGCATGGTTTTAAAGCTTTCAACGTATGGACGATGAAATGATGAAGTCTGTGCATACCTGGGCAGTAATGTCTTTGCCTTTGCCAATTCATGGCGGACTGCCATAAGGGGACTTCATGCTGCTAGCTCAATGTAACCTGTTCAGCAAAATTGGTTTCGTAATATGCAGTGGCACATAATATAAACCAGCAAGTTTTTTTCTTATGAAAAAACGGTTCAGAGAATCTTCGTGGCATCTCAGTTCTAATATTCGTGGTGAAGCGATGTGAATGTGGGGTATCTGGAGTCTCGGTTATAACGGAATTGTACATTTCTGGTTTGAAGACTATTTATAACATACTGGAGTGATGTCTAATGGTTGTAATCACTTTTAAACAAAAATAACTGTAAATATATTTTAATTTTATGTTTAAAAATTTTGTTTATAAATAATCTATCAAGAGTAAAAAATATTTTTTCTTAAATATAAAAAACTTTAAATCTTTTTAAAATGGTCTATTTCACTAATATAAAGTATTTATCATTTCAACTTTCAACCAAATACACATATATAAATAGTTTATTTATGTCACTCATAAATATTGTGTTATTCAACCATTCAACCCATTATGTTCAATAAATGACACTCAGCTTATTAAATTCAATAAATGACACCCAACCTATTAAATTTCTCATTCAAACAGATTATATCAAAGCACATGGATCAACCATAACAAATTCTCAGCCATTGTATCATATCCAAATCACACATTCAAAATTGAGATATTGCAATCCATGTCAATCCTTGCTACCAATCAAATTCAAGTGCAAAAAACTATAAGAGAAGTTCAACCCTTGTTGAAATTGCATTTGTAACATCCAAACTATTCACCAGCGCTCGAAGCATACCATCAAAACACATTTCACAGAGACATACCATGAAAACACATTTCATAGTATATTCAGGTTATTTATTCAATTTTTGCACAGTTTAATTAGGGTAATTATCACAATTTTGTTTTTAGTTTCTAATAATGGTGGATCTTTGTCCAAACTAATTGAAGCTTACCATTATTTATTTCAAATTTACATACTGATGAATCTTTGGTCTAAGTCATTTCCTCTTACTTCTCTTCTTGTTCTTATTGTTCATTGAATTTAAAAAGAATACAGAGATGAACAAGTGTTCTAAAGTATCCAAAGAAAACAATCAACATTGATCTCCTATGATTTTTATAAACAAACAAATGACTACTATCAGCAACCGAATTAGAAATTTCGCTTCAAATTTCAGACCTCAACATACTATTAGCATTGTGTCACACTATTATTGATAATTATCTTGCCAATACCACTGCAGTTCATATTGATCAATACCATTTGCAAATGATCATGCTTGAAGAACATAAATATGATATTTTAAAGTATCCAAAGAAAACAATCAACATTGATCTCCTATGACTGTTATAAACAAATGAATGACTACTATGAACAACTGAATTAGAAATTTTACTTCAAATTTCATACCTCAACATACTATTAACATTGTGTCACACTATTATTGATATTTTTCTTTCCAATACCACTGCAGTTCATATTGATCAATACCATTTGCAAATGATCATGCTTGAAGAACATAAATATGATATATCTAATGGAGTGGTGGATGTTACTTTGTGAACCACATAATTGAAACAAATTCTCACCACAACTAGTTATCGACTTGCAACAAGGAACCATACTGCATAACTGAAGTCCGAAATATTTGTTGGGATGTAGTGTATAATCATTTAATAGGGTTACCAGCATGTTATATCTTGCAAAATATATCAAGATTCTAAAATCATCAGATAGTTTAAACTTGTTTTTATCTGAGTAGATAAAGTGGTTGCATTCTGATATTTATCTCATTTAGGTTTTTTTTTTTTTTTTTGGTTCTAAAGTTCTTTACTTTTATACTTGTTAGGATGTGTTGGTGGAAACTACTCTTAGACAACATGTTTTCCACTACAATACTTTTGCAATAACAATATTTTTGGAAAACTCCTTAGAACTATTTCCTAGCCACTTATTTTCTTTTGTTGTGCATTGGAAATATTTCTTTACCATGTTTAGAAAAATGACTAAAGAGGACTGGTCTAAAATTAGTTTAAGATTTGTTCCAAATCTTGCAAAATAACTATTAAAAATGTGATATTATCCTTTGTAAGGGGTGTCCAAAATTTTCTGCTTGTATAGATCTTTAAAAAGACACCTAACTTTACAAAACATGAGAAGACCTAAAGTTAATAAAGGGCATTCCTACTTATTGTTTTCTTCAACATGTGAACTAATAGACATTCTGATTTTGGAGATGGTTGACTGAGGGCTCATAGATAGATTTGAAACTTGTTGATGTAGAACACAAAACTCAGCCTCTTGTGATCCAGATTTATGCAGGAACGCAACAGAATACAGAAATAATCATAAACATAGAGATGCAGTGGAAATAATGCGTCATTTCATTAATATCAAATAACAGAAATATGCTTACAGACATAATGGAAATAAAATAGCTAGGGTGCTAGTAGCGAATCTCTGAGAAGAGATGTGGTGGCTACAGACCTCTGAACTGTGTTACAATGAGGCTCAAGGGCCTATTTATTATTGAGAAACAATGAAAAAATTGAAACGTCAAAAAACCTAACTCTAGGAGATGAAGCGCCAAAATTGTGGGCCCCGTTTGGGTAAATTGGTGTTTCAACTTCTCGGGGATGTAACTTTGGCATCCGATCTCCGTTTGACGCGCTCAATAGCTCGTTAGAAAGATCTATGACCCATGTTGCTCCCCATTTTCCCAAAAAGCGTCGTTTAAGGCCTCAAAATGTTGAAAATGCAGCAAGATGATGGAGCTTAGTGAAATGAAGTCGCCTTCACTAAGTGGGCCCGCAGGCAAATTCTGGCACAAAGTCTATTTTTAGACTATGTCTATTTTTAGACATATGGAGCATGGTTCGGGGATTCCGCTGAGATTCTTGGAGCATTGGTCATGTTGGTAAAAATAGATGAGACTCTATTTTTTAGGTCGAAGAGGTCGAAGGCTATTTTTAGACTGCCTCTCCTAAAAATATGGAAGTCAAATATTATTTACCCTTAATAATATTTGGACTATAAACAACAGTTTACTCTCTTGGAGCACTTCAGTTTGAGCTATGGATGTGGCACATGCAACTGCCAGAAGGAAATACGCTTTTCCTATGGGGTATTGAGCTCATGCATGGTTGACTTCGGTTAGGACTTCAGTGGCAGAAGTTTGGTAGAGTTAATGAGACAGATAGTGGAGTTGTGTTCTGTTTATTTTAGTTGAACTAGTTGAGATTAGTTTAACTAGCTAATCAATTAGTTATGAGTGGAGTGAACTAAATATTATTTAATTCATTAATTAGTAACTCATTATTCAACTCAAGAACACATCAGTTCACTACAGTGCATGATCAGTTCAGTGGAGACCAGTGAAAGAGGTAGATGAAAGGGTGGAGTTAGCTATCAGTGGCGACATCAGTTGTGCATGAGATTTGCACCACACTTGGAGGATTTGTCCATGACAATTGCGCAGTCAAGCCAAGGAGATTTTAACCTTGGATCTCTATATAGACAGGCCTAGATTGCGCAATAGAGGCAAGGCAATTGGCGGTGAGTTTTGAACCAATAACCTGTTCAAAACTGAGCTAGATTGTGTGTAACTGTATGAGAAAGTACTGAGTACTTGTGAGGAGTATTGTACTTAGTTTGTTACTTGATTTCTCCATTATAATATACACAATAGCTGCGGGGTTTTCAGCTATAAGCTTTCCCCATACATAATGTGTTAATGTGTATGATGATTTGATGTGCTATCGCTTGGTTTTAATTCTGCATGTATGATGATCTGAGTGGAAGAGATTATGTGTTGCATATAAATTCGAATTGTATGTGATCAGGATAGTCTCGGTGAATAATTAATTATTATTCAACAAATTTCTACATGTTATCGAAGCTATTGAAGCAGAGATTGATCATCACAGTGATTACAAAATTATTTCGGTAGACAGAGTCTGCATGCGGGCCAGGTAGCCTCCGGATTCATCTTTCTTCGGAAAGCGAAAGGTCTGGTAAATGCCCCTTGCAGTCGATCTCTGTGCTAGAAATAATTTTTTCTCACAGATCTAGAGCAGCTGAGCTTTGAGGTGGAATTTGAAATTTTGCAGCAGTTTTGTTTTCTTGGTGCCGGTGTTGAAAATGTCTTTCAACGGTTTGCGACTCGAATATGCTCTTGAAGGCAGTTTGAATTATGTTGCATGGAAGGATCGCATGGAAGCAGTATTAGAAGATAATGGTCTCAAGGAGTTCGTAGATACGGATGTCCAAAATCCCACTGATCCTGCTGAAGTCGATGCATGGCAAAAGAAGATGGCGAAGTGTCGAAGGATCCTGTTGGAGGGCGTCAAGGATCATATTGTATCCAGCCTGCATGGAAAGGCTACTCCATATTTAATGTGGAAAGCCTTGACGGATCTATTCCAGAGTAAGAGCAACCAAAGGAAGCTGGCGCTCAAAGATAAGCTCAGGAACATCAAGATGGAGAAGGGCGACAGTATCGCCAAATACCTCACGAAGTTCACTCAATGCAGAGATGAGCCGGGAAGTGTGGGGGTGACTGTCGAAGACGAGGACATGGTCGACCTGGCTCTCCTTGGTCTTCCGAAGGCTTGGCACTCATATCAAGATAGTGTCAATGGTCAGGAGAAGTTGTCGGGATGGGAGCGCCTTTGGGCGGATCTCATGCAGGAGGAGATAAGGAGGACTACTCGAGATGGATCTTCATCAAAGGGAGCCGATGAAGAAAACTGCGCTTTGGTGTCCAAAGCTAAGAAAGGGAAGGGTAAGAAAACCTCTCATTCTGGAGCTAAGGGCAAGAAGCAGGATATGGCGAAAGTGAAATGTTTTCACTGCCATGATCACGGACATTATGCTACCACTTGTCCAAAGAAGAAGAAGAACAAGCAAGCGGGAAGATCTGCAGATGGAGAAGCTTTGGCTTCACAGTTCGAGCTTGACTTTTCACTGATTGCATGCTTGGTTTCAAGTGTGATGGGATCGGTGTGGTTCTTGGACAGCGGTGCGTCATTCCATATGACGGGAGATCGGGATTTGTTCTCAGATCTGGAGGACAAAGATTTGGGTGTGCACATCGAGATGGGCGATGATGGTAGATACAGTGCGACTGGTATCGATACCATACCAGTCAGAGGGAGTCTGGTAAACCCTTTGTACTGAAGGATGTCATGCATGTACCTGGATTGAAGAAGAACTTGCTCTCTATGGCGATGTTGGAGGATAAGGGGTATGATGTGGGTCTTCAGCGAAGGAAAAGCCTTCCTGCGCAGTAAGACTACTGGAGAGACCCGGAAGATAGGGGTTCGAACCAAGAACCTTTATCAGTTGCAGGTAGATGGCTGCGCAGCTATGGCATGCAAAGTGGGAGAAGTGGTGAGCCGGGATGATGAGGGCGAACTGTGGCACAGGAGATTGGGCCACCTTCACCATGGAGCTTTGAAGATCCTGCAGCAGATTTCTACTGGGCTTCCTAAGGGCACTCTTGCGCAGTCAGATCAGTGCAAGGGGTGTACTTTAGGGAAGTATGTGAAAGCCACCTTCCACGAGAAGGATAGTCGCGCCACGACGATCCTTGAGAGAGTTCACACAGACGTGTGTGGTCCTTTCTCAGTTGCTTCGACAGCAAAGCACGGGTATTATGTGATCTTTGTTGATGATTTCTCTCGAAAGTGCTGGATCTTCTTCATGCAGAAGAAGAGCGATACATTCGCGAAGTTCTGTGAGTTTAAAGCACTGGTCGAGAAGGAGTCGGGGAAGAAGGTGATTGCTCTAAGGGGTGATAACGGTGGTGAATTCATCTCGGCTGAATTCAAGGAGTTCTGCAGCGCAGAAGGGATTCGGAGAGAGCTCATCGCACCCCATAACCCACAGCAGAACGGGGTGGCTGAGCGGAAGAACAAAACGATCGTGGGTGTTGCACGAGCGATGTTGCATGATCAGGGCCTACCCCTTCACTTGTGGGCTGAGGCATGCAATACAACAGTGTATGTGCAGAACCGTTGTCCTCACAAGGTTCTTGGCATGAGTACACCGGAGAAGGCTTATTCTGGCAAGAGGCCTGATATTTCCCATTTGCGGATTTTTGGTTCTCCTGTCTACATGCATGTGACGAAGGATGCGAGAAGGAAGCTGGATCCAACTGCTGAGGTTGGAATATTTGTGGGGTGCACTGATACACCTCACAACTACCGGGTGTATTTGTCAGACAGTCGAAAGACTGTTGTGCGACGGGATATAAAATTTCAGGAGGAGAAAGCCATGCGGTGTTCGCTTGAGAGGGAGCTACACTTGCATGCAGATGAGGAGCTGTTAGTTCCTAAGGAGGAGCTTCCGGATGTGGATCAGCCACAAGAGGAGGTTCAGGAGGTGGAAGAAACCACCCAGGCAGCGCCAACCATCAGAGGGCGCATGCGCACTACAGAAGCTGAGCGACTGGCTCAGGATGCAGAGAAGGTTGTAGGACCACCTACAGCACAGCGCAGACAGAGACAGTCACCGGATCAGTACACTGGATACATGGCTCTTGTGATTCAATGTGTTGTGACGGAGCCATCCTCTTTTGAGGAAGCTGTGGAGGAACCCGCATGGGTTGATGCCATGATCGAAGAATATGATTCAATCATCAGGAACAGTGCATGGGAGATTGTCCCAAGACCGGTTGGGAAATCAGTTGTAGGTTCGCGATGGATCTACAAGGTGAAGCAGGCGGCTGGCGGGAGTGTGGAGAAGTACAAGGCGAGATTTGTCGCCCGTGGCTTCTCACAGATCGAGGGGATTGACTATGAGGAGACTTTTGCACCTGTCGCAAGGTACTCTTCCATACGGACGATCCTTGCTCTCTCAGCGCAGATGGGGTGGCACATTCATCGGATGGATGTGAAGACTGCGTTCCTCAATGGAGTTATTGAGGAGGAGGTGTACATAGAGCAGCCTGAAGGTTTTGAGATCTTCAGCAGTGAGTCGCATGTGTGCCGACTCAAGAGAGCACTGTACGGACTGAAGCAAGCACCTCGTGCTTGGTACACTCGGATAGACAGCTACTTCACCGGGCTTGGATTCTCCAAGAGTGAGGCGGATCCTAACCTGTACCAGATTGTGGTGGAGGGGAAGCTGTTGATCATCGTACTGTATGTAGATGATCTAATTTTACTGGCGATGAGCAGTTGATACTTTCATGCAAGGAGGATCTTGCACGAGAGTTTGAGATGAAGGACTTGGGCATCCTTCATTATTTCTTGGGATTGGAGATTTGGCAGCGCAGCGGAGGACTGTTTGTTTCTCAGGGCAAGTATGCCCGGGAGATTTTGGAGAGGTTCAACATGCAAGGCTGCAAGCCTGTTGACACTCCTCTTCCTGGTGGTTGGAGGAAGGAGGATGCTACTTCAGCGGAGGTAGTGGATACCACTGTCTATCGACAGTTGGTGGGGTCGCTTATGTATCTGGTCAATACACGACCCGATATATGCTATGCAGTTAACCAGCTTTCGCAAGCTATGGTTAAGCCTACCAAGCTCTTTTGGAAGGCGGGCAAGCATGTATTGCGCTATATCAGAGGCACATCGGGATATGGTCCATGGTACAGACAGGAGGATGGAGTGAAGCTTTCTGGTTTCACTGATGCAGATTGGGCAGGGAGCCCAACAGACCGGAAGAGCACTTCTGGAGGAGTTTTCGGCATTGGGTCGACAGCAGTTTCCTGGTACAGCAGGAAGCAGAGATCCGTGGCACTCAGTTCAGCAGAGGCCGAGTACATGGCAGCAAGTTTGGCTGCATGCGAGGCTATTTGGATGAGGAAGATCCTCGCAGGTTTGTTCGGGTTGCATTTGGAGCCTACAGTGATCTACTGTGATAACCAGAGCTGCATCAAGCTCTCGGCTAATCCAGTATTTCATGATAGGTCCAAACATATCGACATCAGGTACCATCATATCAGAGATTGTGTTCGGCGGAGAATCATGATGCTTTCATATGTTCCCACGGAGGATCAGGATGCCGACATCCTGACGAAGGCGCTCACCAGGAGCAAGTTCGAATTCCACAGAGGCAGGATAGGGATTGCAGATAATCCATATCTTGCGGAGAGGGAGTGTTGAGAATGCAGCAAGATGATGGAGCTTAGTGAAATGAAGTCGCCTTCACTAAGTGGGCCCGCAGGCAAATTCTGGCGCAAAGTCTATTTTTAGACTATGTCTATTTTTAGACATATGGAGCATGGTTCGGGGATTCCAGTTTGAGATTCTTGGAGCATTTGTCATGTTGGTAAAAATAGACGAGACTCTATTTTTTAGGTCGAAGAGGTCGAAGTCTATTTTTAGACTGCCTCTCCTAAAAATAGGGAAGTCAAATATTATTTACCCTTAATAATATTTGGACTCTAAACAGCAGTTTACTCTCTTGGAGCACTTCAATTTGAGCTACGGATGTGGCACATGCAACTGCCAGAAGGAAATACACTTTTCTTATGGGGTATTGAGCTCATGCATGGTTGACTTCAGTTAGGACTTCAGTGGCAGAAGTTTGGTGGAGTTAATGAGACAGATAGTGGAGTTCTGTTCTGTTTATTTTAGTTGAACTAGTTGAGATTAGTTTAACTAGCTAATCAATTAGTTATGAGTGGAGTGAATTAAATATTATTTAATTCATTAATTAGTAACTCATTATTCAACTCAAGAACACATCGGTTCACTACAGTGCATGATCAGTTCAGTGGAGACCAGTGAAAGAGGTAGATGAAAGGGTGGAGTTAGCTATCAGTGGCGACATCAGTTGTGCATGAGATTTGCACCACACTTGGAGGATTTTTCCATGACAATTGCGCAGTCAAGCCAAGGAGATTCAAACCTTGGATCTCTATATAGACAGGCCTGGATTGCGCAATAGAGGCAAGGCAATTGGCGGTGAGTTTTGAACCAGTAACCTGTTCAAAACTGAGCTAGATTGTGGGTAACTGTATGAGAAAGGACTGAGTACTTGTGAGGAGTATTGTATTGAGTTTGTTACTTGATTTCTCCATTATAATATACACAATAGCTGCGGGGTTTTCAGCTATAAGCTTTCCCCATACATACTGTGTTAATGTGTATGATGATTTGATGTGTTATCTCTTGATTTTAATTCCGCATGTATGATGATCTGAGTGGAAGAGATTATGTGTTGCATATAAATTCGAATTGTATGTGATCAGGATAGTCTCGCTGAATAATTAATTATTATTCAGCAAATTTCTACACAAAATGGCTCCGAAAGTTCAGGACCCGAAAAATTGCTATAAATAAGAAGTTGTGTTGCAACTTAAAAACTGAACAAATTGATGGTGAGGGTTCAAATGGAATAGGTGGGTGGGCACCAATATCCACCTGGATCATTAAGACCCCAAAACAGATTTGGGAGTGCAGAACCCGAAAACCTGATAAAAATAGTAAGTGGTGCTGAATGTGAAAAGCTGCAAGAATTGATGGTGTGGGTCCAAATGGATTAGGTGGGTGGATCATTCCTTCCTCCTTAGGAAGCAATGGTCCCCATTGCGTTGAGATCATCCCTGAGATGAAGCAAATTTTGTTGAACTGGGTATCATGGACCTGTGGCTAGACACGTTGGATGCATTTAGTAAATTTGGTTTCTTTATCAGCTTCAGACAGTACATGTGTGGATTCTGTATGTGTATTTGCAGGAGGTATTGTTGAAAATGCAACAAGATGATGGAGCTTAGTGAAATGAAGTCGCCTTCACTAAGTGGGCCCGCAGGCTATTTTTGGCGCAAAGTCTATTTTTAGACTATGTCTATTTTTAGACATATGGAGCATGGTCTAGGAGTTGCAGTATGCTATTCTTGGATGATTGGTCGAGTTGGTAAAAATAGATGGACCTCTATTTTTAGACATACAAGTCGAAGTCTATTTTTAGACTGCCTGTCTAAAAATAGGTCAGTCAAATATTATTAGCCCCTAATAATATTTGGACTCTAAACTTCAGTTTATTCTCTTACAGCACTTCAGTTGGAGCTACGGATGTGGCTCATGCATCTAACAGAAGGAATTATGCTATTCCTTGGGTTTTGGTGAGCTCATGCATGGTTGACTTCAGTTAGGACTTCAGTGGCAGAGTTTGGTGGAGTTGATGAGACAGTTGGTGGAGTTGTGTTCGGTTTAACTTAGTTGAACTAGTTGTGATTAGTTTAACTAGCTAATCAACTAGTGATGAGTGGAGTGAATTAAATATTATTTAATTCACTAAATATTAACTCATTATTCAACTCAAGAACACATCAGTTCACTACAATGCATGGACAGTTCAGTGGAGACCAGTGGAAGAGGTAGATGAAAGGGTGAGTTTGCTATTAGTTGCGACAGCAGTTGTGCATGAGATTTGCACAAGCATTGGAGGAGATTGCCAATGATGATTGCGCAGTTGAAGCCAAGGAGATTCAAACTTGGATCTCTCATTGAACCAACTTGGATTGCGCAATAGAGGCAGGCAATTAGTGGATGAGTTTTGAACCTGTGACTTGTTCAAAACCAAGCTAGTTTGTGTGTAACTTTTGGAGACAGTACTGAGTAATCGTGAGGAGTATTGTACTGAGATTGTTACATGTTTCTCTTCTATTATAATATACAAATAGCTGGAGGTTTTCAGCTATAAGCTTTCCCCATTACATATTGTGTTTATGTGCGCATGCGACTGTTTCTATTTCCGCAAATTGATGATTGATTGTAGAAGAGGTTATGTGTTATACATGAATTCAAATTAATGTATGATCAGGATAATTTCAGTGGATAAATCTTCATTATTCAGCAAATTTCTACATGGTATCAAAGCGAATTGATCATCGGGATCTATTGTAGTGATTACAATATTATTTCGGTAGACAGAGTCTGTAACGGGCCAGGTAGCCTCTGGATCCATCCTTTCTCTGAAAGGTGATATATCCAGTAAATGCCCTTACAGTCGATCTCTGTGCTAGAAATAATTTGTTCTCACAGATCCAGAAGCAGTTGAGTTTTTGAGTTTGGAATTCAAATTTTGCAGCAGTTTGTTTTCTTGGTGCCGGAGTTGAAATTGTCTTTCAACGGTTTGTGACTCGAATATGCTCTTGAAGGCAGTTCAAATTATGTTGCATGGAAAGATCAGATGGAGGCAGTATTAGAAGATAATGGGCTGAAGGAGTTTGTAGATACGAATGTTCAAAAGCCCACTGATCCTGCTGAAGTCGAGGCTTGGCAAAAGAAGATGGCGAAATGTTGAAGGATTCTGTTGGAGGGCGTGAAGGATCACATTGTATCCAGCCTGCATGGAAAAGCTTCTCCATATTTGATGTGGAAAGCATTGACAGATCTATTCCAGAGTAAGAGCGACCAAAGGAAGCTGGCGCTCAAGGATAAGCTCAGAAACATTAAGATGGAGAAAGGCGACAGTATCGCCAAATACCTCACGAAGTTCACTCAATGCAGATGTGAGCTGGGAAGTGTCGGGGTGACTGTCGAAGAAGAGGAAATGGTAGACTTGGCTCTCCTTGGTCTTTTGAAGGCTTGGCATTCCTATCAAGACTCTGTCAATGGTCGGGAGAAGTTGCCGGGATGGGAGCGACTTTGGGCGGATCTCATGCAAGAGGAGATAAGGAGGACTACCAGGGACAAATCTTCATCAAAGGTATCTGATGAAGAAAATTGCGCTTTGGCTGCCAAAGCAAAGAAGGGGAAGAGCAAGAAAGCTTCTCAGTCTGGTGCGAAAGGCAAGAAGCAAGACATGTCCAAGGTGAAGTGTTTTCACTGTCACCAGCACGGACACTATGCCACAAATTGTCCGAAGAAGAAGAAAAATAAGAAGGTCGCTCTATCCGTACGGAGAGGCATTGGCTTCTCAATTCGACCGGGATTTTTCATTTCCACTGCCATGCTTGGTTTCAAGTGTGATGGGACCGGTGTGGTTCTTGGACAGCGGTGCGTCATTTCATATGACGGGAGATCGGGATTTGTTCTCAGATCTGGAGGACAAAGATTTGGGTGTGCACATCGAGATGGGCGATGATGGTAGATACAGTGCGACCGGTATCGGTACCATTTCCTTTGAGAAGGAGTCTGGTAAACCCTTCGTATTGAAGGAAGTATTGCATGTTCCAGGATTAATGAAGAATCTGATCTCTGTGGCGATGTTGGAAGACAAGGGGTATGATGTGTTCTTCAGCGAAGGAAAAGCCTTCCTGCGCAGTAAGACAACTGGAGAGACCCGAAAGATAGGGGTTCGAGTCAAGAACATTTATCAATTGCAAGTAGATGGTTGCGCAGCAATGGCATGCAAGGCGGGAGAAGTGGTGAGCCGGGATGATGAGGGCGAACTGTGGCACAGGAGATTGGGCCACCTTCACCACGGAGCTTTGAAGATCCTGCAGCAGATTTCTACTGGGCTTCCTAAGGGCACCCTTGCGCAGTCAGATCAGTGCAAGGGGTGTACTTTAGGGAAGTTTGTGAAAGCCACCTTTCACGAGAAGGATAGTCGCATCACGACGATCCTTGAGAGAGTTCACATAGACGTGTGTGGTCCTTTCTCTGTAGCTTCGACAGCAAAGCACAAGTACTATGTGATCTTTGTTGATGATATCTCTCAGAAGTGCTGGATCTTATTCATGCAGAAGAAGAGCGAGACATTTTCAAAGTTCTGTGAATTCAAGGCGTTGGTTGAGAAGGAATCGGGGAAGCATGTGAAGGCTCTTAGGAGCGACAATGGTGGTGAATTCATCTTGGCTGAATTCAAGGACTTTTGCAGCGCAGAAGGGATTCGGAGAGAGCTCATCGCACCCCATAACCCACAGCAGAACGGGGTGGCTGAGCGGAAGAACAGAATGATCGTGGGTGTTGCACGGGCGATGTTGCATGATCAGGGCCTACCCCTTCACTTGTGGGCTGAGGCATGCAATACAACAATATATGTGCAGAACCATTGTCCTCATAAGATACTTGGCATGAGTACACCGAAGGAGGCGTTTTCTGGCAAGAGGCCTGATATTTCTCATCTGAGAATTTTTGGCTCACCTGTCTACATGCATGTGACGAAGGATGCCAGAAAGAAGCTGGATCCGACCGCAGAGGTTGGAATATTTGTGGGGTACACTGATACACCTCACAACTATCAGGTGTATTTGCCAGATAGTCGCAAGACTGTTGTGCGACGGGATATCAAGTTTCAAGAGGAGAAAGCCATGCATTGTTCGCTTGAGAGGGAGCCACACTTGCATGCAGATGAGGAGCTATTAGTTCCTAAGGAGGAGCTTCCGGATGTGGATCAGCCACAAGAGGAAGTTCATGAGGTGGAAGAAACCACCCATGCAACGCCAACCATCAGAGGGCGCAAGCGCACTACAGAAGCTGAGCGACTGGCTCAAGATGCAGAGAAGGTTGTAGGACCACCTACAGCACAGCGCAGACAGAGACAGTCACCGGATCGGTACACTGGATACATGGCTCTTATGAGTCAATGTGTCGTGACAGAGCCATCCTATTTTGAGGAAGCTATGGAGGAACCCACATGG
This sequence comes from Pinus albicaulis, assembly GCA_034641835.2. Lineage (NCBI taxonomy): Eukaryota > Viridiplantae > Streptophyta > Pinopsida > Pinales > Pinaceae > Pinus > Pinus albicaulis. The sequence continues at coordinate 959,208,043 of CM076581.1, read as the reverse complement.
GTAGATGCCATGATCGAAGAATATGATTCGATCGTTAGAAACAGTGCATGGGAGATTGTCCCAAGATCGGAAGGGAAATCAGTGGTGGGTTCGCGATGGATCTACAAAGTGAAGCAGGCAGCTAACGGGAGTGTGGAGAAGCACAAGGCAAGATTTGTTTCCCATGGCTTCGCACAGATCTAGGGGATCGATTATGAGGAGACCTTTGCACCTGTCGCAAGGTACTCTTCCATACGGACGATCCTAGCTCTCTCAGCGCAAATGGGATGGCACATCCATCAGATGGATGTGAAGACTGCGTTCCTCAACGGAGTCATTAAGGAGGAGGTGTACATAGAGCAGCCTGAAGGTTTCGAGATCTTCAGCAGTGAGTCGCATGTTTGCCGACTCAAGAGAGCACTGTACGGGCTGAAGCAAGCACCTCGTGCTTGGTACACACGGATATACAGTTATTTCACCGGGCTTGGATTCTCCAAGAGTGAGGCGGATCCTAACCTGTACCAGATTGTGGTGGAGGGGAAGCTGTTGATCATTGTACTGTATGTAGATGATCTGATTTTGACGGGAGATGAGCCGTTGATACTTTCATGCAAGGAGGATCTTGCACAAGAGTTTGAGATGAAGGACTTGGGCATCCTTCATTATTTCCTGGGATTGGAGATTTGGCAGCGCAGTGGAGGACTGTTTGTTTCTCAGGGCAAGTATGCCCGGGAGATTCTGGAGAGGTTCAACATGCATGGTTGCAAGCCTGTTGACACTCCTCTTCCTGGTGGTTGGAGGAAGGAGGATGCTACTTCAACGGAGGTAGTGGATGCCACTGTCTATCGACAGTTGGTGGGGTCGCTTATGTATTTGGTCAATACACGACCCGATATATGCTATGCTGTTAACCAGCTTTCGCAAGCTATGGTTAAGCCTACCAAGCTCTTTTGGAAGGCAGGCAAGCATGTATTGCGCTATATTAGAGGCACATCGGGATATGGTCTATGGTACAGATAGGAGGATGGAGCGAAGCTTTCTGGCTTCATTGATGCAGATTGGGCAGGGAGCCCAACGGACCGGAAGAGCACATCTGGAGGAGTTTTCAGCATTGGGTCGACAGCAGTTTCCTGGTACAGCAGGAAGCAGAGATCCATGGCACTCAGTTCAGCAGAGGCCGAGTACATGGCAGCAAGCTTAGCTGCATGCGAGGCTATTTGGATGAGGAAGATCCTCGTTGGATTGTTCGGGTTGCATTTGGAGCCTACAGTGATTTATTGTGATAACCAGAGTTGCATTAAACTCTCGGCTAATCCAGTATTCCATGATAGATCCAAACACATCGACATCAGGTACCATCATATCAGAGATTGTGTTCAGCGGAGAATCATGATGCTTTCATATGTTCCCACGGAGGATCAGGATGCCGACATCCCGACGAAGGCGCTCACCAGGAGCAAGTTCGAATTCCACAGAGGCAGGATAGGGGTTGCAGATAATCCATATCTTGCTGAGAGGGAGTGTTGAAAATGCAGCAAGATGATGGAGCTTAGTGAAATGAAGTCGCTTTCACTAAGTGGGCCCGCAGGCAAATTCTGGCGCAAAGTCTATTTTTAGACTATGTCTATTTTTAAGACATATGGAGCATGGTCCAGGGGTTGCAGTATGTTATTATTGGAGTATTGGTCATGTTGGTAAAAATAGATGGACCTCTTTTTGGACCTATAGGTCGAAGTCTATTTTTAGACTGCCTATCCTAAAAATAGGGAAGTCAAATATTATTTACCCTTAATAATATTTGGACTCTAAACTTCAGTTTACTCTCATGGAGCACTTCAGTTCAAGCTATAGAAGTGGCTCATGCATCTGACAGAGGAATTACACTATTCCTAGGGGTTTGGTGAGCTCATGCATGGTTGACTTCAGTTAGGACTTCAGTGGCAGAAGTTTGGTGGAGTTGATGAGACAGTTGGTGGAGTTGTGTTCGGTTTAACTTAGTTGAACTAGCTGAGATTAGTTTAACTAGCTAATCAACTAGTAATGAGTGGAGTGAATTAAATATTATTTAATTCACTAATTATTAACTCATTATTCAACTCAAGAACACATCAGTTCACTACAGTGCATGGAAAGTTCAGTGGAGACCAATGGAAGAGGTAGATGAAAGGGTGAGTTTGCTATTAGTTGCGATAGCAGTTGTGCATGAGATTTTCACAAGCATTGGAGGAGATTGCCAATGATGATTGCACAGTTGGAGCCAGTGAGATTCGAACTTGGATCTCTCATTAGACCAGCCTTGATTGCGCAATAGAGGCAGGTAATTAGTGGATGAGTTTTGAACCTGTGACTTGTTCAAAACCAAGCTAGTTTGTGTGTAACTTTTGGAGACAGTACTGAGTACTTGTGAGGAGTATTGTACTGAGATTGTTACATGTTTCTCTTCTATTATAATATACAAATAGCTGGGGGTTTTCAGCTATAAGCTTTCCCCATTACATATTGTGTTTATGTGCGCATGCGACTGTTTCTATTTCCGCAAATCGATGATTGATTGTAGAAGAGGTTATGTGTTATACAGGAATTTGAATTAATGTATGATCAGGATAATCTCAGTGGATAAATCTTCATTATTCAGCAAATTTCTACAGGTATGGCAACATTAGGCGGCAGTGCATTGGGGGTCAAATCAATGGAGTGCTTGTCCTGAAAGTGTAGAGGAACCTCTGTGAGTGGGGAGAAAATGTCCTTTTATTCCTCCATGAATTTGTCCATCTGCTGCAGCCGTGTAGGGGAGCCCTGTTTCGAGGTTGTGGCCACAATATTCTTCTTTCCCTGTGAGCGAGTTGTAAGGAAAATGAATTTCCTGGTTTGGGAAACAATCTTACTGCGTTGTTTTGCAATAGTCAAAGTGATGACAAGAGGCGATACTACCTCCGATATCCTGTACAAGTTATTTCCCAAAGTAATAATAACAGCATGAGGCCTAGACTCATACACATCATGTTGCCTCCACAAGTATGGTTGGCCCAATAATACATCAGCTACATCAAGAGGAGCAACATCACATAATACCTCATCCGTGAATGGCTTGACGTTGTACGGAAGGCGGCACTGTTGGCGGATGCAGATATCTCTCCCTGGGTGAAGCCACCCAATGGTATATGGCTGTAGGTGTGCTATGGTCGGTAGGCCGAGCCGCTTCATGACCTCTGCTGAAATGAGGTTCTTTTGGCTTCCACTATTGACAAGAAATTGCAGTGGAGAACCCTTCACCCACATTTTCGAATGGAAGAGGCGCTCCCTCTCCTCTAGATCCTCTCGGTCCTCCCTCTGGATCTTGGTGGTGGCAACAATGGCACTGGGATCCGCATCAATGATCTGCTTCCCTTTTTCTAGTTCTGACTCAGGATCAGAAAATGCATCTGATTCAAGTGCCTTTAGTTCGGCCACCAATGATTGTTTGGCCCGACACTTGTTTGTGTTGTGAGTGGGGCTGTTATGAAATTCACACCACTTCCATGTGTCCTTCTGTTGATTTGTGGTGTTATTCTGAGTCACACCGCTTTGGCCTTGCCCCTTGTTCTTAGGTTCGGGGACACATTTCGGATTCGCAAATCCAAAGTCTCGCTTCTTCTGCTTAAATTTATGCTCGATCTTGGCAGCATAGCGATATGCCGTGCCAAGCGATGTAATGTTGAGGAACTCCATTTCCTCCTCAATGTGTTTGTGTAGACAGTTGTGGTCGTGCACATCTTGATCCCTTTGTTGCTGCAGCATGGTCCATTGGATGTATTTGTCCTCATAGCTCCCCACGGGGTAATATTGTTCCTTGATGCCATCTCGGAACAAATTCCAAGTGGGTGTGGCCAAGAACATAGAGGATTCGCCTTCGTCCTCTTGCTCACGGTAGGTTTCCCACCAGTCTTTGACATGGGGGGGCTTTGAGGAGTGCAAAAATAATCTTTTCTCGGTCAGAGAAATCATGGACCAAGAAATACCCTTCCAGCAAATTCAACCATCTATCTACGATGTCTGCATCTATTTGGCCTTCAAATACAAGAATATCAAATTTTACCTGTACCTTGAAGGGAGTGGCACCTCTAGACTGGCTGTTGGATGTAGATGCGCCGTAGGTGGGCAGTCGTTGAAGGATCTGAGCAAAGTTATCCATCATTGCGTTCCTTTGTTTCTCGAGAGCCTCCTCGAGCAATATTTTGATAGGATCTCCTACTCCCTCGTCTTTCTTTTCTTCCTCCATGGGAGGTCGTCGGGGTTTGCGAGGTTGATCTTGCAAGGGTTCAACCAGATCGAGCCCTAACTCCTTATACCCTGACCACGTTGGGGAAATGCAAAGAAAAACAAAGAAAGAGCAGACCTCTCTGATACCACTGATCCGGATTTATGCAGGAATGCAACAAAATCCAGAAATAGCCATAAACATAGAGATGCAGCGGAAATAATGTGTCATTTCATTAATATCAAATAACAAAAATATGCTTACAGACATAATGGAAATAAAATAGCTAGGGTGCTGGTAGCAAATCTCTGAGAAGAGATGTGGTGGCTACAGACCTCTGAACTATGTTACAATGAGGCTCAAGGGCCTATTTATTATTTAGAAACAATGAAAAAACTAAAACGTCCAAAACCCTAACTCTAGGAGATGAAGTGCCAAAACTGTGGGCCCCGTTTAGGTAAATTGGTGTTTCAACTTCCCGTGGACGTAACTTTGGCATCTGATCTCCGTTTGACGCGCTCAATAGCTCGTTAGAAAGATCTATCCGAGGACTACAACTTTTGAGTGAGAAATATGGTTTATGACCCATGTTGCTTCTGTTTTCCCAAAAAGCGTTGTTTAGGGCCTCAAAACGGATCTGGAAGTTTAGGACTTGAAAAACTGCTATAAATAAATGATCTAGGTGGATATTGGTGGTCACCCGCCTATTCCACTTGGGGCCCCACCATTGTCTCTTTCATTTTTTTAGTTTCAGCACGACTTACTATTTTTAGCAGTTTTTCGAGTCCTGAACTTCCGGAGCCGTTTTGAGGCCCTAAACGACGTTTTTTTGGAAAACGGAGAGCAACATGGGTCCATGGACCGATGTTCCTTGTTCAAAATTTGTAGTCCTCAGATAGATATTTCTAATGAGGTATGGTATGCATCAAACGGAGATCATATGCCAAAGTTACGCCCCTGGGAAGTTGAAACACCAATTTACCCAAACGGGGCCCATAGTTTTGGCGCTTCATCTCCTAAGGTTAGGGTTTTGGCTGTTTAGGATTTCCCATTGTTTATAAATAATAAATAGGCCCTTGAGCCTCATTGTAACTCAGTTCAGAGGCCTGTAGCCGCCACATCTCTTCTCAGAGATAGCTACCAGCGCCCTAGCTAGTTTTATTTCCATTCTGTCTGTAAGCAAATTTCAGTTCTTTGATATTAATGAAATGAAGTGTTATTTCCGCTGCATCTATGTATTTATGGTTATGTGTTTATTCTGTTGCGTTCCTGCATAAATCCGGATCAGTGGTATCAGAGCGGTCTGATTTTTCTCGATCCTTCTTTGCATGTCCCCAACGAGGTCGAGGTATAAGGAGCTAGGGCTTGATCTGGTGGAACCTTTGCAAGATCAGCCTCGCAAACCTCGACGGACGCCCATGGGGGACGAAAAAAAAGATGAGGGAGCAGGAGATCCTATCAAAATATTGCTCGAGGAGGCCCTCGAAAGACAAAGGAACGTGATGATGGATAACTTTGCTTAGATCCTTCAACGGCTACCCACCGGCGGCGCATCTGCATCCAGCAGCCACTCTGGAGGCGCGACTCCTTTCAAGGTACAAGTAAATTTTGACATTCCCATATTTGAGGGTCAAATAGACGCAGATGCTGTAGATAAATGGTTGAATCTGTTAGAAGGATATTTCTCGGTTCATGACTTTTCAGATCGGGAGAAGATTATTTTTGCACTCCTCAAAGCTACCCCCCATGTTAAGGACTGGTGGGAAACCTACTGTGAGAACAAGGACCAGACAGAACCCTCTCTGTTCTCGGCCGTACCAACTTGGAATTCTTTCCGAGACGCCATCAAGGAACAGTACTATCCCGTGGGGAGCTATGAGGACAAGTACATACAATGGACCACGCCGCGACAACAAAGGGATCAAGATGTGCATGAGCTGACGAATCTGTTCCATACCCTACGCACAAAGTTGGGTATCAAAGATTCAGAGAAACATTTGGTGCTAAAGTATTGCAGCTATCTGCACAGATACATTAAGGAGGAAATGGAGTTCTCGACATCTCCTCGCTTGGTACGACATACCGGTATGCTGCCAAGATTGAGTAGAAATTCAAACAGAAGAAGCAAGACTTTGGATCTGCGAATCAAAAGCAAGGGAAAGGTGCTTCCAAACTGCAGAACAAAGGACAGAGCCAAGGAATGGTGACTAAAGACAACCCATCAAAGCCACAAGAAAAGAACAGCACCGCAAAGCCAAAGAAGGACACGGGAAAGTGGTGTGAGTTCCATAAGAGCTCCACTCACAACACAAGTGAGTGTCGGGCCAAGCAGTCGCTAGTGGCCGAGATGAGGGCTTCTGAGTCAGATGCATGCTCCGACTCCGAATCAGAACCCGAAAAGGGGAATGAAAAAGGGAAACAGATTATTGATGCGGAGCCCAACGCCACTGTTGCCACTACAAAGGTCCAGAAGGAGGAACCGGAAGATCCAGAGGAGGAGGAACGTCTCTTCCACTCCCAGATGTGGGTAAAGGGCTCCCCTGTACAGTTCATTGTCGACAAGGGGAGCCAAAAGAACCTCATTTCAGCAGACGCCGTGAAGCGGTTGGGCTTGCCGACCACAGCTCACCCACATCCATACACCATTGGGTGGCTTCACCAAGGACGAGATCTCCGCGTCAGCCAGCAGTGCCGCCTTCCCTATAGCATCAAGCCCTTCACGGATGAGGTATTATGTGACGTTGCTCCTATTGATGTTTATGATGTATTATTAGGACAACCATACTTGTGGAAGCATCATGCTGTGTATGAGTCTCGACCTCACGCTGTTATTGTTACTTTGGGAAATAAGTTGTACAGGATACCAGAGGTACCACCTCCTGCCGCTATCTCTTTGGTTACTGCAAAAAAATGCAGTAAGCTCATTTCCAAAACCAGGAAATTAGTTTTCCTGATGATCCGCCCCCAGGGCAAGAAGAATACTGTGGCCACGACCTCCAGACAGGGCTCCTCTGCACGACAACAACAAATGGATAAGGTTGTGGAGGAGTACGGGGACATCTTCACCTCACCCACAGGGGTTCCTCTACACTGTCAGGTCAAGCACCCGACTGATCTGACCCCAGGTGCGCCGCTACCCAATGGACCGATCTATCGACGCTCTGTTCTGGAGAATGATGAAATCAAGAGGCAGATTCAAGAGCTGTTGCAGAAAGGTCACATCAGACCAAGTTCATCACCTTGTGGGAGCGCAATCGTGTTGGTACAGAAGAAGGATGGGACGTGGAGACTTTGTATTGACTATCGGGCGCTGAACAAGATCACTGTCCGGAATAGGTACCCAATCCCACAGATTGATGACCTTCTGGACCAACTCAAAGGTGAAAAATATTTCAGCAAGATCGACCTCAAGTCTGGGTATCACCAGGTACCAATTGAACCCTCTGATGTGTGGAAGACTGCCTTCAAAGCCAAGGAAGGTCTTTTCAAATGGCTAGCCATGCCTTTCGAGTTGACGAATGCTCTCGCAACCTTCATGAGGATGATGGACGACATCTTGCGGCCATTCACCAACTCATTTGTAGTGGTGTACTTGGATGACATTCTGATCTTCAGCCAGACTTGGGAAGAGCACCTTCATCACATCCGACAAGTCCGTAACACCCAAGTGCAACACAAGTCATGTGCCAATTTGGAGAAGTGCACGTTTGGCATGACCCAGGTTCAATATCCGGGATACATTGTTGACATGGGGTGCATGTGGATCCACCAAGATCCAAAGTCATTTGGGAATGGCCACCTAACCACTATGTCGCAGCTTCACAAAATTTTCTCATCTCGCTAATTTCTACCGCAAGTTCATGCTGGGATTCTCTCATATCACTTGTCCCTTGAGTAAAGTCACCAAGGGAGGAGTCCCTTGAGTCTTTTGGTCAGAATATCAACAGAAGGCATTTGTAGAGTTGAAATATCGACTTTGTTTTTCCCCAATGCTCACATTACCAGACTTACAACAACCATTTGAGATCAATACATATGCCTCTGACTATGCTATTGGGGCGGATCTTATTCAACAGGGGCATCCAGTGGCATATCACAGTGAGACATTGTCCAACACAGTCCCCAAGTATCCCAATTATGACAAAGAAATGTATTCCATTGTGCAAGCTTGTCGACAATGGAAGCATTACATTTTGGGGAAGGAAACAATCATCCACACAGACCACTGGCCCCTGCAGTTCATACATACACAAGGGAAGTTGCAGAATGATCGCCATCAGAAGTGGTCCACATATCTGCAACAGTTTCATTTGAACATCAAGTACAAGAAGGGTAGCACCAATAATGTTGTAGACTGCCTCAGCCGACCACCGATCATGGCGCTCACCACCGTGCTCAACTCTTGTGGGCACGAGACTTCTGATTGGCCGCTTCTCTATGAGAGTGACCTAGAATTCGGCCACACTTACAAGGCACTCTTGGGGGGCACACAAGTTCCAAATTTTCACCTCCAAGATGCACTTTTATGTCACCTGGGACACCTTTGTGTTCCTTCAAGCGAGCGTGCCAAGATGATATGGGAAGCACACTACAGTTGAGTCGCTGGGCATTTCGGGGTCGAGAAAACAGTAGCAATCCTGCAGAAGTATTTCTATTGGCCAAACCTTCGAAAGGATGTCGAGAAGCACATCAGATCCTGCACTGCTTGTGCCATTGCCAAACCGACCATCAAGAAGCAAGGCCTATATACTCCACTACCTACCCGTATTCGACCTTGGGAATCCATCTCCATGGATTACATGTTGGGCCTGCCTTCTACTAAGAATGGAAATGATTGTGTTTTCGTGGTCGTTGACAGATTCTCGAAGATGGCCATTATGGCGGCTTGTAAGAAGAATATCACAGCAGAAGCCACTGCTAAACTCTTCTTTCAACGAGTGTGGCTGCACTTTGGGATCCCATAGTCTATCATATCAAATCGAGATAGCAGGTTCCTCAACACATTTTTTTTCAACCTCTGGTCAATGTTGGACACAAATCTCACCAAGTCCACAACTTTCCATCCCCAAACAGATGGCCAGACAGAGGTCGTCAACAGAATGATTGTACACATTCTGCGCATGTACAATTCAAAGCATCCACGCACATGGGATGAGAGCCTCCCCTATGTACAACATAGTTATACGGGCTCTCCACGGTTCGATTGGCCATAGCCCCCTTTCGGAGTGGGCTTGGGATTGACCACTATGTCACATTGTGTCAGCATACCATTGTATTTTGCTCGGCGATTCTGGCTCATGTCCGGTCCGAAGTTGACAAGGCAGCCAGTAGCTTCATCGAGCGCATTCAACACATCCAGCAACAGGTTCATGATATATTGGACAGAGCCAATGCCAAGTACAAGCAACACCATGATCAACACCAGGTGCCACACAACTTCCAGGTGGGCGACAAAGTATGGCTACATTTGCAGAAGGAGCACCTCACTGGACCCCACCACAAGCTTCACCCGCTCCGATACGGGCCGTACACCATCACCAAAATTTGTAGAAAAATGCCTTCAAGCTCGGTATTCCACTTTCCCTTGATGCACCCGATCTTGAAGTTGATGTGGATCGCCTTCGTCCTTACTTACACACTCTTGGACACCTGGACATTGCGGAAAACTCACATCAGCAAAGTTAAACCCGAGCGCATGGAGCAGGCCCTCCTGATTGTATCATGGACATGCAAATCAAGAACACTCGTCAACAGCAGATCCAACTGTATCGGGTTGTCAAAGCTGGCCAACTCCTGCACCAAGGAAAGTGGTTCACCAGGGACCAAGTTCAGCAGAAATTTCCTCATCTCATGGAGGAACTTAACGCAATGGGGACCATTGCTTCCTAAGGGGAGAGGAATGATCCAGGTGGATATTGGTGGTCACCCACCTATTCCACTTGGGGCTCCACCATTGTCTATTTCAGTTTTTCAGTTTCGGCACAGTTTACTATTTTTAGCAGTTTTTCGGGTCCTAAACTTCCGGAGCCGTTTTGAGGCCCTAAACGACGTTTTTTGGGAAAACGGAGGGCAACATGGGTCCGTGGACCGATGTTTCCCATTCCAAATTTGTAGTCCTCGGATAGATCTTTCTAACGAGGTATGGTACGCGTCAAACGGAGATCGTATGCCAAAGTTACGCCCCTGGGAAGTTGAAACACCAATTTATCCAAACGGGGCCCATAGTTTTGGCGCTTCATCTCCTAGGGTTAGGGTTTTGGCTGTTTAGGATTTCCCATTGTTTCTAAATGATAAATAGGCCCTCGAGCCTCATTGTAACTCAGTTCAGAGACCTGTAGCCGCCACATCTCTTCTCAGAGATAGCTACCAGCGCCCTAGCTAGTTTTATTTCCATTCTGTCTGTAAGCAAATTTCAGTTCTTTGATATTAATGAAATGAAGTGTTATTTCCACTGCATCTCTGTATTTATGGTTATATGTTGATTCTGTTGCATTCCTGCATAAATCTGGATCAGTTTAGGACCCGAAAAAATGCTATAAATAGTAAGTTGTGTTGCAACTTAAAAACTAAACGAACTGATGGTGGGGGTTCAAATGGAATAGGTGGGTGGCCACCAATATCCACCTGGATCATTAAGGCACCAAAACAGCTCCAGGAGTGCAGGACCCGAAAACCTGCTAAAAATAGTAAGTGGTGTTGAATGTGAAAAGCTACAAGAATTGATGGTGTGGGTCCAAATGGATTAGGTGGGTGGCCACCGATATCCACTTGGATCATCTTGAGTTTTCAATTTGTCTCTTCTGTTGCATTAGAATTTCTATTATAATTGTAAGCCCACTCCTATGATTTTCCTCTTGAGCATGATTTTCTCCTGTTGTAGTGAAAATAAAGGTCCTTTTATTTGCAAAAAAAACCTCATCCTAATTCAAGTAATTCCAATCTCTAAAGAAAAATACCAAGAATCCCCTAATTCAAGTCATCCTCTATATTATCCTCGGTGAACCACACTTCCACTACCAATTTGAAACCACAGAACACATATGAACAATTGAAAAATGGACAAAGCTACTCACCTTTTTAGCTAGCAAATCTTTGAAACACTCGAAAAATTCATTGAATACGGATTGGTGAGAGATGCTGCTAGGATTACCACCTCTGAGGATGTAACACTAGAAATGAATTAAGGGTTTTTATAGCTTGGGGTTACAATAAAACTGAATTAATAGAGTTTCTCTGCATAAAGGTTGAATTGTGTAATGGTATAGAGGTTGTAATGCCCTTCAAATTCTAGCCTTACGTCTTAAATTCAATGGGCCACTTGGCTTGGTCATATGATGCCATCTATAACGTTGGATTAGGAATTAACAAAATTTATTAATCAACTAGGGAGAAGGATACCCCCATTTTATCCTTAATGTTCCACAACCCAGGCATGAGGCTTTATTGGCCAAACACTAAGCTTGATTAATTCCTTTCTCTAAGACTTGGAAAAGCATATGGATTCAAGGTGGTTGATTGCTTCCTAGAATCACCAAGTGAACCTTTCTAAATTTCCATTAGACAAATAAGATTAGTGCATGAGTCTAATGATTATTGCTAAATATCCAATTAACTCCCTTATCTGCCTTGGGTCAAGAACCTTTAGCCCTTGATATAAAACAAATGCCTCTGCCTGACTATTGGTTACCTTATATGGTCCCCATTCAAAACAAAAATTTTGAAAATGGTCCTCTTACACCTACCATCGACCTGTTTTTCCTTTTGAGGCCCCATCTAAAAGCATACACAATTTTCGATGAGAGAGTTGCTAACCTTGGAACACCTCCTCTTCCATCTCTAGATGAATTTGTCGATTCTACCACTATCTAGGTTTTAAGTTGATGATTCTAGGCTAAGAGGGATGTAGAAAATTGTAGGCCCAACCTCGTTTCAGTTTTAGGAATCACATCAGTTTAATGCCCAACCCAACATAAATTTATGTTGTTGTTTTTAAACATGAATATTTGCTACAGCATGAAACACAACCATTTCCACAATAAGAGAATCACTAACCATTAGAAAACAATTGATCGAGTTTTATGTTTGTAAACTCAGTGTTCATGGTCATGAGGCTTGACATTTTTAAAGGAGGGAAGGTTTGAGGGTTTTAGAGCAATTGGAATGAGGGTGGTTGTAATGAAATGGAAACGCTTCTTTGTTACATATATCAGTAATGAGCCGAAAAGAATGGTAGAAAGGTTTAAATTTTATGAGAAGGGTGGAGGGTGAGAGTGAATTGTAGGTTCTTTTGGGGTGTGGGTATTTAAGAAGGTATTTAAATGTAAATATAATATAATAAGGTATTGAAATTAGTTTTTAATTAGACATAATGTAATTTAAAATAATAACAAGAGTAATATGCAACATTGTTGCTTAGTACCTACTTATTATGCAAAAGAATAATCATCATGAGTTAGGGTTGTTTTCAAACCTGAACCTTGGCATGCAAAATTACTTATTCAAATATAATTGTCATAGTTATTGCATGGGCATCCAAATTGTCTGTCTAGAAAATTAGTCAATGTTCATATTAGAAATTTGTTCAAATACAATTATTACATGGGCATCCAAATTACTTGTAAAATTGGGTAATGTTCATATTTATTTTTAAAATTGGGTTTAGTTTGATTTAGTTTTATATCAATAAATTTCAATTTGTTTTTAAAGTTTTGTTATTTGTGAAATATTTTCTCAATATTTACTTATTTAGTTTGGTTAACTTGTAATGATTCTATATGATTAAATTATTAAGAAAGTTATTGGTTGGGTTGTAATATTCTATGTGGTTAAATTAACAAGTGCTACATAGTAGCTATTCCCTGTAGCTTAGTTTAAATATAGCTAAATTAAAGTAAAAATAATAATTCATAGAATCTGGTTAGTTTAAATGTTACTAATTGATAAATTGAGGTATTTTGTTAATTGTAATTATGTATTGTTTGCTGGTAAGAACAACTTTGTTGTTAATTTCATTTGTTGAAATATAAATTCATCCACCATAACCCCTTCTCACGATTAAGTTAAAAAGTGATTTCATTAAAATATTTATCTTAATAATCTCATGCAAAATTTACACTCTCTTTAATCTATCTATTTCATTATAGTGTTCTCAAATAATTTATAGATTATTTGTTAGTGACTAAATATATGGTTATTTTATTAGTTGTTTTAGTAAAAGATAAAAATATTGAGAGAATTATATAGAAGTAAAAGATATATATACATATTTGTTATATGTTTATTATATATATATATATATATATATATATATATATATATATATAAATAATAAGTAGTTACATTGATTTTCATTCACTAACCTTTTTTTTTTTGGTCTTGAAAATTCATTTGTGGTAACATCTAAAACCATGGCTTGTGTTGATTAAAAGAAATTATGTCCTAGCACACGTCATCCATTTAAGTGGTTGAGAGGTGTTGGTATAGTTAAGTTTTGATTTTAAGAGCTACTGCTTAGCCTGCTAACCCACGCAAAGATAATTTATTATAGGAATTACAACTTATGTATAGTTATATATATGTTAATATATATATGAAAAAATTATATACTCCCTCTTCTCACATATATTATATACTTGCACACTGTTTAGTATTTTCACATCTTTGTTTTTAGAAACTATAACACATAATGCTATATATATATATATATATATATATATTCTTTTATAGAAATCTATAAAAAAAAAAAATTGTAAGCTTAGGTGGTACCTTCGATTTTCTATTAATAAATTTGGGCAAAAGATACAAAACTAGACCTCAACCTGCTCGCAGGAAACCAGGTATTTTGGCCATTTGAGTTCAAAATAAGTCAACCAGAACATAAAAAGTCTTAATAATAGAAACTAAATCTGTCTATATTGGATATCGTGCAAAAACCATATCATGTACAAAAAGAAAGCAACATTAGAACCAACAACAGAAAATGCAACAAGAAACTAGAGAATTTTAGTCTTCCTCAGAGTCAACAGGTGCTGGAGCTTTGGCAGAAGCTCCAGGTAGCTCAACAGGGACCTGTTGCAGTGCTTTAAGCTCCTTCTCCAATCTGCCAAGTCTCGTATACTGATGCAACTGGCGTAAATTGATTTCCTGGACATTCCTGTTAATATCCGCTAGGGTTGACTCCAACTTTGACTCCACCTTTGTCTCCGCTATAGACATAATCACTTTGAAAAGAAGACATTTAATTATCCAATAAGTGTGAACAGATTGCTGAAACAGAGATGTGCGACCCCGGGTATGCCCAGGATCCGGAGTCACAGTCTGCATATCCTCAAAAGCCATGTCATCCTGCAAGTCAATATTATCCAGGATCTCAGATTCCCAGCCATAGATGCGACCATGAACATAATTAGGAATGTCATTCATAAAGGTTTGGACCAAAGGTTCAAGGTGTTGCTGAATCGTCTTTCGGCCACGTTTCCTATGCGTTTCAGAAGAGGACTGTTTGCCCTTTCCCCCATTGGGCTTTCGGCCGCGCTTTACCGTTGGAGAAAATACTGAAAAATCTGTTAAAACTTCCACCCATAGAAGAAGAGGAGTCAACCGCACATATACCATATAGAGAACACCATAATGAATATCACCATCTTCCAAGTCCGCTACCGAAATAAAGCACAGAGATAAATGCCCCTCATGGACAGAAGAACATCGGAACAGAACCAAACAAAGCTGACAAATAGGCCGTAGAGAAGAATTGCCATCGGAACACAGCAGGAAACAGGGGAAGATAAGCAGCCATATCAGAAACCCGTCACCAAAGGGAGGCCAATAACAGGGGCTGAGACAACCCAGACCAAGATGCATGCAAGTACCAAAGGTAACCCAGAAGGGAGCGAGGTAAAAAAGAAAACTCCAGGTGAAAAACCAAGAGAAGGAAGGGTGACAAAAATGACCATTCTCCCAAAAACCCGAATGCAAAACCAGCTCATGGGTTGCCTGACTAGTAGTAGAGAAATTACCATAACCCAAATTGTGAACACTATGCATGCAACTGAACAGGAAACCCCAAGAGTAGACCAGGCTCATAATAGCTGAACCATGCCAAATACGAAACTCCCCTTCAGAAATAGAGCGACAAAGAAGAAATCCATAAGAGTAGTGCAACCAACCCGCCCAAAGGTATAGAGTGTATCGCAAAATACAAGAGATACCCAGGTCAAGAGAGAAAAACAAGAACAAACTAAGAATAGCAAGTTGTAACATACAAGACAGAGTAGATACGAAGTGAATAAACTGGATGCATTGATGAACTTCATAACCCTGCTACATGAATTCAAACCAGAAGCGACCATACTACCATTCCCACAAATCTTGTAAAAAAACCATGAGATAAATCCACACACGAGAGGAGAGCAGATAAGTGAACTGAAAGGTTAGAAGCAGAGATAAATACCACGACTAAGAGAGCTCTGTCACCCTGAAACCCTGGCAATCAACACCGCTGCATGCACGAGCAACCTCAGGAATGAAAAGCCAAACAGAACAAGTAACAATGAAAAGGAAAACATCCTTACAAACCTTAACCCCACACCCACGACACGGTTTCCAAAACATGACTGACAATCGAGCTGGCCGATCCATCTGGAGGCTCCGAGAAACGCAATCATTTAAGAGTAGGGGTGCCGGATGTCCCTTTGGTTAACTCCTTGCATCAGTTGCATGCACCCACCACATGGTAGGCGTACATATTCCGCAAACCCTCAACGACTTTGGCGTACAGTGGCCACGTTAACACAATTGGACGGAGCTCCCGTGTGAGGCCTTGTGCGTTGTAAGGCATGCTCTGTTCGAGGTACATCACATCCGAAGCGAGAAGTACTTGGATCCAGAGAATTACAACCCAAATCCTTTGTAAGAATGGTATGAATATCAGGCATTGTCTGCAGCAACTCCCGGCGCCATGGCTGATCCAAATGACCATCAAAATTTCGGCAAGCCCAATTCGTAAGATAATCAGCCGCCTGATTGCCTTGCCGTCACAGATGCATAGGTATGACATACTCGACTTGCCTGATTTGCTGTTGAATTTCTTGTATCAATTTGGTTGTTCGCCAGCTCTTAGAAATCGACTCCTAATTCATTCCGTGAAGGAGTTTTTTAAGAATGCTAGTAACCATGGCAGAATCACATTCAATTTCAAGCCTGTTATAATGTTCACGCTGAGCAATAGCAAGTCCTAATTTCACAGCAGCAAGTCCACTTCTTTGTTTGTAGAATGCCCTAGGTCAATTGCAAAAATCTGGAGAGTTGTTCCTGAAAAATCTCGAAACAATCCACTGGTGCCTGCCTGTCCAGGATTCCCCTTGGATGCGCCATCATAATTCAATTTAAGAAATCCAGACTGTGGTCGAACAAAAGTAGTTCTAACATGATAGGATAATGACACTTGTTTCCAGCAGGAAGGTGCAACCATCTCTTCTGCCAGATTTAACTGTTGAAGGATGCGACGTTCCTAAGTGGAAACCATTCAATCGTCATGATCCCATTTGTCAACCAGAATGGTTTCACGGATTCCTTGCTTAGTAAGGGTCCATATATCTTCAAAATTAAGTTTGCAGTCTTGAAAGATCCTGCGATTTCATTCTCTCCATTATGACCAGAGGAGAAAACCAACTACCAGCACCCATGCTCTGTTCACTATAGGGCTTTTGTATCCCCCTTTCCTCCAGTTTGCAATGGTTTGGGGAAAACTATTATCATATCGGTCAGTTTGTTGGAATAAGCGATGAAGGTTAAGCCATAACTGTTCCATCTCGGGACAAGTATTCAACAGATGCTCCATTGTTTCGGTAGAGGCTTCACACATAACGCACTTAGATGGGCCATGCATTCCCCTCTTCTGGAGTTGATCCCATGTCAGAATCTGCCCATGCCCCACCAACCATAAGAAATGCTCTATTTTCATCCAATTCTTAGTAGCCCAGATCTTGGTCCACAATTGATTAGCTAGGATATCCAATTGTTGCGCTTGCAGTTGATAGCCTTCCTGAATCGAAAACATGCCCCGCGGCCGATAACCCCAACGCAAAATATCAGAACCCTCTTGTATAGGGATCTTCCTTGTCCGGAGTTCGTTGGAAAAAATTTCCCATTGTTGTGTGTCTGGAGCCTGTTGCCAATGACCCTTGTGTTTCCATTTCCTCCAGAAGGAGTCAAGCTAATCGTCCCAATAATGGTGAACTGCCAAACAGTGAGGGTTTCGAGTAAATAAAAATATTTCCGCCAAATCTAGTCGGGTGAACAACTTCTCCCGTTGCTGCCATGAGTCCTCCCAAAAGCCTGCGTGAGTACCATCTCAAACCTCCCAGAAACTATGCTGCCTAATCAGATGTCTATTAGCAGAGGCAAGGTTCCATATCCTCGAGCCTTTTTCAACAGTAAGGAAATTTATCTGCTCTTTAACCGTTGGGGCATATGATACTTCCTAGCCCAAATAGTCTGCCATAACGCCACTCCGCCTTGTAGCCACCTCCACCATAACTTAGCACCCATGACCTGATTAAGAATATAAGGGTCCCGCAGACCAAGCCCCCCTTTTGATTTAGGTAAATTAAGCTTATCCCAGGATAACAAGGCCCATTTCCTCTTTTCTTGGGCACCTTGCCATAAAAATTTCTTATACAGACTAACTAGATCTTCACAGGTTTTTTTAGGGCAAGCCATGCCCGACAACTGGTAGATAGGGAGGGCTTGGAGAACAACGCGAAGAAGAATAACCGACTTGGCAAGTTTAAGGCTCAAAAGGATCAATTGAGCATACGTTTCTGAAGTCTGGTCAAAAGAGCTTTCTAACAACTGGTTTTGACCACATTTTCTGACAAAGGCATTCCAAGATATTTGGAAGGGAATACTCCCAAATTAAAACCAAGGGTTCGGGTGAGAAAGCGATGAGATTGAGGGGCCGTATTAAAAAAGAAAACATTGGATTTTCCTTTGTTAACCATTATTCCTAAAGCCTGCATAAAGGTGTTTAAAATATCCAAAACCGCTTTGCATTCTCAAAGAGTGGCTTGGCAAAATAGCATAATATCGTCAAAAAATTGTTGATGCGACAAAGTCAAATGACGACCCCATAAATTAATCCCTTTAACCTCACCAGCCAGAACTTTCATTTTAATAAGTCTACCTAGACCCTCCGCTGCTAAGATGAAAAGGAAGGGTGATAGGGGATCACCTTGTCGAAGACCTCTAGAAGCATGAAAGGAGTGCGAAGGAGAGCTGTTTAATAAAATAGAGAAGTGAGCAGAGGAAATTGTGGACATCACCCACTGAACCCACCGAACATCAAATCCAAAAGACAATAAAACATGCTAAAGATAATTCCAGTTAAGACTATCATAAGCTTTGGCCAAGTCCAACTTAATCAACATACCTTTAGCTTTAAGATGTCAGAGAGAATGGATAGCCTCTTGAGCAGTGATAATACCATCAAGAATTTGTCGGCCTTTGACAAACCCTGTTTGTTCAGGTGAGATCAGAGCTGGCAGAATAGGCTTCAAACGATTCACCATAATCATGGACAAGATTTTATAGATGACATTACATAAAGCAATTGGGCGGAAACCCGAAGGGGTATCACATTTCTCCGTTTTCGAAATCAAAGTGAGGAAGGTAGGATTTAAACCCGGGAATACCTGATGGAGGCGACGTGACTCCTCAACTATATCTACAATCTTCTGACCCAAGAAGTGTTAGGACGTTTGATAAATTCAACAGTAAAGTCGTCGAGTCCTGGCGCTTTATTTTGAGGCATTTCCTTAACAATATCCTCAACTTCAGCCATAGTAATTTCCCGGAACAGAGCTAAGTTTTGATCACGAGTCACCAACTTAGGAATGACAGCAGAAACCCGAGCAATAGCATCCGACCTATGCTGATTAGGTTTCGAAAGGATTTCTGAGAAATGATTAACAAGTTCGTGTTCCATATCCTCATGCTCAACTATCCGATTCCCTTCCGCCGTTTTGAGAGAAAAAATCTGATTATGTTGCCTGTGCTGAATCATAGCGTTATGGAAAAAACTCGTATTTTTTTCTCCTTCCCGGAGCCAACGGATCTGCGATTTCTTTTTCCATAACAGCTCCTCTTGCGTTCACTGTTCTTTCAGTTGACTGAGGACCCGCCCCTCTTCTCGAATAAGGTCCTCTGTCCGTCCTGTTAAAATCATTTGATGTTGAATTTGGTGCATATGCCCTTCAAGTTTATGCTTCTCTTTATGAATGTTGCCAAATTCCGTTTTATTCCATTTTTTGATTTTTTGCTTTAAGTCCTTTAGCTTCAATTGAAATGTGTGCATGCGGTTCCGGCCAGTCAGCTGACTCCCCTCCCACCAGCCATGAAATTTTTGTAGGAAAGAGGCGTCACCTAGCCAAAAACCTTCAAAGATAAAAGGTCGTTTCTTCTGTTTTTTTTTTATATCCACCTCCAGACGAATAGGCCAATGATCTAAACCAAGGCAGGGCACAATAGATGCTTCATAAAAATATCCAGACTCATAAAATCTTCAGACACTAAAAAGCAATCAAGACGGGAAGCAATTTGATGTA
The DNA here is from genome assembly GCA_034641835.2 of Pinus albicaulis. Taxonomy (NCBI): domain Eukaryota; kingdom Viridiplantae; phylum Streptophyta; class Pinopsida; order Pinales; family Pinaceae; genus Pinus; species Pinus albicaulis. The sequence continues at coordinate 959,188,225 of CM076581.1, read as the reverse complement.
TTCCCCCTCATCGATTATTCCAAGTAAATTTTCCATTATTAGTTGGAACATCCACAAGATTCGTATCCGTGATGAGGTCAGTAAAATCCTGCATCTCTTGAAGATATTGACCAGTACCACCTTTTCTTTCATCAAAACTAGCTATCATATTATAATCTCCTCCGACGATCTAGTACTTATCAGGGTTAATAATTTTAAGAGTTCTGAAGTCTCTAAAGAAATCAGGCTTATCTCCTGGAACAATAGGTCCATACACTAAAGACACAGAAAAACACTCTTTAGTACTGATTTGCTGAAATCTACCAGTGATAAGTCGAGGCAATCCAAACCAGCCAGTAGCCTCCAATTCTGAGGGGTTCCATGAGATGGAAATTCCCCCTGTAGTACCATTAGCATCAATAGCCATAACTTCATAACGCGGTTTTAACCTTTCAACAATGTCTGTTAAGCGCTCCCCAGATAACTTGGTCTCCTGAAGGAGTATTATGTGAAGTTTTTCCTTTAAAATCTGATCCTGAAGGTGTCTATGTTTGCCTTTACAATGAAGGCCATGAATATTCCAGGAGAGTATAATCATTAGGAAGGTTTATTTAGTTTATGGAACATCGTGAATACTGGCACGATATGTCCAGAGTTAACCAACATTCCCCCCACCAATTGAATAGATTCTTGTATGGTTTTGCGACCTCGTTTCTTTCCAGATTTAGTCTTCTGAGGAAGTTCTTGGCTCGGCTTTGGCCCTTGCTGAGATAACGGTAAAGTAGTTACTTCCACTGATTGCTGAGATAACTATTGATTTGCTGCTTCCACCTCTCGATGTGCCTGAATCGTAAGATACTGTTCAAATGTCTCTTTATATAATTCTTTTTTATCATCAGGGATGAATTGATCATCTAGGTTTTTCCATTCGTTTAGTAATTGTTTCATAAGTAACTCTTCTTTTGTGAGGTCATCCTTCGAAATATCTATTTCCATCTCAGCATGTTCCGGGTGATCTTGTTGCTCCACCTGGTCTGGGCTCTCCAAAGGGGCTCTCGATTGTTTTTTTTTTTTGTTGTAACTGTCCAAAAGCCTTCCTCCTTGATCTCCTCGGACTCGGGATTTGTTTTTTTAGGACTCACATCCATCTCATTAAGAGGGCATATTTTGTACAAGTGCCCATATTCATGGCAGCGCCGACAACGAAAAGGAATATGTTCGTAATCCAACTGTTGCTGCCAAATTTCCCCAACATATTCAAGTTCAATAGATTTCGGAAGAGGTTCAAAAATATTCATATATACACAAATTTGAGCAAAAGACGTATAACGACCCCTGCGGGTCATTTCAGCAATCTTAACAAACCGGCCAAGCGAGTTACCTATGCCTTCTAAAATTTTCGGATCCCAGAAGTCCATAGGAAGAGCAAACAGCCGCACCCACACTGGGGCTGAGAGAAACTGTTCCTTTTTGGGGTTATAACATTTTTCCCAGTGACGCAAGAAAAGACCCGCATTCTGATAGAAATAGGGTCCCCCTTCAAAAACCCGTTCTTTATCAAATAAGTTTGTAAAAATAAAAGTAAAGAAACCTCGAGCACCAAATTTGATATCTAGATGCCCTTTTGGTTGCCATTTGAGATGAATCCATTTAAGAAGATCCTTCTCGGTAGGCCAAATTACTATAAACTTAAAAATCAATGCATGATCCTTCATAGAACCCCTATACCTATCGAGATTATTTGGGGGAATGATAAAACGAGGTTTTTTTGACGATTTAGGCAAACATTGACCTCTTTGTTGTGCCTGCCACTGAGCCCCAAGTATCGGACCAACACCGCTTGCTTGATGTTGGCCACTACTCTCCCCTATCATGATGTTTCTATAGGAGGGAGTCTCCCCCCCCAAGAGGCTGCTGCCATAGTTGTGCTCAGAATCTGCAAGACCAACCTTCGCTATTGCTACAGAACAAAACCCTACTGTAAAATTCAGAACCAAAACCCTACCATTTTCTTGCTCCAAACCCTTGTAGAAAAATAACCTTCATCAATAACTTGCAATGCATGACCAGAAATATATAACATTATTACATTCCCTTGCGAGAATATATTATTTCCCCGCTTCCCCAAGCATATCCGCTCTTCCTTTGGGACATTATGTTTATATATATTATTTTCGATTTAGCTAGTTATGCAACATCAATGCGACCTTGAGTAGGTGGTGCATTTATGGGTCTCAGTTGTATAAAGGTTGTGCCTTCTCAGGAAAAGACGAGAGAAGGGAATCTCTTATCCCGCATTAATGAAGATATCTCGTTAGGAATTTTCAGGGATTTGATGTCGGGTAGGCAGGATTGCATAGGAGATCCAATGGTCTTCAAACGACGTCATCCCCTTTGGAGTGACACATTTCACGTGAGAGCTGCAGTCCAAGGAAATACACATAAATGCGACTGAATGCTCTGAATACATGGATTAAGCTTACCAACACAAATCATATAGACTGGTAAATATAAGTTGACATAATGGAATCGGTGTACTTTGGCTCATTAATCAATAAACTAGCCAATAACATGTTCATTTTAATAGCCAATCAGATTAAAAAAAATAAATTAAATATTATCAAATTATATTAAATTTTATTGTGCAAAGTTAAACTAAGAAATTTTTGCAATTTTTTTTAATCAAATCCAAAAAGTTTGACAAAAAAATCAATGCAATATCCTATGTTTATGTCTATGACAATGATAATAAGAAAGTCAATGTTGGAAATAATTAAATTAATAAGAAAACCATAAATTGAAACGTAAAAATGACAATGATAATAAAAGAAGTCATTGTTAGAAATAATTAAATTAATAAGAAAACCATAGATTGAAATGTAAAAAGTTACATATTTAGTTTAACAGTGACACCTCACTTTTCAATACTGAATATTCTATGCAAAATATAAATTATAAAAATGTGCAATAACAAAAACTAAATATTATTCTACTTTCATATAGATATATGGAATGCTTCACCATTTTAATTTATTAGCGACATTAGCATGCTTACATCATGTAAAGAATACTTCAAATTGTGTGGTTGTGGAGATTAGCAAACTCATAAAATTAGTCATTTCATATATATTAGCCCATTCAAAAATAAAAATAAAAATTTAAAAATTTAAAAATAATTTTTAATTTATAAAAAAATCAATTTAATGTATATATATATTTTTAAAAAAGTTTGAGAGGTCAAAGCTTTTTGACCATAAATTGATTACAATATAACCTGTCTTTTGTTAGGTATAACGATATATATAATTGGAAATAATGAAAATTTTATTTACATATATATATGGCTAGAACAAAAAACAATTAGATAAATATTGTTAGTGTTGTAATTATTTTACAAAATTTCAAAATTTATAAATATTTGATTATAAAAATAAATAAATAAATGGCATGATTAAATTTTATTATATTTTTCATAAAATTTAATTTTCTTTGTAATAAAGCATTGGTGTTGCTGTAAACAGTTCACATCTTTTGAAGAGCATTGATCCATTAGATGGAAATCAACGACGAAAGAGACATGACGGGCCCTCTCGAGCTTTAACAAGGGGCGAGTTCTGGTTTTTGTCACCTAGTAAAACCTATTTTTCTAACGTGGCAAACAAAGAGCCATATCCCCCTCCCCCCACGATTCTGCTTTCGAGATTATGCCATACCACTTTTCTGACATCAACATGTGACCCAGCCAAGTCAGAATTCGCAATACAGTAATTAAAAAATAGTAAACCAATAAAATTGTGACAAGTGTCTTCAAACGGTTCAAGGTCAACCAAAAGGGCGAAAACGACCTGTTTTTCATTTTCGTGTTGTGTTAAAGTTCAAAGGAAGTTTACAAAAGGCTTGTCACGCAAAACACTCTTGAATTTCTTTCTCCAAACAGTCTAGTTAACTTTGTTCCTACTTCCATGGAATTTGTACTCGATTAATTTTTAAAATGAAAGCCAAAGTAGTGAAACCCTATGCGGAAACCTCAGTGAATTTTGATGAATTACCATTAATCGACAGAGAGGCAAATGCTCATGAAACTCAATGTGAGTTTGACTTATTTGAACTCAGAAATTGGGCATACCAATGATTCAAGGACCTTCAAGATGTATCGTTGGTCTGGGAGTCTTACTTGGCCTAGTTTATTTTTCCCCAAACTCACCTATACTAGGAATATCATGGTATTATGAATAGTATCTCATGAGTAAAAAAATAGTTGTGTCAAAAAATAGAATTGTGTTGTTTGATTTCAATTCAGATTCAATTCTAAAAATGCTCAATATTGTAATGCCAAATCAGGTCCAATTATTAAATGAAGAAGTGTTGAGTAAATTGTACCATGAACTAACCTTTGAAGAAAAATCCATTGTTCTTGAATACTTTTTTCTTATTAACTCTCAGATACCTAAAAACAACTCTCCCTATTATTCCAATGTTTTCCATATATGTCTAGACATAATATCTTTATGGTTTTCTATTTGTTAGGGTATGACAATGAAAAACCAATAGATGAGATCATCGTAGGGTTTCTAACCTCTTTATCGCTAGTTAAAAAATCCTTTGTCAAGTTTCACTTCAATCGATACCTAGATGATGTTATTAATGACTGAAGCGAACAAAGTTCCTTCTCAAGTTAAATATTCCGGAAGACTTGAAATATCAAGATACCCATTGAGGATACAAATATTATATTAAAATGTATGATGAATGAGATGATTGAAAATTACAAATGAGACCTGCTTATATACCTACGCAGGTGCCTCTTCACGAAAGGTCATGTCTCATCAGACATGGCCTTTCAACCTAATTATTAATTAACTAATTAATCATTATTTACATTATTTTATTCATTACATTGCCTTCCTCCTCAAAAAGCTTTGTCCTCAACGGTTGTTGATGAAAGGCCTTGATTTCTTTTCCTATTACGAACATCTTCTCGTCTCAGGGCAATCATCCTTGTCGATACAAGTTGATATGATACTCTAAGTGAAAAATAAAACTTGTTGGGTATGTGTTATATTTTTTCCACGACTAGCCCCACGCGCTGTACGTTGCGCCGGGCGCAGCAGGGGGATCACAGGGGGGGTGGCAGCGCCCCGGCGAAATTTTTTTTGGTATGTGGTCCCACTCATAGGCGGACCCACCCATGTTTTGTGCATGAGTTTGCACATGGTTTTTGGGGTACGATGGTTTTCGACCCCTGGTATTTTGTAGATCCGGTCAAGGGAACTACGGTTATGTTCTAATCCAGGGTTAATGGATTGGGGTTTATGTATGCTTCGGCATGTATATATATGTATTGTAACACTAAAAGGAATATAATGAAAAATCAAGCTGGTCATCCCGATTTGGGATCCAGGGGAAAATCTTTGTGTTTATCTGTTTTATATTTTATGCTCTCACTATTGTTTATTTTCTGTTATAAGATTCGTGTGTAGATAATTTCTGTTTAGGGTTAAAACCTACATTTGGTATTAGAGCTATTTCGGCTTCAAGGGGACGCCTTTGCTACTGAGGGTTTTTTTTTCGGGCCTAAGGTAGACCCTGTTCAGTGGGAGATCTACGGGATTGAATCTTGCAGTGAAAGAAGATGGCGAGCGGCAGAAAGATAGAGATCGAGAAATGTAATGGTCAGAGTTTTGAGTTGTGGAAGCTCAAGATGGAGGATCTGCTGGTGGATAAAGATCAATGGATCGCGGTAGATCTAGGTACTAAACTAATGGCAATGTCAGATGAAGATTGGAAGAAGCTGGATCGGAAGGAAAAGCGCACAATACGGTTGTGTGTCTCAGATTTAGTATTGTTGAATGTATCTGGGGAAGCTACGACAAAGAATTTGTGGCAAAAACTTGGGACTTTGTACCAATATAAGTCCCTGGTGAATAAGTTGTTCCTGCAGAAAAAGCTGTATAACCTGAGGATGAAGGATGGAGACTCGGTGACAGAGCATCTGAATGCCTTCAATACTGTGGTAAGTCAGCTGTCATCTGTTGATATTAAAATCTCAGATGAAGATAAGTGCATCAATTTGTTGTGTTCTCTACCAGATTCGTGGGACAGTCTGGTTATTGCAATATGTAGCAATACAACTACCTTGAATTTTGATGACATTGTCTCAGCCTTGCTGTCGGAGGAAATGAGACGGAGAAATATGGAGGGTCAGAATGGAGATGCCTTATCTGTACGAGGAAGGTCCCATAACAGAAACAAGAATAAGGTTTTGAGTGGGAGATCCAAATCTAGAGGGAGATCTAAATCTCCTGGAAAGTTTGTAAAGGTGTGCTGGAAATGCGGAAAGGAAGGGCACTACAAAAAGGAATGCAGATCTAAAGCTCCCGAGAAAGGAAAGGGATCTGATGAAGGTCCTTCTGCAGAGGCAAAAACCACCTCGGATGAAGGTGGGGATGTGTATTTGGCTTCTTCTTCAAATACACATGTAGATTATGAGTCATGGTTGATTGACTCAGGTGCATCCTTTCACTTCACTCCCCATAGGGAGTGGTTCTGCGAGTATGAGAAATATGATGGTGATGTCTTCCTAAGGGATGATAGGAAGGCTAGAATCGTCAGACGTGGAAAGGTCAAGCTGAAGCTGCAAGGTGGAAGGATTAGAACACTTCCTGGTGTTCTGCATATTCCTGCGTTGGCCAGAAATCTGATTTCTGTAAGCAAGATGGATGATGCAGGTGTACAAATAGTGTTCGAGAAAGATGCCTGCAAGATGGTTTGGGGAGCACTGGTATTAATGCGGGGAGTTTGGACTGGAACTCTATACAAGCTACAAGGTAGCACTGTTATTGATGGGTGTAACAGTTCTGTGGTTCCTGAAAGTGGAGTGGAAAGCCTAGCTGTCTCTAGAGAAAAGACCATGTTATGGCATCAAAGGCTTGGACATATTGGAGAGAAGGGCCTTCGGATACTGCATAGAAATGGTGGTAGAAGGCATGTCTAATTTCTCTCTGGATTTTGATTTCTTTGAACATTATGTATATGGGAAGCAAAATCGGGTGAGTTTTCCTTCTAGTGCTAAGAGGGCAAACAAGATATTAGAACTTGTGCACAATGATGTGTTTGGACCTGTGTCATTTTCTTCACTGGGAAAGTTTGTGTACTATGTTTCATTCATAGATGACTTCTCAAGGAATACATGGATATATTTCTTGAGGAAGAAATCTGAAGTCTTTGACAGATTTTAAGAATTTAAGGCTCTAGTGGAAAACCAGACAGAGAAGAAGATAAAGGTGCTGAGGATAGATAATGGTGGGGAGTTTTGCAAGAAGGAATTTGAAGAGTTCTGTAAGAAGTGTGGTATAGCACGACAGAAGACTACTCCATACACAACTCAGCAAAACGGAGTTACAGAAAGAATGAACAGAACACTGATGGAAAAGGCAAGAAGCATGCTTAGTGGTATCGGGTTAGGACAAGAATTTTGGGCAGAGGCAGTGGAGACTGCATGCTATCTGGTTAACAGATCACCTTCATCAGTGTTGGAGGATAAGACTCCACATGAGGTATGGACTGGTAAGAAACTCTCTCTTTCACATCTAAGGGTATTTGGATATGATGCATATGTACATGTTCCAAAGGAGAAAAGGACCAAGTTGGATAATAAATCTGAAAGGTGCATCTTTATTGGGTATAAGGATGGTTTAAAGGGTTACAAGATTTGGAACCCAGAAACAAGGAAGGTTGTGTACAACCAAGATGTGTTGTTTAGAGAGGTGAAAGATGTTGTTAGACATGAAGTCCTACTAAAGGAACCTGAGAAGATATAGTTTGAGCTAAACGAGGATGAATCAGACTCTACAACAGAAGAAGACTCAGAAGAGGAAGAGCCACAAACTCCAGCTGTGAGAAGATCAGTTCGGGAAAGAAGGCAACCAGAAAGGTATAGTCCATCTGCTTTCTGTTCAGGTTTTGCCTTAACTATAACTAATGATGATCCCAGAACTGTCAGGGAGGTAGTAGATTCAGAGAATGGAAAACTCTGGAAGGAGGCCATGGTTGATGAAATGGCATCCTTGCACAAAAATGAGGCATGGGATTTGGTAGAGTTGCCAGCTGGAAGGAAGCCCATTGGGAGAAAATGGGTGTTTAGGAAGAAGATGAATGTAGAAGGCAAGGTGGAAAAATACAAAGCTCGGTTGGTGGCAAAAGGTTATTCCCAGGTGTCGGGAATTGATTTTGGTGATATTTTTTTTCCTGTTGCCAAAGTTACTTCTATTAGATTACTTTTATCTGTTACTGCTGCATTTCATTTTGATATAGAAAATATGGATGTGAAGACAACATTTCTTCATAGGGATCTAGAAGAGGAGATCTACATGAAGCAACCTGAAGGCTTCATGGTGAAGGGTAAGAAAGAACCGGTATGCAGGTTGAAGAAGTCTCTGTATGGGTTAAAACAGTCACCAAGGATGTGGTATCAGAAATTTGATAGCTATATACGAGGACTTGGATTCACCAGAAGCAAGGAGGATCACTGTGTTTATTTTAAATTAATTGGTGACTGTGTTATTTATTTGGTCTTGTATGTGGATGATATGTTGTTGATTGGAAATGACAAAGAAATTATCCAAGATTTGAAGACCCAACTGTTCTCCAAATTCGACATGAAGGATCTTGGTGCCGCAAACTATATTTTGGGCATGGAAATTAAGAGAGATCGGGCAAAGAGGAAGCTCTGGTTAAACCAGAGGAAGTATGTCGAGACTATATTGCAAAGGTTCAATATGCAGGATAGTAAACCGGTGAATGTTCCTATTCCTGTAGGTGTAAAGCTATCTGCTGAACAGTGTCCCAAGACACAAGAAGAAGAGGAGAATATGTCCCGTGTTCCATATGCAAGTGCAGTGGGTAGCCTGATGTATGCAATGGTCTGTACTAGACCAGACATTGCACATGCAGTGGGAGTATTGAGCAGGTTTATGTAAAACCCAGGGAAGGAGCATTGGACAGCAGTGAAGCGGGTTTTCAGATATTTACGTGGCACTAGTGATTATGGCTTGTGCTACTAGGGAAGACTAGGATTGGAAAGAATGTTGGACATTCGTGGTTTTGTTGATGCAGACTGGGCTGGAGATCTGGACCAAAGAAGATCTACAAGTGGGTATGTGTTTAGCCTATTTGGAGGTGCAGTCAGTTGGATGAGTAAAAGACAGTCTGTAGTGGCACTTTCAACTACAGAGGCAGAATACATAGCAGCCAATCATGCAAGCAAGGAAGCAGTTTGGTTGCAGAGATTGTGTTCAAGTATGGGGTTGGTACAGCAAGCTATAAGGATAGACTGTGATAGCCAAAGTGCAATTTTCTTGGCTAAGAACCCTGCTTATCATTCAAAGACAAAGCATATTGATGTTCAATATCACTTTGTTAGAGATATGGTTGAGGCTAAAAGGGTGTTGCTGGTAAAGGTGGACACTTTGAAGAATGCTGCAGATGCATTGACGAAGTCTGTGAGCACTCAGAAGTTCTCTTGGTGTAGAGAAACAATGGGTGTTGAAGAATTGGCCCAATGACTAAGCTCTCCTGTGGCCCCCTGTGGAAAGAAAACAACAAGTGGGAGAATGTTGGGTATGTGTTATATTCTTTCCATGAATAAGCACGCGTCCATGGTTTTGTGCATGGTTTTGCACATGGTATTGGGGCACGATGGTTTTCAGCCCCTGGTATTTTTTGTAGATCCGGTCAAGAGAACTATGGTTATGTTCTAATCCAGGGTTTATGGATTGGGGTTTATGTATGCTTCGGCATGTATATATATGTGTTGTAACACTAAAACGAATATAATGAAAAATCAAGCTGGTCGTCCCGATTTGGGATCCAGGGCAAAATCTCTGCGTTTATCTGTTTTATGTTTTATGCTCTCGCTATTGTTTATTTTCTGTTATAAGATTTGTGTGTAGATAATTTATGTTCAGGGTTAAAACCTACATCATTGGTATCTCTGTGAAGCAATTTGGAGAGCTCGACAGACAACAGATGCAGTCAAATTAATTGAATTTCAAACTACATTAAGAGAAAGAGCTTTACATTGGTTCATCAAATGGTCAGAAGCACACCAGAACCAAGCAATAGATGATGTTAGGAGGGAATTTGATCAGGAGATCATGTGTTATGCTCAAAATTGAAAGTGCTCAAAACTGTACCGAACCTGAGCAACCAGAAAGGTCTCGTCATTGCAATTTTGGCGCCGCAAATGGTTCGAAAAACCAATGTCATATGAGAAAGATATCGCGTTCTGTTCGTTTTCCTAAACAACTAAAATTTTTGTGACAGGGTGATTGGGATGCCCAATCAGCATGCAAGTACAGTCAATAGGTGGCATATACTGAGAATATTCCATTTTCTAAAACCCAATCAGGATTTGACACATGGTTGTTTCTAGTCCAAATATTTGGTTGAACGTGTTTTTTTGGAGCACAGTTGGATGGGTGACACATGGCAAGCCCGGAGGCTGCCACGTGTCCCTAGGAGGTTTGACCCAAATTTATGTGAGGTCCGGGGGGTTCGACCCCACGACCTCCGGCCTACGCGCCAAGACTTCCACCAACCGGGCTATGCATTTTTTCTTAACCCATTAAGGGCACCGAATATACTTAAACTTTAATGCATTTGCATGCAGGGGTTGGGACCGCCGGTGGTCCCAACCCGTCGGTAGCCCGTGGTTGTTGTTCACATGTCACAATTTACTACCTGCGAAATTTGTTATAAACCTCAATGGTATTAAACTATAACTGATAAAACCTATCACTATAGAAATTATATGCACTAAGCATGCATATGTCCTAGATCCACCTAATCTCACACTATTTAACTTTATGCAATATACTGAATCATTCCACTTGTTAATATTTTGCGGAAAATTAATTGCACACACATGTAAAGCATAAATAAAAATAATCGCACATAACAAAGTTGTTTTTAACCCGGAAATCCTGAAGCTGAAAACCCCAACTATATATTATGTATCATGGAATCATATGACAATCCTCATATAAAACTTATCAAGCTCTCAGTACAGTACAATCGTCATACACTAATCAGGAACAATCTTGCAAATCCATGCACCGATCTCTGCCTCCTGCTAGCCTGCCTCCACTGCGCAATCCCTGCTGAAGAATAGCTCTGAATGAATTCAAATTACTCTTGCCTTGACTGCGAAATCCTCATTGGCAACTCCAAAGTGTGTGATACAACCAATGCATCACTATAGTCACAACGATAGTATATCTTGCCCTTTCACCTACCTCTCCACCGGTCTCCACCGAAATCGCCATGCACCGTAGTTAACCTGCTGTATTTTCATTGATTAATGAGTTATTATTTGTAACTAATTAATAACTAATTCACTCCACTCTCACTAGGATATCATTCAGTTAGACTAGATACAACTACTTCTCAACTAAGTCTAATTGAGTTAAACTAAATACAACTCCATCAACTACTCTTCCAACTGTGTCATAACTCTGCCACTTGAGTTCTAACTGAGTCCTCCTGCATTAGCTCCAGTAAACCCTTGGGAATTGCATAATTCCCTCGGTCCACTGATGTTCCACATTTGTGCATTGAACTGAAGTGCTCCAAGAGAATAAGTTGTTTTTTAGTGTCTGATTATTATTAATAGCTAATAATAATCGACATGCATCTATTTTTAGATCAACAATATATAAATATACTTCTCCCAATATTCTAAAAATAGAATTTCATATATTTTTCCAACTTGACCAACCATCCACAAATAGCATCCTGCAACTTCTGAAATATGATCATCATGTCTGAAAATGTAGACTTGTGCCAAAATAGGCTCACTTAGCGAAGGTGACTCTTTTCACTAAGCTCATCATCTTGTTGAATTTCAAAAACTCCCTCTCAATAAGATAGGGATTATCCTTCACCCCGATCCTACCTCTATGGTATTCGAATTTTCTCCGGTGAGCGCCTTTCGTCGTAACATTCGCATCCTATTCCTCCATAGGAATGCATCCAAGCACATGATCTTCCACTACACACAATCTCTGATATGATGATACCGGATATCAATATTTTTAGATCTATCATGAAGTACAGTTTTAATCAAGAGTTTAATGCAACTCTGATTATCACAATGTATCACTGTAGGATCTAAATGTGAACCGAACAATCCTACCAAGATGTTCCTCATCAAAATAGCCTCACATGCAGCTTGACTTGCTGCCATGTATTATGCTTCCGCTGAACTGAGTGCCACAGATCTTTTTTTCCTGTTGTACCGAGAAACTACTGTAGATCCGATATTGAAAACCCCTCTTGATGTGCTCTTTCTATCTGTTGGGCTGCTTGCCCAATCTGCATCAGTGAATCCATGCAACTTCACCTCATCCATCTGTATGTACCATAAGCCATACTCCGATGTGCCCCTGAGATATCTTAGGACATGCTTGCCTGCCTTCCAAAAGAGCTTGGTAGGCTTAACCATTGCTTGTGAAAGTTGGTTCACCGCATAACATATGCTCGGTCTTGTATTAACTAAATACATGAGTGAACCCACCAACTATCGATAAACAGTGGCATCCACTACCTCTACCGATGTAGCATCCTCTTTCCTCCAATTTCTGAAGAGAAGTGTCGATAGGCTTGCAGCCTTGCATATGAAACTTCTCCAGCATCTCCCGGGCATACTTGCCTTGAGACACAAACTCACCTTCCCCGCGGCCATATTTCCAATCCAAGGAAATAATGAAGGAGGCCCAAATCTCATTCAAAAATCCTTGCAAGATCTGCCTCGCATGAGTGTATCAACCGCTCATCACCTCGTTAGTATTAAATCATCAACATAAAGTACAATGAGCCAAAATCTTACCCTCCACCACAATTTGGTACAGTTTGCATCTGCCTCACTCTTGGTGGTGGGTCCAAGTCCAAGAAATAGCTCGCGATTCGAGTGTACCAAGCACGGGTGTTTGTTTTAGCCCATGCAATGTTTCTTTGAGCATGTACATGCGACTCGCTACTAAATATTTCAAATCCTTCAGGCTTATCAATGTACACATCTTTGTCAATGATCCCATTAAGGAACACATTCTTGACATCCATCTGATGAGTGTGCCAACCCATCTATACTGAGAGAGCAACGATGGCCCGCATGGAAGAATACCGTGCGACATGTGCAAAGGTTTCTTCATATTCAATCCCTTCGATCTGTGAGAAGCCTCAGGCAACAAATATTGCCTTATACTTCTCGACACTCCCATCAATAGCTTACTTTACCTTGCAGATCCATCTTGATCCTACAACTTATTTTCCCACCGGTCCTGGAACAATCTCCCAAGCACTATTTCTAACAATGGAGTCATAATCCTCCACCATGGCATCTACCCATGTGGGCTCCTACATTACTTCTTCGAAAGAACATGGCTCTATCATGATACACTTTCTTATAAGAGCCATGTATCCAGTAAATCGGTCAAGTGTCTATCTCTATCTATGCTATGATGTAGGGACTCCTACACTCTGTGCTGCATCAAGCTTCAGTCTCTCAACTTTTGTGGGACGCTTTCTTCCTTGTATGATGTTTGGTTCTGCATGAGTGGACTCCTCCACTCCATGAATCTTCTCCTATGGCTGATCCACATCTAGAGGCTCATATTTCGGAAGAAGAAGTTCCTCCTCCTCATGCAAGTGTAGCTCCCTCTCAAGCGACAACTTCATGGCTTTCACCTCATTGAATTTTATATCCCGTCACACAACAGTCATATGAATATCTGGAAAATACACATGATAGTTATGGGGTGTTTCTGTGTACCCCAAAAATATCCCAACTTCTACAGTCAGCTCCAGCTTCTTCCTGGCATCCTTTGTCACATGAATGTAAACAGGTGAGCCAAAAATCTTCAAATGAGAAATATCAGGCTTCTTACCAGTAAAAGCTTCTTCGGGTGTACTCATGCCAAGTACTCTATTAGGACAATGGTTTTGCACATAAACCGCAGTGTTGCATACTTCCGCCCACAAGTGCATCGATAGGCCCTGGTCATGCAGCATCGCTCATGCAGCACCCACGATCGTTCTGTTATTTATCTCCACGACCCCATTCTGCTGTGGGTTATAAGGCGCTATGAGTTATCTTCAAATTCCTTCTTTGCTACAGAATTCTTTGAATTCACCCGAGATGTATTCACCACCATTATCGCTCCATAGAGCTTTCACTTGCTTCCCTGATTCCTTCTCCACCAATGCCTTGAACTCACAAAACTTTGAGAACGTTTCACTCTTCTTCTACGTGAAGAAGATCCAACATCTACGAGAATAGTCATCAACAAATATAACATAATACCTGTGTTTTTCTGTTGAAGCAACCGAGAAAGGTCCACACACGTTTGTGTGAATTCTCTCCAGGATCACCGAAGCACGGTTCTCCTTCTCATGAAAGGTGGTCTTCACAAACTTACCCATAGTACATCCCTTGCACTGATATGACTGCGCAAGAGTACCCTTGGGAAGTCCAGTAGAAATTTGCTGCAAAATCTTCAAAGCGCCATGGTGAAGATGGCCCAATCTCTTGTGCCATAATTCGCCCTCATCCTGGCTCACCACTTCTTCTGCTTTTCCCACCATTTCAACACAGCCATCTACCTCCAGCTTGTAGAGATTCTTAATTCGAACCCCTATCTTTTTGGTTTGACCGGTTGTTTTATGTCAAAGGAAGGCTTTTCCCTCACTGAAAACAACATCATAACCTCTGTCTTCCAGCATTGCGACTGAGACCAAGTTCTTCTTCAGACCTGGAACATGCATAACATTCTTCAACAAGAATGAATTACCGAACTCCCTCTCAAAGGTAATGGTCCCAATGCCAGTCACACTGTACCAACCATCGTTGCCCATCTCTATATGCATCTGGAGGTCCTTCTCCTCCAAGTCACTAAACGACTTTTTGTCTCCCGTCATATGGAAAGTCACACCACTATCAAGATACCACACCGATCCCATACAGCTTGAAACCAAGCATGCGATCAAGGAGAAATCAAGTTCAAATTGCGAGGCTAAGGCCTCTCCAACTGCAGATCCAACAACCTTCTTATTCTTCTTCTTCTGTTGACAGTTAGTGGCGAAATGTCCAGGTTCGTGACAGTGAAAACACTTCACTTTGGACAAATACTGCTTCTTGCCTTTAGCATCAGATTTTGAAGGATGTTTCTTCCCCTTCCATTTCCTTGCTTTGGCAGCCAAAGAGAACTTCTCTTCATCTTCATTCTTCGATGAAGATCCATCCTTGGTACCCCGCCTTATCTCCTCTTGCACAAGATCCGACCAAAGTCGCTCCCATCCCGACAGTTTCTCCTGTCCATTGACAGAGTCTTCGTAGTTATGCCAACTCTTCGGAAGCCCAAGGAGAGCCAAGCTCACCAAGTCTTCATCATCAACAGTAACCCCCACACTTCCCAGTTCATCCTTGCAGTGGAAAAACTTCGTGAGGTATTTTGGAATACTGTCGCCTTTCTCCAGTTTTTATTTTTCTGAGCTTGTCTTTAAGCACCAACTTCCTCTGGTCACTTCTTCTTTGGAACAAGTTTGTCAAAGCCTTCCACATTAAGAATGGAGTGGCTTTCCTGTGAAGGCTGGACACAATATGGTCCTTCACACCTTCCAACAGAATCCTTCTTGTCTTTGCTGTCTTCTTTTGCCATGCGTCAAGTAATGCAGCATCGCTAGATCCCGGCTTAGGAACATCGCTATCGATGAACTCCTTCAGTCCATTATCCTCCAACACTTCCTCCATCCTGTCCTTCCAGGCTATGTAATTTGAGCTCCCATCAAGGGCATACTCCCATTGAAATCCATTGAAAGCTATTTCAATGTATACTCAACGTCTGCACCAAGAATCTTCTGTAGCAAATTCAAATTGTCCACCAGCACAAACTCACTTTACAATTGCAATATTCAATCAAAAATGCTCTGATAACATGTAGAAATTATATGCACTAAGCATGCATATGTCCTTGATCCACCTGATCTCACACTATTTAACTTTATGCAAGATACTGAATCATTCCACTTGTTAATCTTTTGTGGAAAATTAATTGCGCATACATGTAAAGCATAAATAAAAATAATCACACATAACACAGTTGTTTTTAACCAGGAAAGCCTGAAGTTGAAAACCCCAACTATATATTATGTATCATGGAATCATATGACAATCCTCATACAAAGCTTATCAAGCTCTCAGTACAGTACAATCATCATACACTAATCAGGAACAATCTTGCAAATCCATGCACCGATCTCTGCCTCCTGCTAGTCTGCCTCCACTGCGCAATCCCTGCTAAAGAATAGCTCTAAATGAATTTTAATTACTCTTGCCTTGACTGCGCAGTCCTCATTGGCAACTCCAATGTGTGTGTGATACAATCAATGCATCACTATAGTCACAACAGATAGTATATCTTGCCCTTTCACCTACCTCTCCACTGGGTCTCCACTGAAACTACCATGCACTGTAGTTAACTGCTGTATTGTTCAGTTGATTAATGAGCTATTATTTGTGAATTATTTAACTAATTAATTCACTCCACTCTCACTAGTGTATCAATCAGCTAGACTAGATACAACTAGCTCAACTGAGTCTAACTGAGTTAAACTGAATACAGCTCCATAACTACTTCTTCCAACTGTGTCATAACTCTGCCACTTGAGTTCTAACTGAGTCCTCCATGCATTAGCTCCAGTAAACCCTTGGGAATTGCGTAACTCTCTCAGTCCACTGATGTGCCACATCAGTGCACTGAAACAAAGTGCTCCAAGAGAATAAGTTGATGTTTAGTGTCTGATTATTATTAAGAGCTAATAATAATCGACATGCATCTATTTTTAGATCAGCGATCTATAAATAGACTTTGCCCAGTATTCTAAAAATATAATTTCATCTATTTTTCCAACTTGATCAACCATCCAAAAATAACATCCTGCAACCTCTGAAATATGATCATCATGTCTAAAAATAGACATAGTCTAAAAATAGACTTGCGCAAAAATAGCCTGTGGGCCCACTTAGTGAAGGCGACTCTTTTCACTAAGCTCATTATCTTGTTGAATCTCAACAATCACATGCAACCATGCCATAAATTTTATCTAGCAGTTACGGCTTGTTTAACTCCGATTATAACTCCAGTTCCAAACCACAATATCGCAGTAGTTCCGCTCGGCGGTTAGAATAACCATAGGGGTTGCGGGGTTGGTATGTGGCCACCCCCCCTCCCCTCTAACCATAACATTTAAAAATCATGGTTAGAGCTGGTGGAAAATTAGCGCGCCCAACAATTTTCAGATTTTTTGCCATTTTTAGCAGCAATTAAGTGCATTCTTCACTTTTAGTGGAGGTTTTGTAGGAGCTATTGGGAAAAAGATTTGGGAGGTCAATTTTCGACCAATTTGGGTGAAACAAGAGTCTACCTAGACTAATTGGAGATTTCTGGAGCCACTGGTGTAGAGAAAACAACCATTAGAGACTTTTGAACACATGTATTTGCAATTTTGAGCATAATGATAGAGAGCGACATGCCATTGGGAGCTAGACCAGCAGATGTAGCCCAGGAGGGGTGAATTGCTTCATCATGCTTGCTGTGTAAAACTTATGTGTGATGTTATTTCTCTGTTATAAACTGTTATACAGTGTTATTTAGGCTTATTTTCATGCTTAAAACTCACAAATTCATCTATGTTTCATGGTTAAAAACTCATTTCTTAAGCAAACAAATGGAGACAAATTGTACATGTTTTTATTACTGAAAGGACACTTAGCACAACAAACTAATACACTCCTTTCAGATCAAGTTGGTATTAGAGCTCTAGAGTTTAATCTCTAGTGTTGTTGTATGCAAATATTTGTTTAACTATTTGCAATTGTTCACATGCTTACTAGGCTCAAGCTTAAGAGAGGAGAATGAAAATTGGTGGAAGCAAGAGGTTCTCAAAGTGAGCCAAAAAAAAGGAGGGCAAGATTGCCACATTCTCCACCACCTATTTCACCTCCAAAAGAAGCAGAATAATCAATAAGCATGCCTATAGAGGAAGAAGAAATCCATGAAGAGGTGGATCCCAAAGAAGAAGAAAGAGTGTTCAGGAAAGCATTCCTTGACATGACTGAAATGGTGAGAGTCCTTTATCAAGAAAGGAATGAGATACTAGAAGGAGAAGGATCCAAACTTCACAAGGAAGGTCAAGGATCATCAGGAGGCCACAATGATGAAGATAAATCAAATAAGGGCAATGGAGGAAATGGAGGCAGTGGAAAGTCACCATCCTCATCCTCATCATCATCATCTTCTACTTTATCTTCAGTACACCAGTCACATAAGTCAAAGAACACTGGTAAAAGTCCCTTTCTTAAACTTGATGTTAAGTTTGAATCTCCAATGTTTAATGGTGAAGTCAATGCTGAACAACTTGATAATTGGATTAGGTAATTGGAGGTCTATTTGAGAATTCAAAACCTTCATGATGATGATACCAAAATCCAACTAGCTTCATTGAGGATGGAAGGTGCAACTCTTGTTTGGTGGGAAGCCAAGACAAAGGAGGAGATAAAAAAGCATGGTAATATTATTCTATCATTAAATGATTTCATTACTACAATAAAAAAAAGTCTTATCCATTATCTCACATGCAGAAAGCCATAATGAACTGGAAAATTTTTAGATAATTGAAAGGAAAAAAGGTACAAGAATACACCCAAGAATTTAGGATAAGAGCTCTCTTATTAGGGGTAGATTTGCAAAACCAAGATACTTTTCTCAAGTACATAGGAGGCTTACATAGCTACCTAAAACATACTATTCTCATGTTTAACCCTACAAGCTTAGATGAAGTTTGTGTTCAGGCCACACATCTAGAAGCAAGAGGGAAGAACATTATTGATGAGAGTAGGATGAAACCTTTTAAGGGTAAAAAAAAAGAGAAGACCTCAAAAGTTAAGGGAAAAAAGAATGCATTTGTAAATAAAGAGGGAGAGAAAGTGGTTTATAAAAATTGTTCAAGAGAAGGCCATGAAGAGAAATTTTGTTGGAAATTACATCCTGAAAAGAGACCCAATTATAACAATAACAAAGGGAAGAAGAAAACTACAGCGACAAATCAATATGACTTAGGAGAGGATTCAAGTGATGAATAAAAAATTACAGCCATGGGATTGAAGAACATGAAGGGGAAAGAAATTGAAACCAAACCCAGTACTAGTACTTCAATCTGTCACATACAAGCTCCAAATGAAGAAGAGAGAATTGAACTGTTTCATGTGAGGGTCATATCCAAACATACCAAGGTTGACACACTGTTTGACAGTGGGTCATAAGAAAACTTAATCTCTGAAGACTTGGTCAAGTAACTTAATCTTGAGACCATTCCACATCCAAACCATGTCCACTTGAGTGGATTTGTAAGGATGCAAATTTACAGGTTTCAAAGAATTTCATATTGCGCTTTGCAATAACTGCACATTTTGTTGACACAGTTGAATTAGATGTGGTTCCACTTGATATTACAAGTATTGTGTTGGGAAGTCCTTACTTGTATGACAGGAAATAAATATTCCATCGCCATGAGAAAAAATACCATTTATTCAAAGATGGCAAGGAGTTCATTGTTAGAGCACATCGCAAGAAGACAAATATTGCAATGGTAAATGCTGGACAGGTAAAGAGGCTGGTGAATTCAAGTAAGAGTTTTGTTCTTCTAATGATTAAGCCTAAAGCTGATGTTAATCATGAGTCATTTGAGGATTGTGATCCTAAGTTGAAATCAGATTTATATGATGTAGTTGATGCACATCATGAGATGTTTCAGGAGCCAATAAGATTGCCTCCAAAGAGGGAGATTCAACATGCACTAGAAAATTTGGCGCAATTTCCGACGGCCACTTCGTCGCTATTTCGACACATAGTCATTGCAAGAGTGATAGTTCGAGGCTGAACAAAACGTGGTTAGCCATTACGTCGCAATTTCGAAGCTTTTCCAAAGTGTCACAATACCGACACTTTTTTCGACGTTTCCAAACAATTGTCGCTCTTCCGACATTTTCAGAAACGTCGCTCTTCCGACGTTTGTAAACTATCGCAATGCCAACGATACGTGGTCCGACGTTCTGAACGTTGCTCTTCCGATGTTTGTAAACTGTCAAAATTCTGACGCTTTGTGGTTCGACGTTTTGAACGTCGCTCTTTTGACGTTTTGTAAAGCGTCGCAATACCGATACTATGGCTAACCACGCTTTTAAAGCGTTGCAAAACCGACGTTGTGTAAAAGGCTCTCTTCCAATGCTAGAGGCATCGTAATACTGCCGTGGTTGGCTAACCACGCTTTTAAAGCGTCACAAAACCGATGTTGTACAAAAGGCTACAGGCGTCGGTCTACTGAAACTTTTAAAGCGTCGGTCTTCTGACACTGTGATAAAAAATTAAAAAAAAATTAAACCCGTAAACATGTAACATTCCTTACAGGTAAGGTGACTGCCCGCTGATCAGAATCGACATTCAATTCAACATTATTACCTTTGATGTAATAGTTTCAAGATGCATTATAAAATCAGATTACTTGATTACTTGATTAGTGAAGATGCGTTATAAAATCGGGGTCTTATCAATGAAATAAGTAATGAGGTTCCTGAAACAGGTAAGTGCCTCTGAAAGGAAAAAAACCATCGTTGAATCCAAACCCTCAAATAACATATGATTTGATGATGGAGTCGAAGGATCAGAACCATAATCCAAATTTGCGGTAGATGAATTCGACAACACGGGAAGGGATGATTCCTTGAGACCCCATGAGAACCTGGTGAGACCCTGATTGCTACCTTTGTGTTGAGGCTCGACATCCATTGTGTTTCCAAGGCCGACAATAACTTCTTTTCCCCTGGGCGTTATCTCTATGTGGAATAGGATTCTGGTTTAACAGTAATTTCGGTTATTTTATAGTGATGAGTGATTTTCCTAGCTTACATTCTTTGCAATTCTTTTGGGTTGCATTCTCTAATTAAGAGAAACATTTTGGTGCGATAGCAATGATATAATAATGCTGGTGCTCTTTCCGGGGCATATGAATTTTGAGCATCTGGTTAACGATGTAGTTTGTGGTCATGGTTCATTCGAGATCATTGGCCTCTTTTTTTTTTTGTCTGCATTCTCTGGTGATTTAGTCTCTATTCTCAAGTGTTTTTTGTTTTCTCTCCCACAATAGAGCTATTCTGGATTACAATTCTGTCTCACACTGATTGATTGTATTCCCTGGACCTGCTTTTTTGGGTAACAAGGGTCTTTTGTCTTGCCCTTCTATGTACCTCGCTGATATGTTTGTTGTTTGGGCTTGTTATTTTAGTGATTCCTATATGCTAGCAGGTAATTAAGAATTCATGGGTTGTGATCCTTGAGGATGTACATCCTCTATTTTAATGAAGGTTGTTCCCTTTTTTCTTCTTTTGAAAGTACTTTAATTATAGAAATATTACAGAAAACTTTAAGATAACATTGAACAATAGGGATAGAACCTAAATAACTTGTGTGTAATTAGAAAAATAATATTAACCATCAAACAATTTCAGGCAAACTAACAGACTAACATTCATATTCATTCATATTCAAATTCAAGCCAATTGACAAGTGTGTATATATTGCACCTGTAGTTTAACATTGTTATAATTCTTTGATAAGTTGTGTCAATCATCTTACAAATTATGCTCCTCTACTTCAAAGTGACAATATGAAATAAAAGGTTGTCAAGATTTCAAGAATTTATGGAGAAGTTCAACATTAGGTTGTGGTCCTCCACTTTTGACCAACGCTACACTCATTTCCAATCCAAGCTGAGCGATTTTGAAGTGAACATCCTCTAATCCTTTCCTTTTTTTCTGACCATCAACTGCAACCTTTGTAAAGATGAACGTAAAGACAATAAAGAGAGCATACAGTGAGAATGTTCCTGTAAGAGATAACAAAAATATTGACTTTAGTTGGGGATCCCAAACTGATGATCAAAATGCATTAAAAAAAAAATTCTAGATGCTGCAACAGAAAATTGCAATATAACCAGTTGTCAGAAGCAACAAATTTTAACTACAATGCTCCACTCTAAAAGCAAATTGATAGTCATTGTTACTGCCCAGGAAAGGGCCCAGTTGGCCAAAGTTGCCACACTACCAGCGATTCCCTTGACATTAGTAGGAAGTATCTGCAATAGAGTAAATTAGAAAACTTATAATTGATGGGGAACAGAGCATAATCGGAAATAGTAACTGATTGACATCCACATAATAGAATGACAACACAATCTATTTGGTAGTAAGCTCGATTTTCAGAACATCATAAAGGCCTAAGTTCAACATTACCAGTTACATCCACTCACGATTAGATTCCATATTTTGTTTGCATGTGAGTGATTCCTTGAGAAATGGAAGTCATGATCATTGGTTGGCAAGTGCCACCAGTTTACCACAGGACCATGTCCACTTCTTCGATTATCACAAATATTTTATGGCGGTAAGCCTCAATTTTCTCAATTGAAAATTACCCCCATACACATACAATTTGGAGTCCTCTCTAAGAATGCTTCTCAAGTGAAGTTGGAGAAGGCACATTACCTCAGACATAATAATCCATGGGATGGCTCCCATACCCAGGGAGAAGGCAATAATGTAAGCCTGCCAAGGAACACCACCAATTGACATTAAGTGAAGAAAACCATGAGGCATTTCTATTATGAAAATGATGACTGCAATTAAGACATAAACGTGAAGTTCGTAGGTAATTTGAATCCAAAGCCTACGAAGAGACCAATTAAAGCCAAAATACTGGCTATATGGGAAACTGCTGACATGTGGATCTGCAAGAAGGAATGAGGAAATTATATCAAACTCAGATATCATGATCTAGCACCCACCTAGTTTTCATATTGGTTCCAAACACATATATAGACACTTAGAACTAGCTAGTTGATGTTTTCCCACTCTTATTGTCAGAGAATAAAGGAATGATCTACAAGAAGGAATGAGGAAATTAGATCAAACTCAGATATCATGATCTATGATGCAGGGGCATTAGGCCAAAACAAATTTCATGCATTTTTTTAAGACTTAGGGGTTTTTAGTTCCAAGAGAATTAGATTCTTTTGTAATAAAATCAGTAGGTTTTTAATTAATTTTAGTTAGTTATGGAGAGAATTGTAACTGCCCTCGAATGATTAGCTGGGCATATGAAGAGTCAATTCAGTACAGTTAGGGATTTCGGCTAAAAATAGGATTTGAGGAAATCCAAGAGTCTTCTCGAGTCATGGTAGGAACTAAATCGATGAACTACCCATTTTGTATAATTGTAAGCCAAAAAGGCATTCATAGGAGTTCAGAACTAGAGAGTGTGCAGAGTAGAAGGCCGTAGAATAGAAGATCTGGCCAATATGAAGTTTTAAGTGAATGCTTTCGAATTGATTCTAGTTGTCGGTATTGATAAGGCACTGGTTTATAAGTCCTATGTGAAACCCAAAGGTATTCTTGGTCAAAATTATATAAGGAATAGTTTAGTTCTGTGGGCAAGATGTGGACTCTGCGCTATGGACTGAATTAGTAATTCCGAGTTCTTATATGGGGGGATTTTGCAGTGAATTACTAATTTAAGAAGCATTGTTATCTGTTGAATGAATTTCAGGCTTTTTTGTTCTATATGTGTGTGTGTTATTGACATTCTTCGAAGAATTTCTCTTTTGAATCGAGAAATTTATGCATAAATTGAAGAAGAAAAATTGCTGTGTTAAATCTCCTTTATTCCTCTCTGTCTGTGGTTGAACGCATGTTCTCAGCACTTAAATTTAAATGTGGTTAGTGTATATTGAATCCCCATAGGAGGTCAAAGAGAGGCTCTATTGGAAGAACGAATTATAGCCATACTTTGTTTACTTCAAAGAATATCGAACTCTGTTTGTTAGTGAATGTTCTTGTTTTGTTGTTGGTCGGACAATATCATTGAGGTTGTTCACAAAACGAAGCTGAGGAAGCCAAGTGAAGAAATAAGTTAATTTTGCGTGGGATTTTGAGCTATCACTGTTCAATTAATGGCTGTGGTTTTGTAAACCAATACTGCCGATTTCGCACTGCTTATGGTCCGGAGTGAAACCACACAAAAAAATCTGATCCAATACATTTGCGCCATGTCATAAGGTAAATACCGCCCTCATCGTGTTTTTTTGGAATGCTAATATTCAGCCATGGAAAAAACTCGATTTAGATTTGATTTGTTTAATCTGGAGCACAATGGATCTAAGGGTAATTGCACAACAAGGTGCTCGGAGGTTAATGCAAAGGTATGGCCCATAGGCTTCACATGGAAAATCGTTTATTTAATAAGTTTTGAAGTGTGGGGCCTAGAGAACACAATATATATAATAAAATGTCACAGAAGTAATGTTAAACGTGTCAAGGTTTTATTATAGGCCAAGATTGGTTATTTATTCAAAGTAGTCGGGTCGGAGACTCAAAGGGTGCATTTTATTAAGTTAAAGCTTAAGGATTTGTTTTAAAAGGTTGAAACTGGGTTTTCTTTGATGAATTATTCTGATAAGGAGTTTGCACCATTGTAAGGGGTTGTTCCATAATAAAAAGGGGTTTTGGAATATTGTTACAATGACTAACTTGCTTTAAGTGCTTTATTAAAAGGGAATATAGTCTCAGGTGTTTTATTTAAAGTTCCAAAGGTCTTGATATTAGGGCGGCTATATAACATTGGAATATGACATTTCATTAATCAAATTTTTCTAAATTTGATAAATGAAATAAAAACAATAAAGTTGCGAAGACTCCCTCAACAGATAATACTATAGAGAAAGGTGAGACCGGCTCTCCTTAGTGCCTGCGTTCCAGTCTTGCTATCAATCTAGCACCCACCCAGTTTTCATATTGGTTCCAAACACATATATAGACACTTAGAACTAGCTAGTTGATGTTTTCCCGCTCTTATTGTCAGAGAATAAAGGTATTGTCAGAGAATAAAGGAATGAACTTTGCTGCAGTAAACCAGCCAAAATACAAAAAATATCCATATAATAATTGCATGATTTAATTTAAAAAAAAACATCATAAAAATGAAAAATGAAAAAACTCAAAGAAGACAAACCCGGTTCAGAAAGAAATTTAGCGGAAGTAACAAGTGTCCTTGGATTCCTTAAATCCCACCAAGCAAGGCTTCCATCCTCGTACCTGTCAATGCCACACTAGAAGGTGAAAAAAATATAAGATTCACATAAACACCAGAAGGAGAACAAAAGATAAGATTCACATAATGTTGTAATGTTGCACAACCTTCATTAGAGGAAGGATAATGTTGACAATTAAGTATAAGAACCTTGCCAAACCTTTAGGTAAATAAATATACGAATGGCTACATGTTTGCAAGTAGGGTGGAGAACCAAAGAGGGTAGTGACCCTAACTACGATCTTTTGGGTTGAAATATGCTTGTCAACACTACACAAGGAAAGAGAGCCAACAATGTTCCAAGTACAAAATTAAAGAACACGTTGAGCTGTGACATTGGAGTTAAGTAGTGAGCACACATACTTAAAACCCAAACTCTAGTAAGAATTCATAAAAATCCCTATAGCTTCCCAATTCCAAATACACCATTTGTTAAAGGCATTGTCATCCAACATTCTATGCAAAAAGACAATATCAGAGAGAAATTGAAGTAATCCAAATCTTTAGAAGACAAGTTAACATTACAACCCCTCTCCCTACAAAATCAACTACACTTGAGAAGGTTCAAAGGGAACATTTCCCCCAATCTCTACTGATATCGTATCAAAAATATGGGTCATAGATGATAGAGAACCAACAGAAGCCCCTTTGGGTGGTGGAGCAAGCACTAGATCCTCTTGAGATTGACGAACCATGTTAATAGTTAGCTACTCAATCATACAAGGAAAACCCAAAACCACATTCTAAATGTACCCATAAAGTGAAGTGTAATGTTATATTAAAAAAAACATCCAGTAAAACCCTTATAGCAGAAACCACTTACCAGATATCCAACCTTCTGTTGTTTGTCAAAAATACAGCAGTTAATGAAAATGGGGAGGTTTCCAGCCGAGAGGATTTAGATTCAAGCTTTTGGCAGGAATGAAGTTGATCTACATTACTACCACCACCACTTGCTGAGGTAACATCAAGGAAAAATCGCCGCAGCTGTACAGGGCATTTTTTGCCATGCTCAGAGTTCATGAGAACCAGGTTGTGTACGATGTTTCTATGAGAAATGTAATATATTTCAGACCTATAACTATCTATATCTCATAACCAAGATAGCGTAGAAGAAAATAGCGAATTTGAATGGGATAGAACAAGGGAAATACCAATCTGATTCTTCCAGAAGAAGAGAGCATTCTTCCAAAATCGATTTCTCTTCAGATCTCCCACAAATTTCTGAACATCAGAAAAACTCGAAATATCTCCACTAGCTACTATGGCTTTCGAGCCGTTAATGGACTATGGCCGCTTTAGGGTTTTAGAGCGTCCATGCTTCTGCAAGAATCTGGAAAAAATCAAGCATCATAGGGCAGAATGGAATCATGGGAAAGAAGGCATAAAGGTTGAACAAGCTGAGCGGGAAAAAAAATTGAATAGGTTGATTAAGAAAATTTGAATAGGTGGAATAGGGCGCGTGGGTAAGGTAATTAGGTTAATTTGTTGGAATTTAAAAAAATAGGCCAAGCTAGGGATCTTTAATCATGTATTAATGCTATCAATTGATTAATTATGATTAATCATATATTAAATATATCAATCGATTAATTAGGGGTCTTTAATCATGTATGAATTTATTAATTATGAATTAGTAAATTTAATTAAAATTGTTTTATATATTTATTGTAAACTGTTGTAATATTTTACAAAATAAACTTATTTTATTTTATCTGAAAACAATTTATCAATATTTTTGGATGTAAAAATCATTACTTATATCATTAATTGAAAGTAGGCCAAGGAATTGTGTGATTGATTGAAACTATGACATGAAATCATATGACAATTTCCCACTCAAACATTAGTGAATAATTTATTTTATTTAAATTATTTTATATATTTATTGTAAATTGCTGTAATATTTTACAAAATAAACTTATTTTATTTTATTTAAAAACAATTTATCAATATTTTTGGATATAAAATTCTTTACTTATAATATTCATTGTAATTTTTCATTGTAATTATTACTTATATGTAATAAAAAATATTAATAAATATAATATTTTTAGGT
Organism: Pinus albicaulis; assembly: GCA_034641835.2. Classification (NCBI taxonomy): domain Eukaryota; kingdom Viridiplantae; phylum Streptophyta; class Pinopsida; order Pinales; family Pinaceae; genus Pinus; species Pinus albicaulis. Next base: position 959,160,937 of record CM076581.1, on the reverse strand, counting down.
AGAATAATTACTTTCATCATACTTTATAGGTTCCTTCAAAATTACTTTCATTATTACCATAATTATTGAACTTCATTAGTTGATAGCCAATATTTTCTTCCGTATTTGAATCATCCTTAAATAGACCTTATAGTAATTTTCATAATGTTCATGTATGGAGATAGTTCTATGATTCCACAACCATTTTCCATAGAGTTGTTCATTCAAGGGATACCCTTAGAGTACCAAGTTATGAATATTCCAACATCTTCCATATGTTCTAAAATAAGCGACATCTTCTTATTGATTTCTTACACTTGTTGTAACACTTCCACTCAACCACCTGAAGTATTTAGCTAGCACTTTTTTTGTGTTCATCTCATTATTCCAAGCTGGTCATAATCACATGAGTTACCATCAATTATCATCATTAGAAAATTTTCAAGTTTTTCCTAAAATTTACTAATTAGTCTACAAACACATGGTAATAATGGCATTACCCACAAACACATGATACCCTCATAACCTAGTATTGTGTGCTAGGAAGGCTTTCCAAAGAAGTTGGCTGGCACCACTATGACACTATTACGGAATTAGAAGGGAAGATAAAGACAAAGGCTTAGGTATCATATGAGAGAAGGAAGCAATTGGAAAAATTGAGATCAAAAGCAGTGAAGTTAGCCGAAAAGAAGCTTGCCCCAGAGATGGATAAGATAAAACTTGACAAAATATTGGTCAATTTCCTTAACCCTTTATTGGTTATTCAGAAGGAGTATGAATACACCACCGTTAATATCAAGGTAACCGGCCCCTAGCAGATCAAGGGCTACAAGTTGTAGTTTTCGTTTGAACATCAAAATACCACAACCATGGTTACAACCATAAGCCTTCTCACATTCATGATCTGATTATATAGTGAATTAGACATAAGTAAGAAAACACTTACTTCTTCAAAGCTAATTCGAATTTGAAGGGCTTAGCCGGGGATTGGGGGTTAAGGGTTAGGGATTTAGAGGTTATAGGTTTAGGGTTTAGGGGGTTAAATGGGTTAGGGGTTTAGAGGTTTATTGTTTAGGGGGTTAAATGGGTTAGGGGTTAAGGGGTTATAGGTTTAGGGTTTAGGGGGTTAGGGGATTTAGCAGTTAAGGATTTTAGGGGTTAAGGGTTTATAGGTTTAGGGTTAAGGGTTTAATGTTTTAGGGTTTAAGGGGTTAGGGGTTAAGGGTTTATAGGTTTAGGGTTTAGGGGGTTAAGTGGGTTAGGGGTTAAGGGTTTAGAGGTTTATGGTTTATGGGTTAAATGGGTTAGGGGTTTACTAGAGGTTTAGGGGGTTAAATGGGTTAGGGGTTGGGAATTAGTGTTTAGGGGGTTAAGATGATAGTTTCAATGGTCTCTGTTTGTGCAAATTTTAACCTTCCCAACAAGGTGGAATTAACCCAATCGTAGGTCCCAATATGTCATGATATAGATTAACTCTAGATATATATGAGAAGGAATAACCAATACTCCTTTTGAATAACATAGTGAGATGCTCTTGACCAGAGTATTCAGATTTTAGGCAATTGTACTGTTCTCTTTGAGATGGAATGGCATTATTCTCTTGAATTGTATGATTTTAAACAAAGCTACTATAAACAGAGTTTATGGGAATCATATTGAATTGTAGGATTTCCAGTGAACCTACTATTGACTGAATAAAGTACAGGGACAAGTTCTATTTGTTAAATCATTTGTTGAGTACAGATTGCTACTGCTCATAGATGAGGTTTACAAGGCTATGACACTACGGATCCAATTAGGATTTTGGGCCAGAGGAAAAGGTTTGTGGGTTTAAAACATTGAGGAGCCACAATCTAAATGGTGGCCTACAATGGGATCCTTGCAAAAAAATCCAGAAAGTGTTGTCATGTTGTTTCATATTTCTTTCACGGATTCTTGTCAGAACCACAAAATTGTTTAATGGCTACATGTAATTGTGACATGCAAGAGGCATATGCCTTTTTATGTGATGCCAAAAATAATACTTGCTGATGCAGACACTTAAAACACTCTTGTAATTATGCACAAGCCAGAGTTAGTGCCTTGTCTTAGATCAAGGCTAAATGTTCACTTTAGGATCTAGGCTACTGTGCACATAGTAACAAAATGGATATTAGTAAAACCCACAAAAGTGTTACAGGATAGTACCAAAACTGATACGGGCACCCTCGAACGAAACGACCCGACTAGAACGTGCCCGGTCGGGCGACCTCACATGGCGGGACACGGCGCGCCCAAACGAATGATGCCACAAGGGATCAAATGGAAAACAGGCCACCCGAACGTGCACAAGGTACCCGAGTGGTCACAACTTAGAAAAACTGATACGGGCGCCCTCGAACGAAACGACCCGACCCGAACGCGCCCGGTCAGGCGACCTCACACGGCGCGACACGACGTGCCCGACCGAACGATGCCACAAGGGAGAAAACGGAAAATGGGCCACCCAAACGTGCACAAGGCACCTGGGTAGTCACAACTTAGCAAAACTGATACGGGTGCCCTCGAATGAAATGACCCGACCTGAACGCGCCTGGTCGGGCGATCTCACATGGTGCGACACGACGCACCCGACCGAATGATGCCACAAGGGAGAAAATACCAAATGGGCCACTTGAATGTGCACAAGGCACCCAGGTGGTCACAACCTAGCGAAACTGATATGGGCACCCTCGAACAAAATGGCCCGACCTGAAGGCATTTGGTCGGGCGACCTCGCATGACGCTACATGGCGCGCCTGACCGAATGATGCCACAAGGGAGAAAATGGAAAACGGGCCACCCAAATGTGCACAAGGGCCCTGGGCGGTCACAAATTAGCAAAACTGATACGGGCACCCTCGAACGAAAGGGCCCGACCTGAACGCGCCCAGTCGGGCGCCGACCTCACATGGCGCGACACGATGCGCCCGACCGAACGATGCCACAAGGGAGAAAATGGAAAACAGGCCACCCGAACGTTCACAAGGCACCCAGGAGGTCACAACCTAGAAAAACTGATATGGGCGCACTCAAACAAAACGGCCCGACGAGAAGGCGTTTGGTCGGGCGACCTCGCACGACGCGATGCAGCTTGCCCGACCGAACGATGCCACAAGGGAGAAAATGGCAAATGGGTTGCCAGAACATGCACAAGGGACCCGGGCCGTCACAACTTAGAAAAAATGATACGGGCACCCTCGAATCAAACGACCCGACCAGAATGCACCCGGTCGGGCGCCGACCTCACACGGCACGACACGACGCACCTGAACGAACGTCGATGCCACAAGGGAGAAAAAAAAAATGAGCCGCCCGAATATGCACAAGGCACTCGAGCAGTCACAACTTAGCAAAACTGATACGGGCGCCCTCGAACGAAACGACCCGACCCGAACGCGCCCAGTCGGGCGATCTTGCACGTACGGTGCGACACAGCGCGCCCGAACGAATGATGCCACAAGAGAGCAAATGGAAAACGGGTCTCCTGAATGTGCACAAGGCACCTGGGTGATCACAACTTAGCAAAACTGATACGGGTGCCCTCGAATGAAACGACCCGACCCGAACAAGGCCGGTCGGGCGACCTCATACAGCGCGACACGGGGCGCCCGAATGAATGATTCCACAAGGGAGAAAATGGAAAATAGACCACTTGAACATGCAAAAGACACTCGGGGAGTCACAACTTAGAAAAACTGATACGGGCACCCTCGAACGAAACGGCTCGACCCGACCTAAACGCGCCCGGTCGGGCGACCTCACATGGCGCGACACGGCGCGCTCGATCGAACGATGTCACAAGGGATAAAAGGTAAATGGACCGCCCGAAAGTGCATAAGGCACCTGGGTGGTCACAAATTATTCATATTGATACGGGCGCCATCGAATGAAACGGCCCGACTCGACTCGAACGTGCCCAGTCGGGCGACCTCACACAGCACGACATGACACTGCGCTTGAAAAAACAATGCCACAAGGGAGAAAATGGAAAACGGGCCACCCAAACATCCACAAGGCACCCAGGTGGTCACAACTTAGCAAAACTAATACGGGCACCCTCGAACGAAACAACCCGACCCGAATGCGCCCGGTCAGGCGACCTCACACGGCGCGACACGACGCACCTAAACGAATGATGCCACAAGGGAGAAAATGGAAAATAGGCCACCCAAACGTGCACAAGACACCCGGGTGGTCACAACTTAGCAAAACTGATACAGGCGCCCTCGAACGAAACGACCCGACCCGACCCGAACGCACGCGACATGACGCGCCTGACCGAACGAATATGACACAAGGGATCAAACAACAAATGGGTTGTCTGAACATGCACAAGGCACTCGGGTGGTCACAACTTAGCAAAATTGATATGGGCACCCTCGAACAAAAAGGATCGAACCGAACGCGCCTAGTCAGGAAACCTCACATGGCGCGACACCGCGCGCCCAACCGAACAATGCCACAAGAGAGCTGCAAATGGAAAACGGGTCACCTGAATGTGCTCATGGCACTTGGGCGGTCACATGAACTTAGCAAAACTGATACGGGCGCCCTCGAATGAAATGGCCCAAACCAAATGCGCTCGGTCAGGTGACCTCACACGGTGTGACAGGGCGCGCCCAACCGAATGATTCCACAAGGGAGAAAAATGACAAACGGGCTGTCCGAACGTGCACAAGGCACCTTGGTGGTCACAACCTAGCAAAACTGATACAGGCGCCCTCGAACGAAATTGCCCGAACCAAACGCACCTGGTCGGGCGACCTCACACGGCACAACACCGCGCGCCTGACTGAGTGATGCCACAAGGAAGAAAACGAAAAATGGGCCGCCCAAATGTCTACAAGGCACCTAGGTGGTCACAACTTAGCAAAACTGATACGGGCACCCTTGAACGAAACGGCCCGACCCGAACGCGCCCGATCGGGCGACCTTACACGGCGCAACATGATGCGCCTGATCGAACGAATATGCCGCAAGGGAGCAAAGAGAAAATGGGCCGTCTAAACGTGCACAAGGCACTCAGGTGGTCACAACTTAGCAAAAATAATACGGGCACCCTCGAACAAAACGGCCCGAACCGAGCGCGCCCGGTCGGGCGACCTCACATGGCGCGACACTGCGCGCCCAACCGAACGATGCCACAAGGGAGCCGCAAATGGAAAATGGGCCACCCGAACATGCACACGGCACTTAGGTGGTCACATGAACTTATAAAAACTGATACGGGTGCCCTCGAACGAAACGACCCAAACTGAATGCGCCCGGTCGAGCGACCTCACACGGCATGACAGGGCGCGCCCGACCGAAGGATTACACAAGGGAGAAAAATAGAAAACGGGCCACCTGAATGTGCACAAGGCACCCTAGCGGTCACAACCTAGCAAAAATGATACGGGCACCCTAAAACGAAACTTCCCGAACCAAACGTGCCCGGTCGGGTGACCTCACACGGCGCGACACGACACGACAGACCGAACGAATATGCCACAAGGGAGAAAACAATAAACGGGCCGCCCAAACGTGCACAAGGCACCCAGGAAATCACAACTCAGCAAAACTGATATGAGTGCCCTCGAACAAAACGACCTGAATCAAACGCGCCCGGTCGGGCGACCTCGCACGGCGCAACACAGCGCGCCCGACCGAACGATGCCATAAGGGAGCAAAGGGAAAACGGGCCACCCGAACGTGCACACGACACTCGGGCGGTCACATGAACTTAGAAAAAATGATACAGGCGCCCTCGAACGCGCTTGGTCACAACTTAGCACCCAGTCGGGCGACCTAACATGGCGCGACCTAACGCACCCAAATGAACGATGCCACAAGGGATCAAATTACAACAAACAGGCCACCCGAACATGCAGTACAAGGCACTCGGGCGGTCACAAATTAGCAAAACTGATACGGGCGCCCTCGAACGAAACGACCTGACCTGAATGCGCCCGGTCAGGCGACCTCACATGGCGCGACACGGTGCGCCTGAACAAACGATTTCATAATAGAGTTTTAAGAAAATGCTCTGAGCTAGCTCAATCATTGACAAATAATCTCAAGAAGGTATATCCTTTCTTTCTGAGAAAGGTTTTTTTACGTGTCAAGAAAAACTCTCATACATAGGGATTTTCGGCTTTAAAGGAAAGATTGTACTTTTTCCTTATTACGTGTTGGGTAAATTCTTTGTAACAAAGGTGCGTCACCAATGTAAATCCCTAAAACACTTTTTAAATAAATACCAAGAAACTACGACACATAAACTTTTGTTTGAACTAAAGGAGATTGATGATTATTCCTTTACCATTCAACTCAAACATGAGATAAATATAGAATTTTTATGGGAATTCGTTGAAAAGCATCGGTATTGCGACACTTGTAGAGAAGCATCGGAATTGCGACAGTTTGGGAAAAACCTGTCGCAATTCTGACGCTTTTCTACAAGTGTCGCAATACTGACACTTATAGGTAAGTGTCGGTATTGCGACACTTGTAGAGAAGTGTCGAAATTGCGACAGGTTTTGCCCAAACTGTCGCAATTCCGATGCTTCTCTACAAGTGTCGCAATACCGACACTTACCTCTAAGTGTCGGTATTGCAACACTTGTAGAAGAGCGTCAGAATTGTGAAAATTGTGGCCCAAACTTTCGCAATTCTGATGCTTCTCTACAAGTGTCGCAATACCAACACTTACCTCTAGGTGTCGGTATTGTGACACTTGTAGAAAAGTGTCGGAATTGCGACAGTTGTGGACGGGATTCGAAAAATTGATAAAATTTGGGGAAATTTCCGACATTTGGTCAAAAGTGTCGGAACCAAAGTGTCAGAATTTCCGCCAAATGTACTAGTGATGAGATTCAGTTGCAACAAGATTGTCCTCTTCCAAATGTTGGCATGTATCACATGTCGACAATGGAGAATGCTGAAATAAAGAGGCAAATCAAGGACATGTTAGACAAGGGACTCAAAATGCCAAGCCACGTGATTCACCCATAGTCTTAATTCTGAAGAAAGATGGGACTTGGCGCATGTGTGTTGACTTTAGAGCTTTGAACAAGATAACGGTAAAGAATTGATACCCACTCCCAAGGATAGATGATTTGCTAGATCAGCTGAAAGAAGAAAAGTTTTTCACTAAGTTAGATTTACGAAGTGGATATCATCAAGTAAGAATTGCAGAAAGTGATATATGTAAGACTGCATTCAAAACCAAACAAGGACTCTTTCAGTGGTTGGTTATGTCGTTTGTTTTGTGTAATGCACCGACGACTTTCATGCGTGTTATGGATAATGTTTTGAGTCCATTTCTTGATGAATTTGTGATTGTGTATTTAGATGATATACTCATTTTCAGCAAAGCAAGAGAAGAACATGTCTTGCATGTGAAAAGGGTGCTTGATGTTTTGAAGAAAGAGCAGTTATTTCTTAAGATGTCAAAGTGTGAATTTGGAAAGACTTCTTTGGTTTATTTGGGACACATTGTAGGAGGAGGTGAATTGAGAATTGATCCTTCTAAAGTGGAATCCATTGTGAATTGGCCCACTCCCAAAACAATAACCGAGGTAAGAAGTTTCTTAGGCACAGCTCAGTATTGGAGAAAGTTTATTGCTAAATTTTATGCCATAGCAGCTCCTATGCATGCAATGAAAAGTGTGAAGAAATGCTTCCAATGGGGAGGCAAACAACATCAAGATTTTGAAGCTTTAAAAGACAATATCAGTTCAGCTCCGGTCCTTGCATTACCGAATTTGAGACAGCCATTCGAGATACAAACTGATGCTAGTGATTATGCCATGGGTGCAATACTTTTGCAGCATGGTAAGCCGATCGCTTTTCATTCTGAAACATTCAATGGCGTTGTAAATAATTATCCTATATATTACAAAGAGTTGTATGTGTTGGTACAAAGCATCAAGAAGTGGAAACATTACTTGATGGGTAAAGGGACGATTATACATACCGATCACCAACCATTACAGTACTTGCAGTCGCAAACAAAATTGCAGCAATCACAACATTTCAGGTGGATGGGATTTCTTCAACAGTTTCACTTGGTTGTAAGGTGCATGAAAAGTATTTTCAATAAAGTTGCTGATATTATTTCAAGGCCAATTATAAGTGCTTCTACTTTACTTAAAAATGATTCTATTGTACATGAGAGTTACATAGAATAGTATGCATTTGATGCTAATTTTCAAGATGTGTAAGCTAGTTTGAGTGAAGAGAATCAAGTTGAGGAAAATGATTATCACATGCATAACAATTTGTTGTTTCATTTGGGAAAGCTGTGTATAACACAAGGAGAGAGACTTAGTGTCATCAGATAGGCTCATTTGTCTCTTATTGCTGGACACTTTGGGGTGAGAAAAACAGTGGCACATCTATAGAGGTATTGCTATTGGTCTCACATGATAGATAGTGTGTCACATTTTATAAGAGGATGTTCTATGTGTGAAACAAGCAAGCCTAGCAATAGGAAGCTTGGGTTGTACATGCCACTATCGGTACCATCAAGGCCATGGGAGAGTGTCTCCATGGAATTTGTTGGAGGTCTACCTATGTCAAGAAAACAACATGATTATCTCTATGTAGATGTGGATAGATTCAGTAAAATGTGTATATTTATGCCATGTAAGAAAACCATTACTTCTAAACAAACTGTTTAACTTTATTTTCAACATGTATGGGTTCATTATGGTTTGCCAACTTCTATTTTTGGTGACAGGGATTTCGAGTTCGTTGGGAATTTTTGGTCCAATATTTGGAAGATGATGGAAACAAAATTGAAAAAGTGTACTGCTTTTCATCCAAAAATTGATGGCCAAACCGAGGTGGTGAACATAAAAATGGTGCATCTATTGAGAGGATATTTCAGCAAACATCCCAAGTTGTGGGATGAGCAACTGCATTACATTCAACATGCTTACAATCGGGCCAAGCACTCTTCTAAAAATACTTCACCTTTTGAAGCCTGCTTTGGGTATTTGCCGAAATCATCATTAGACTTCATATTTGAGAAGGATGTTGCAATTGATGGGCATAGTGATATTCACAAGGCTCAAAATTTCATTGAGAAAATTCAGATTATTCATCAACAATTTCAAGAACAACTTGAGAAGAGTCAAAGAAAATACAAGGAGAGGCATGACAAACATAGTGTTCATCACAAGTTTCAAGAAGGAGATGAATTATGGTTACACATAAGCAAAGAAAGGATGCAAGGAGAAGGTAAAAATCTCAAGCCCATTCGCTATGGTCCATTCAAGATCATCAAACAAGTTGGTAATAATGCATTTTAACTTGACTTGCCTTCATATATGCAAATGTATTCTATTGTCAATGTGGAAAATTTACATTTGTATGAGCCTCCTTTGATTGATGATCAAGGGAATGATATTTAGCTGCCATCTATAGAATATTTCTCACTAGAATTTCTGGATGAGCTCAAGGAGGATACCATCCTTGACAAGAGGACACACACTTCTAAGAGGGGAAGTGTCGATTATCTTCAAATTATGCTCAAGGGCAGCAAACTAGGTAAGGAAAGGTGGATGGAAGTGGAAAATGTGAGGGAGCTATACCCCCATCTTCTGAATAGGTAATTAAAGTATTTTGGGGTCCAAAAGATTCCCAATGGGGAGGTGTGATTAGGAGATCATGTGTTATGCTCAAAATTGAAAGTGCTCAAAACTATAATGAACTTGAGCGACCGGAAATTTCTCATCGTTGTGATTCCGACACCACAAACGGTTCGAAAAAAACGATGTCGTATGAGGAAGATATCGTGTTCTGTTCGTTTTCCTAAATAACTAAAATTTTTGTGACAGGGTGATTGGGATGCCCAATCAACATGCTGGTATATTTAGAAGGTGGCATATACTAGGAGTATTCCCTTTTCTGAAACCCAATCAGGATTTGACACGTGGTTGTTTCTGGGCTGAAGATTTGGTTGAACATGTTTTTTTAGCATCGTTGGATAGGTGACATGTGGTAAGCTCGGACGCTGCCACATGTCACCAAGAGGTTCGACTAAAATTTATGTGAGGTCCATGGGGTTCGACCCCACGACCTCCAGCCTGCGCTCCAAGACTTCCACCAACTGGGCTTTGCATTGTTTCTTAACCCATTAAGGGCACCTACTTTACTTAAACTTTAATGTATTTGCATGCGGGGGTTGGGACCATCGGCAGTCCCAACCTGCCAACAACCCGTGGTTGTTGTTCACATGTGTTATGCGAAACTATGGATTACAGATAAAAAGTTCTTCCCTAAATGTGGTGCACATTTAGAACAACAGGCTAAATACTTTGCAACTACTTTTCCCAACAGTAAATAGACACATAATAGATCAATAAACTTGGATTCCAAGCGCTTTCAAGTCTCCTTCTGTCGCTTTGCTGTAGCTTCAAATCCAAGCTAGATCACTAAAATATTTCCTAAAAGAATGAAAACTAAACAAAAAAGAGATAGATATATACAGATACCTATTCAAGTTATTCAGTTAAATCAATGAAATATGAACCATATACATCAGATAAGAATTCATAATATGAAAGAAAGAAGCTTATACAGATAGATATGTGGGAAAGTAAGCAAAAATATTTATTAATGTATAGAAGGGGAGGTTACAACCAGAAATTGATTTGATGTCACTATCTCCAACATCATCCCAGCCTCATCACAATGATCATCTCTCCAGTAGCATATCACTCAAATAAAATCCTCAATTGAAATTCCACCAGCATTTCTCTAGTCAAATTCTTCCTTCTCAAGCACCGGGATCTGTGCTCAATTTATAGATGAGCTAAAGGTAGTTTCACAATCAATGACTTTCTAATAATATGCAAGACATTTTCCCAAGCTCAGAGGTGTCAAATGGACACATGGATTCGAATTTTGACACATATGCACTCTTCTAGAAGGCACTGATCAAGTGGAGATTCCAGAACAATGAGAATTTCGCTCCCAATTTGACCAACGCACCCTTGAGTGTCGGGAAGTTCTTTGCAGAGAACCCTTGAGTGGGGTTACCTGCATATGCAAATCACTTAGCCCCTTGAGAGACTGAGTTGGTGAGCTCATAGGTGATATAACATGTACTTCAAATCTTGGAAACCTTGCAATGGAAGTCACGGATAATTTGTTCTTGTTCTTTGACTTAGGGCATGTAGCAACTAGAATGATAGGGGATGATAGGCCCTATTCATTGGTTCTGGGGATGATGTTTAGTTAACCAGGTCATTGGGAATGGTGCCCAAATTGACCTATAACAATTGCCCCCTAAAGCATGAAGTCAGAATAATAAGAACAATATTTTTTGAATGAGATGCTTTACACTGTGATGGGCTGGAGCTGAAGTGGAGTGGTGACCTGCATCAATATTACATTACATTACATCATGATATATCCTCTTGATCACAAATTGTTGAGGGAAGGCATTCCCATGCTCAACACATAAATTATCTAATAACATGTACATAGTTCAGAAAGTTGTCTACATTGGAATATTTCCCAATATAGACATGCCTATAGATATAGGTCCATGTTTTGATGACGATCTATATGTAAGGTCACCGTACATTTGATTAGTACAAAAATCCTGAAATTGCAGCCCAGATGGCTGAAACTAGATTCGAGGTCTTCTTATCTCGTTCACTCAATCATTCGGGTACAAGTCTAGCCATGAGAATATATGATTTGTATTCGAACATGGTAAGACCTTGTTTGATTACTAGCCAATGATGTGAGCTATTAAGAAACACGAGAGAACCACCATTGATGTCAATGGCCCTCAAGGTACTGCAATACATTTCATAATGCATGAATAGATGATTTGATATAGAACGCCAAACAAAAATCTTTCGGTCAAAAGTCCAGAAGCGAGGATCTTGTCAATTTTGTAACAAGCCTCATGGTACTGGAATATGATGTTTCTAAGTGAACTTCCTGGATAATGATTTGTCGTCAACAGGAAGTCACTTTATTGTGAAATGGGGGTTACTGATTTTGGAGACAAAGGTATGACTTGATCTAGAAATGTTTAGGGATGACTGTCATGAAAATGAAGGTCTATGAGTGTTACACAGTAATTTGTCACCGTCCCTACCTTTCCCTGTCCCGCACATTGGAGGGCCCATTTTGTGACCTGTGAGCAATGTCATGCCTTGAAACCATTATCATTGCATTCCTCTAAACATGAGCTTCAATTGCCCTGAAGACATCTCCTTGCAAAAAACCATGAAAACATCCCTTTTTGCATTGGCGCGGGTATCCAGTTCAGCACTCGTGCCAATGAGGAAAATCCTACAAAGAGGTCGCGCCAACTGGCGCTCTATCCCAGAGTCGCAGTCGCACCAGCCAATTTAAGGAGTGTTTTTTAAATAAGAATGGCGGAAGTTTCGTTTCAACAGACTCAGAAACTATTATTTATCTTGAGTTGGGAGGTTTGGCTCCGGGAGTTCCATGAAAGGGAAGTGGTTTGCCACCTCTCATGGAAGCTTCCTTGAAAATAGGGCCAATCCCACAATTATAGGGATCCCAACTCCCCTTCCTCCATGTATAAAAGCTAGCTCATTGCCATTGCAAGCTAGTCTTGAAGTACCTAAGCCTTGAATCTCCAATTTCTCAAATTCCCAAGAGCCTTAATGCTGCAAGAGCCCTCATTCTTCCCTTAAGGCCAAACTCGAGCAAGGAGACTATCGTCGAGAGACTCTAAGAGAGGCTTGTCCCATCCCTGGTAGGCTTTGCGAGACGTGTATGACTGGAGACCCCTCTGAAGGAGACCTCAGCGTCAAAACATTGGTTGTACTCTCTTTCGATTGCTTATTAATGAATGACTACTGGTTATGGTTCCATTCTGTTTTTCACTTATGATAATGATGAGTTATATCCTTTCTGACTGATATATAGTTGTGTATTCTGGATTTTAGGCTTGTATTCGTGTTGTTTCTTGCATGTGCAGGTGTCCATTCACGGAGATCGTGGGGATCGTGATCTGCCGAGGCTGAGGAACGGGAACACTGTCTCTTCTACGAATCATAGCATTGGACTCCAGGTAGGCCTCCATCGTTGGTCTGTTTATTCGCAATTAGGAACTTGCGCTGTAGCATTTGACGATTGTTGCTAGACCCATTCTGTGCTAGTAGGGATCGCCTCTGTCTGTAGAGGGGATTTACCTCTTCAACAATTTGGTGACTCCGCTGGGGATCGTCTAGTTTTGATTGTCTCGTTTTGATTGTTTCGTGGTTTTCCTTGCTTGGTTGGCCTTCTGGGCTGGGTTCTTTTGCTGTTTTTCCTTCTTGGTTTGCTTGGATATCATTGATCTGCTTCTAGAGTAGTTCTTTTTTATTTTTGGCTGAGGAACTCAGCTGGCGCGCTTTTTAGCTCGACAGTCACGCCAATTGGCGCATGTTGCTTTTGTATTGCCCGCGCCAATTGCTTTCTGGCGCCAGTTACAACCTCACAGTCGCGCCACTCCTGTGAGGCATTAGGGTTTGCTTAGTTCTGAGCTCTATGGGTCTGATCAGTGTGTTTTTTTTTCATTTTTTAGCTACCTAACTGTGTTGGAGTCCTGGTTGACTGGAAGTTTTCCTTCGTCCTTTGGTTGTTTGCTTTTCTCCATCGATTTCACGTTTTAAGCCCTAGGGCATCTAGTGGCTTTGTGTGTCGAGCCCTCCTTAGGAGTTTTGGTGTTTTGTTAGTCCAGTCAATTCTTTGATTGCTCCTCCGCATTCTCTTAGTGGTTGTTCACCATTTCGTTGCGATTTTTGGGTGATTTTTCTTCTCTTCATTCAAACTTCGTTTGGTCTTGCTTTGGACCTAGATCACACGGTCCATTGGAGCCTTTGAGACTTTTTCTTGGTTTTGAGAGACTTTGGTCGATTTGAGATCTGATTGTTTGTGCCATTGAGTGAAATTTGTTTGTTTTTGCTCTCTTAATATCGTTTCTCAAATTGCTTCTCTTTTGTTTTCAGTTTGTTTAGTGCATCTAGCTATCAAACATTGAAAATACAAAAAATCTCTTTTGCTTTTGTTGATTAGTGCAAATTGAAATCTTTTCAATTTTACTAGTATTTAGTGATTTGAATGAAAAGTTTTGATTTCATTAGTTGCATTAGAGATATCATTGATTGTCTTCCGATCATTTTGTTTGTGTAAAAACTCTCAACTCTTCCGTAGCTATTTTTCATCGAACAAAATGATGTACTGTGGCATGTAATTTTGCATTTAGGATATTTTTGAGACCACACATTCGTTAGGGCCTGAAAATTGAAACGTAATTGAAGATAAACTTTAAAATCTACTCAATTTACACTAAGGCAGCATTGAAATCTAACGAAACACATTTAGAGGTCTAGGCTAGAGACATGTTCCGGCGTCTTTAAACCTAGTAGCTGTCGTTTTCCTTTTGGCTTTAGACAACGCTAGTACGAACTTGTGCTCCCCGTACCGTCGCGTATATAAAGGGAGACCCCTCTAGGTTTCAATATTTTATCCATAGGAAGCCGAGTCTGCCGCCCTATACCCGTGATACACTAGACACAGCATTCGGGGAGATTTCCTGCACGTACGGAAATTCCTTGGTTGATTTCTCTTTCATTTTTGAAACCAAGGTGTATATTGCAGTTCACGGTTATTTGGTACACCCTTTTGCCTAGTATTCCTGAGCAGTCATTTTGATCCTATCTGACTCCCTAAATTTGAAAGGATCACCAAGCGCTTGTCCTTTCACGCTTGTGTCAAATCTGAAAGAGATAGAGTCATCTTTTCAACCGTTTCTCGACTCTTGAAACATGAAACGGTGAAGTTTCTTATTTTTCAATGTGGTAAAAAATTAATCACCCACGATTACACGCCCTGTTAGATTTTGCTTGTTGATCGTTTGATCGTGTGTCTTGACTCTTTTTCAGCCCGTGTGTGTGTTTGATCGTTTCTCTTGTCGTTTTTGTCATAGTGGCGGAACCCTCGGTTTCGTCTACTGGTAGTCCTTACACAGACGTTTCATCATAGGTTTCCCAATCCTCTGCTGAACCACAGCAGCCCACTGTTTTCGAGTTTCTTGACGGGGAACCGGTTCTTTCTGAGCAACCCTTTAGGGGACCAGTTGAGTTCGATTGGCCCTTTTCGGACCCTGTGTCTGAATTGAGATTAGGAGCTGATTTCCTTTCTCTTACATCGGGTTCGCCTTTTATTGCTGCTGTATTTCCTCCTAGTCCTCGCCTTCTATTTCACGATCTAGCGGCAAGCTCAACCATGAGTGATTTTGGTGAAGAAATCCCAACGTCTGGTGAAGACTATCAGCTCTTCCCACGAAGATTGTTTCCGGGAGACAACTTTGAACTGGCTGATATGTCAACGGCCAGTCCCTCTTTACCACCGGGATACAGGTCTTTGGGTTAGATTATTTCCACCGCAGCCTCTATGGGAGTGTCAGCTCCTTCTCCGAGGCCAGCTGCTCCTACACCCGGGGTGTCTCCTTAGACGCCCGTTACTTCTGTACCCGTTCAGCCCACTGTTTGTGTGGCCACCTCTTCACCTGTTGTCACGACACCCTCTGCTAGGGCTATGCCGTCTCCTGAAGATATCTATTTAGCAACTGCTATAGTAGAGAACATTTCTCCGGAGGAGTATCAGTTGTCTTTGCAGCAGCCGAACCCCGAGGTTGGACCATCCTCCCAAGATCCCAACCGCTCTTACTTTTCGCACTATGCACAGGATGGTACACCCGTGTACGCTTTTCCAAGTCAGTATGATGAGCACGGGGACATTTTACATCTACCTGCTCCTGAGGCCTACCTCCATGCTCAAGGTTTACCTTATAACCAGGCTTATAACCCGCAAGGGCAACCTTCGGGCCAACCTGGCTATCCTTATGACCCACAGGGGCAACCCATGCAAGGCTATCCTGCGGGCCAGCAAGGGCCATCGTACGGTCTGCAAGGACAGTACTACAACCCTTCCGGTCAACCTGTTCAGCCTCAGCCGGGGTACCAACCGGGACCGGTCTATGGTCCTGGTGGGAAAATCCAGCCTTCTCCACCAATGCAATCGTAGTATCCTGTTGTTTCTAACGTTGCATATCAGCCGGGACCATCCTATGGTTCTACTTCAGGTCAAACCGGTTTCCAGCAACCACTTGGCCCTGTTCCTCCACCAGGCCAACCGGCCCATCCGGCACAACCTAGTGTTCCGCCTCCAGGCCAATCGGCCCATCCGGTACAACCTGGGGCTCCTTCACAGCCAGGTCAGCCTGTGCAACCGGCGCAGCCTGTCTATCTGGGTCAGCCTGTTCATTCAGGGCAACCCTCTTAGTCGGGTAAACCTGTTCACTCAGGGCAGCCCGCTCATTCCATTAACCCTGCCCAGCAGCCGATTCATTCGATGCCGCAGCCGAATCAACAGCTGTGCCCTAATTATCAGGCTCCGCAGGGTTCTACTTTTCAGTAGCCGACCCATCCTCAGGGCGGTTATTATCCTCATGGTCAATCTCAACCAAACTATAACCACCCCAGAGGCTCTCAGTATTATCCTCCTCCACTCGGTTCTACCTACACTCAGCAGCCAAATCCAAATGCTGCTTATACTGGGCCGATGCATAATCAGGGTCCGTACTCTGGTTATCAAGCCCCACACACTGGTTACCAGCATCCAAATCAGTATGGTTATACGACCTACACCCCCTACGGTCAGAATCCTATGGGAAAGAACCCATGGGGGCAAGGATATTCACAACCATTGTGGAGTATGGGTACCAGTCCTCACCCCGGGCCTGGCATGCCGGTCAATCCGCCATTGCCGTTCCTGGCCACCTTGGAGTTTTCGGAGTTTCAAAATTGACCAATGATCCGATTTTACATAATCCGTATTGGCCTCCGGTTCCCACCAAGATACCAGGTGATTGCCCCAAGTTTGAGGGAAAAGCTGGAGAGCACCCCCAGGCGCATGTGATGAGTATCATCTTTGGTGTTCATCTAACTCTTGGGTCGACGATTCGATTCGTCTGCGCCTCTTCCAGCGTACTTTAACTGGAGCTGCTGCTAAGTGGTACATCGAGTTATCCCGTGGTATCTTCCAAGATTTCAACTCTTTAGCCATGGATTTTCTCACACACTTTCAGTTACCGGTTCATTATGAAGCCGGGACGCACCTCCTGACTTCTCTGAAGCAGGATAAAGCCACTCACATTTCTGATCACATTCATGAGTGGCGGTGTCGTCGTAGACTGATCAAGTTTCACATACTTGATTAGATACTAACTCACTAGTTCACCACCTCCTTCGTGAATAAAATCGCCCAAGATATTGCGATGGGAGTGTGTGTGACGGAGGAACAAGCCATTGCGCGTGCCCAATATCTGGATCTTGTGTATTCTCAGTCCGGCATGCTTTATGATATCTTTCCTGATGCCCCACGGTCAGGAACCTCTAAGGCTTCGCCTACCCCTGCGGTGGACGGTGTCATTGGTTCTGTCTCTCAGAATTCGAAGAAATCTTCGAATGGGAAGCAGAAGTCTAATTCTTCCAACAATGCTCCTGCTAATCCCGCCCCGTCCGATTCTGGAAAAACCGCGGAGGTGAATTCCGTTCAGGCTAATCCTACGGAGAAAACTTCCAAGGGGTAAAAGAAGGGCAAAGGAAAATCTAAATCTGATGCCCCAAAGCCAGAATCTAAATCTCGTACTGAGGATGGTTCTCAGCGTAAACTGAAGTACCCCTGCCTCATTTGCGAAGGAGACCATTATACTAAGGATTGTCCACGACGATCCGAAGTTAGTCAACTTCTCAAGGGCTCAAAAGGGACTCCGGCAGTTCTTAAAGAACCATTCCCATCTCAACAGACCCAGATGGTTGAACAGCCGTCACCATCTACACCATTTGGGTCCCAGGTTTTCATGATGAAGGTTGCTGCACCTATCTCTGTCGCTACGCATTCGAAGGATTACAAAGAATCGCGGCAGGCACCCGGGAAGGCAGTTGCGGATGGACCGCCTCCCCTACCTGTCTCCGGTTCGTTGGAAATCGAGAAGCCTACTCCTGAACCTGTTGTGAAGCCACCTTCTAAAGGTGTTCTTCAGAGATCTTCGTATAATCCGAATGCTCGTGCTGCTCAACACTACAGCATTGTTGAGGATTTGGCACAAGCACCTTCTGCTATGTCCGCACTCGAAGTTCTTCAAAGTTGTCCTTCGCAACGGAAGGCTTTACTGTCTGCAATCGGTGGTATTGATCCCACCGATTCAAGTCTTCTCACCTTCGATTTAGAGAATTTCACTCCCCGACTTCCACATAAAATCTCTCTTGTTATTCAAGTCGGGATTAACGGTCTGAACATCCATCGGGCCGTGGTGGATGAAGGTGCTTCTACCTGCGTTATGTCATCCGCTTGCTGGAAGGCCATTGGCTCTCCAGCCCTCACGTCCTCTCCCAATGCCCTCGAGGCATTTGATGGTTGGGAATCCAAACCCCTGGGTGTTCTTGAGAGTTTAGAAATCACTTTACAGGGGAAGACTGTCAACGTGGAAGTAGAAGTGGTTGACGCCAAGCTCAACTACAATATACTTCTTGGCCGCAGTTGGACTCATGCCATGCTCTGCGTGCCGTCCACCGTCTTTCGACTTCTTAAGTTCCCCCACGAGGGAAAAATCGTCACGGTGGACTAGTTGTCCTTCTTCACGTCTACCTCCGAGAACAACGTGCCATACGTGGATCAGATTCCGAATCCCCCTGATAGTGTAGGACCTAGTCTCTTCAAAGACCCCGTCCTCATGGGTATCTTTCCCGCACCACCACTGCACACCGCTCAAGTTAACATGATTTCCAGGTCCGATGACCCTTGGCTTATTCCTACGCCTGAGCAGGTGTTTGAGTTTGGAGAATCAATGCCCTTGACTCCAGTAGAGATCAGCTACTGTGAAATTGTTGCCGCATCTGATCCTCCACCTCCTCAGCATGCTCCTGTAAGCATGGCTCTCGATGACTACTCTCAATCCCCCTGGCTTGGTCAGGCCGATTCACCTGATCCTCTTAAAGAGAATTTTCCTTTCGATGAAGCCATCATTGAAACTATGTCTCTTGAGGAGCTGCCTTGGGGCGATGGACATCATCGCTCATATTTTATGCCTAGCTTGGGGGCAATGACTGACTGTCTGGAGCGTTATGCTTCTCAGGTTCCTACCCCTCCTCTTCAAATGCCCATCTTGACGCACGAGGTTTTTTCGGAAGGTAACCTGAGTAACATCACTCAAACCGTCCCGATCAACATCTTCGTTAAACCGGGGGTCATTGAGAATATTCACGTGGGAGTGACTTGTTCTCCTGATGAGATTCAAGTCTATACTGATCTTTTTAAAGAATTCAGAGATGTGTTCGCCTGGTCCTACGAGGAAATGCCAGGGATTGATCCCAGTATCGTAGTGCATGAGATTCCAACCTACCCTGGTGCGAAGCCCGTGCACCAACGCTTACGCCCCATGCATCCTCGGAAAGCCGCTGCAATTAAGGCAGAAGTTGAAAAACTTCTGAACGCGGGTTTTATTTATCCTATCCCCCTCACAGAATGGGTGTCTAACATTTTCCCTATCAATAAAAAGTAGGGTACTATTAGGGTCTGTGTTGATTACTGCGACATCAATCGCACCTATCCAAAAGATAACTATCCCACTCCGTTCATAGACCAGATTATCGACGAATGTGCCGGAAGTGAGATTTATTCCTTGATGGACGGTTTCTCAGGGTATAATCAAATCAATATTGCACCTGAGGATCAACACAAGACTATGTTCATCTGTCCGTGGGGTACTTTCGCGTATAAAAATCTCCCGTTCGGCTTGAAGAACGCTGGAGCTACTTTTCAGCGTGCGATGTCTTATGCTTTCCATGACATTCACCATATCGTTCAGCCTTATCTGGATGACTTTCCAGCTCATTCAGCTAGGCGAGAGGATCACCCTAAACACCTCCGCCAGATTTTCCTTCACTGTAGGCACTACAATATTAGGCTCAATCCTCATAAGTGCGTCTTTGGCATTGATTCTGGCTGTCTTTTGGGATTCATAGTCTCCAAAGACGAAATTCGCCTTGACATTTTAAAATTCGAGGCTATCATCAACCTCCCATCACCCTCCTCATTATATCAGTTGCAGAGTCTGTAGGGAAAAGCGAACTTCCTTCGACGCTTTATCCCGAACTACGCTGAGGTGGCCAAAGGATTTACGCGCCTATTAAAGCAGAATGTTCCCTTCCGTTGGGACGAAATTGCTCAGCAATCCTTTGAGAAGCTAAAGACATTATTGGTTAATGCTCCTTTGCTTCGTCCTCCAGACTATCATTGTGATTTCACTTTGTATCTCGCCGCCGCGTTTAGCACCATTGCTATGGTTCTGGTGCAAGATGATGATGATGGTAATGAACATGTCGTTTATTATCTATCATGAAACCTTCTCAATACATAAACACGCTATGCTCATGTCGAGAAGTTGGCTTTAGCTGCCGTACACGCTGTGCAACGCTTTCGCCATTACATCCTACTGCGCACGATAGCAGTGGTTTCGGATTGCAACCCCATGACATATATTATCTCTAGGAAATTGTTGGGGGGAAAATAATCCAAATGGATCATTATCCTGCAGGAGTTTGACTTAGAGTTCACCACTGCTAAGTCAACCAAATCACTTGTTTTCGCGGATCTTATATGCTCACTCCCGACAGACTCCATTCCTTCAGTTTCCTAGGATCATATCCCGGATGAAACTCTTTTCCTCATCAGTACTCACGACCCTTGGTATGGCGACATAATCGTGTATCTTCAGACCTCCACATTTTGGTCTGAGTTGACTAAAGATGCCCGACATCGAATTCGGCATCAGTCTCAACCCTACCACATCGTAGGAGATACTTTATACCGTGTTGGAGTAGATTCGGTGCTCCGCCGGTGCCTTACCTTGGAAGAGGCTGAAAAGGCCCTCAATGACTGCCACAATGGTGGCTATGGTGGACATATGTCTGGATATGCTACTACTAAAAAGATTTTGCGAGCAGGATACTTCTGGCCGTCAATATTCAAAGACTGTATTACAGCAGTTCGAAAATGTCACGCGTGCCAGGTGTTTCAGCGCAAGATGAGCGCGCCACCTCTTCCTTTGCATCCTGTTGTTACCGTTGGCCCGTTTGCGAAATGGGGCATGGATTTTATGATGTGTAACCCTCATTTGGCCGGGGGGCATACGTATATAATCGTAGCTGTCGACTACTTCACCAAGTGGGCCGAAGCGATGCCTACACTTGCGGCCGACGGTAAAACAACTGCTCAATTCATCTTCAACCACATCATCGCACGTTTCGGGGTTCCTCAGGCCATCGTTACCGACCATGGTACTCATTTCGAAGATTATATGATGGTCGAGCTGACATCGAGGTTGGGCTTACGCCACGATAGCTCAATGCCATATTACCCTCAGGAAAATGGCCAGGTTGAAGTAGTGAACAAGGTTTTGGTCACCATGCTTCAACGAACAGTTGGGATTCATAAATCAAATTGGCACCTGCAACTGTTCTAAGCTCTTTGGTCTTACCGAACGTCTGCTAAGAGTGCGACTGGGTTCACACCATTTCAACTGGTGTATGGTCTAGAAGAAACTCTTCCGGTTGAATGCGAGATTCCTTCTTTGAAATTAGTTGTAGAACTTCTACCTGACACTTTTGCTGAAGAAGAGCATCTCCTGTATCTGGAATGGTTAGATGAAACCCGCCGCTTGGCTGCCTTAGTCATTGAGGCACAAAAGAAGCGGGTCAAAGCTCACTTCGATCAATCGGTTTCACCACGTTCCTTTGTTGAAGGGGACCTTGTCCTCCTGTATGATCAAGCACACGATAAGCTTGGGGCGGGGAAGTTCCAACCCATGTGGCATGGGCCCTATATAGTTAAATGGGTATTAAAGAATGGGGCCTACGAGCTTATAGATTATGAAGGAGTTCCGCTGGCGCAGCCCAGAAATGGGCTGTACCTGAAGAAATACTATGCTTAAAGTCATTTTTGTGTGGTGTGTGTACATAGGTGTGTCTATTCATTTGTGTGCATGTGTGGTGTGGTGTGCAGTGTAAACGTCTTTCTGCTGATCCAGTCTTCCTAATTGTGCAGATGTCCATCAATCCGTTCGTTGGGTTCGCGGATGGTGCCTCCCGCAGTACCAGGAATCTGTCTTCAGCAGCCTGGGTAATCTATGATCCTGCTGGTGAGTTGGTCAACTTGCAGGGTGTGTGTCTGGGACGTACTACAAATAACATCGCGAAATATATTGCTGTATTAGAATTATTAACTGAGGCTGTAAACCTTGGTATCTGTGAATTGCTTGTGTATCTAGACTCACAACTTGTGGTATTACAATTGAACGGTCATTATTCGGTCAAAAACCCATCCATTTTACGTCTGTATCTACGTATTCATTTACTGGAAAGAAATTTTGACTATATTACATATCAACATATACCCAGGCACATGAATACATTAACAGATGCAGTAGCTAATTTGGTGTTAGATAGACATTTGCGCAATTTGTAAATCATCATCACGTGTAAAAGGAAAATCCATCTAGAAATAGATATGTATATATATAGATATCGAAATGTTTACATAGTGTGCGTCACATAAAATCAAAAAATATACATGTTCGTCTTATTACATCCGGAGACGACTCGTCTCTAAAAAATATGCATGAAATAAAACCCTAAGAGGCTAGTCTGCGTGGTGCTCATGATAAAAATTCACTGCACGCACTAGGCGTCTCAGTAGACGGTGGAGGCAACTAGGCACTCCCACTGTATGTCTCTAATATGCTAATGGTACATCCGCCAGCCGGGCGTAGTCCGGAATCCCTCGGGCAATCCCCTCGAGGTTCTGAACCAACTCTCCTCCTTCCGCTCCCTCCTCATGAGTATCGACTGCTAGCTGAGTTCTCCGTGCAATAGGAGACATCCCAGCTGGTCTCTCTGGGCCAACATCTGCATACACATGTAACTGCTGTTAGAACGGACATGTATTAACAAAAAATCATAAAACATAAAAAATAAAAACAGATCATACCCAGCTCTTCGTCCCAATCCTCTCCCTCTGGCAGTGGGAGATCTGGGTCTCCAGTAAAGTCTGTCCCGGCATAAGGCCAGTCCTCAACTACAATCAACTAGCGCCGCAACCACCCAAAAAAATCTGGCCTCCAGGACATCTGTTGGCCTCCTCCTACTCTGGGCATCAGTGCTTCCCAGCGAGCCATTCTCGGCTCTCGTGGTATCGGCTCCGCTACAACGGCCCCTTGGCCCTGGAAGATTGGAAATCGTTCCAGAATGAACGATACCAGGATGGACCCATAGCCAAACTGCTTCAGCTTGGCTTGTTTGCATCTCGTCAGCTGTCTCTTGATGTTGATCGTTACTGCTGTGGCCCAGTCAAACAGTATGGGACTCATGCACTCTGAAGCCAGTAAGAGTTGAGCTTTCGTCGCTTCATGCGGTGCCTGCGATCCTGCAACCCGCATGATGGTATGCCGCACTACTCGTAGTGCTAGATCGGGGATAGTGTGGATATTCACCTTTTTACTCCCTGATCCCATTTGTGCCCGTGGGCACACTCGTGCCATCACTTCCTCCATTTTCTCACCCGACGGTCTGCTCCCTGTCAGTATGGGTACTGGACCTCTACGCGACAGTCCAGTTATGAAGTACACATCAGAAACGTCCAGTTCTAACACCTGGTCTCGTAGCTTGAATACTTGTTCTTGTTCATCTCAAATTCTCACCAGGTACTGAAGTAGCTCAGGTTGAGCACGCAAACAAGGTGTCAGGAAGAATTTCTTGAGCCCACAGTTTCTGAGGGCATTCATGCAGGCCTCATTTTCCATGGCCATTTCGTCCTCTTCCCCATGCTCTCTTTCTTTCCACTCAATCACCATTTTGCTTGGTTTCCTGCATCAACATGGTCACAAACCTTTAGTTAGATCTCTGTTGAGCTTCAAAATTCATTCAAATTGATCAAAATGTTGAATTTTTAGGCAGAAAATTGGGTTCGGCCGTTGGCGCGGCTGTTTTAGGAATAGTCATGCCAGTTGGCGCAATCCCTTTGCATATAAAAGCCCATTGGCGCGGGTCCGTGCCCGATACCAGCGCCAATGAGCGGAGCCCTAAAAATTCAAAAAGTTGCCACAGAAGTCTATTGCATGATGGAAAACTATTAAAAAATGGACTGAAATGAAGGATGAGGAAGCGCCTTTTACCTGGAACTGACGGAACTCTGAATGGTGGCCCGGATCAGTCGTAATCGCCGCCAGAAGTTTGCACAGTAAATGGACCAATGTTGCTCTTCACTCAGGTAAAAAGTAAAAGTAATTTCAATTTTTACCATTTAGAATTATTTATAACTTTTTGAGCTCTATTTTAAGTTTAAAAAGTCATTTTTCATTGAAACTTCGTATGTTTTGTCGAAAATGGATTTTGCACTTTCCTTTCTGTGCAGAAAAAGGTCTTTATGCAACATAAACAGCGAAACGAGTTGTATTTTATACTTTTTCAGACTCGATAAAAACACGAAAAAGTCACTTTGGAGTCATCTTTCAGCTCTTTTCTGACTCTCGAAACATGAAAAGATTGCCGAGGCCCTTGTCATTTCGATCTCGTTAAAGTGGCTGCGAAACGACATCTACCCAGCATACGTTTACCCATTTTTTGGGCTGGGATAGATTATCTACGAAAAAGGAATACCCTAGCCTATCGCGACTAGGAGGTTTTCCCGGATATTGTTTTCTACCTTTTCGGATCTGGGGAAATATTTACGAAAAGGGACCTTTGGAGTTTACTTTTCTGTTGTCTTTTCAAACTCTCTAAATATGAAAATACACCGAGTTCTTCCTTTGTTAGACTTGTTAAACCCTGATGACATCGAATTCAGTCGAAATGACGTTCTCCGAGTTCCTCCTTCCTAGGGCTCGTTAAATGTACTAGGGTGGATTCGCTCGAAGGGCGGACTTATATTACAAGCATATGCTATCCCCTTCAAGCTTGTTATAAAAAATAATTGGGGTACTCGCTAGAAATGGTGGGGGAAAATGGAACCATCATCATTGTCGTGTCGGCAGTATGTCACTCTTGAACATGGCACTTGTCTGCATTCGTGTCGGGTTGGGGACATCTCATCTCTTTTTTCACTTGCTTCCGTGGGTTGGATAATCTTTTTTGACCTCTCCTTTTCTCATTGCCTCGTCACCATGACCTCTGATCCGTTGATGTCAAATACTGCCAAAACCACTATTTGTGCCGTTATATGTTCAAGAGAAGTTGACCTCTGCAAATATCAACCTTCCTCTGATTCTCGTATGATCCTGATTCACAAGAAAAACATCATGTTCCTCTGTCTCGTGTCGATGATGTGGGAAACATTATGGCCCACCTTCGATCAAGGTCACTTCCTGTCGACTTCAGCTCATTATCCGAGAAGCTGATCTAGAGACTCCCTTATGGTACCTTGGAGCCTGCATGCCTCAATGGCAGGTTCGTCGCATTCGACGTGAGGTTTTCATCATTGGCCTCCGATCGAGTGATTCTACGGGTGTTCGACACCAGCTCATTGATTCGCACGCCGTAGATTGTACCTATAGTACCTTGAGAGCCATTGTCATTATTGGTGGTTCCTCTCGCGTCTGTTAACAACTTTCATCATTGGCTGGTAATCAGATGATGTTCTTGCATGTTCGACTTCAGCTCACATATTCGCATGCTTGAACTTGTACTTTGTTTGGGTTGAGATGGAGCGCAAGACCCTGGATTGTGTCTGTTGTAATCCAGGCTGCGATTTTGTGGATTATTATTTACATGACTTATTCACTGGATGGCTGCGACCATACCTGAGTCTATTTGTTGATCCTCACTGGATGGCTGCGTCCATACCTTGGATCTGGATTATAGTATACTCTGTTTCGGATGGCTGCGCCCATACCGCATATACATCATGTACTCGAGATATCAGTTGTATTTCTCCACGCAGTTTTTCCGACGACGGAGTTTCAATTGGACACGTTCTCGTAAAGCATTTCACCCCTCTCTCTCTCAGGCCTCATGCTTTAGGGGGCATCTGTTACACAGTAATTTGTCACCGTCCCTACCTTTCCCCATCCCGCACATTGGAGGGCCCATTTTGTGACCTGTGAGAAATGTCATGCCTTGAAACCATTATCATTGCATTCCTCTAAACATGAGCTTCAATTGCCTTGAAGACATCTCCTTGCAAAAAACCATGAAAACATCCCTTTTTGCATTGGCGCGGGTATCCATTTCAGCACTCGCGCCAGCCAATTTAAGGAGTGTTTTTAAAATAAGAATGGCGGAAGTTTCGTTTCAACAGACTCAAAAACTATTATCTATCTTGAGTTGGGAGGTTTGGCTCCGGGAGTTCCATGAAAGGGAAGTAGTTTGCCACCTCTCATGGAAGCTTCCTTGAAGATAGGGCCAATCCCACAATTATAGGGATCCCAACTCCCCTTCCTCCATCTATAAAAGCTAGCTCATTGCCATTGCAAGCTAGTCTTGAAGTACCTAAGCCTTGAATCTCCAAGTTCTCAAATTCCCAAGAGCCTTAATGCTGCAAGAGCCCTCATTCTTCCCTTAAGGCCAAACTTGAGCAAGGAGACTATCGTCGAGAGACTCCAAGAGAGGCTTGTCCCATCCCTGGCAGGCTTTGCGAGACGTGTACGACTGGAGACCCCTCCGAAGGAGACCTCAGTGTCAGAACATTGGTTGTACTCTGTTTCGATTGCTTATTAATGAATGACTACTGGTTATGGTTCCACTCTGTTTTTCACTTATGATAATGATGAGTTATATCCTTTCTGACTGATATATAGTTGCGTATTCTAGATTTTATGCTTGTATTCGTGTTGTTTCTTGCATGTGCAGGTGTTCATTCACGGAGATCGTGGGGACCGTGATATGCCGAGGCTGAGGAACGGGAACACTGTCTCTTCTACGAATCATAGCACTGGACTCCAGGTAGGCCTCCATCGTTGGTCTGTTTATTCACAATTAGAAACTTGCGCTGTAGCATTTGACGATTGTTGCTAGACCCGTTCTGGGCTAGTAGGGATCGCCTCTGTCCGCAGAGGGGATTTACCTCTTCAACAATGAGTATTGCAGAAGGATGAGTATTCACTAGATGACTTCTCTTGAACATTTTGGCGACATTGAGATGAGTTGGTAGCATTGAACCAAAACCGAAGTTAAGGTATGATGAACCATCAAGAAGATTACCCAACCCAAACAGTCACGGTGATGGAATGAAGTGTCATGTTCAAGAGCGACCTACTACCGTAAAAAGTTATGCTCACTTTCCAAAATTTTCCCCGGTCATTTGTCAGCCAGTACCTCTTTATTTTTTAACAAGCACGAGGAGGATAACATATGTTTGATCTATAATTCAACCCTTCGGGTGAATAATGTTTGATCTATAATTCACGTTCGGGTGAATAATTCAACAATTCTAGCGATGAATGAAACTCCATTATTGCCATGATCGACAAGGCCGTCACTATTTTATGTTTTAACGAGCCTAACGACAGTGACATCTTGGTCCTTTTTCATATTTAGAGAGTTTGAAAAGGAGGACGAAAGAAAACTCCACAAGTAATTTTTCATAAGGTTGTTGCTCAGATCCGAAAAAGTGTAAAATAATATTTGAGAGAACCTCTTAGCCATGTTCGACTAAGGCATTCCTTTTTTGTAAATAATCTATCTTAGTCCAGAAAAGGGTTAAACTTATACTGAGTAGATATCAATTCATTTACTTTTACAAGCTTGAAAAGACAAGTGCTCGACAATATTTTCACATTACCAGAGTCTGAAAAGAGCTAAAAGAAGACTCCAAGGGTTCCTTTTTCACTATTATCGAAGCTCGAAAAAGAGATAAAAGTGTGCTTCAAGTCCTTTTTCGTTTTTAACAAAGCTTGAAAAATAAGGATAAAAGTATGCTTTGTGGTCAAGTCATTCTTGAAATAAATATGCATGACTAATTTGTTCATTAGTTGTAAAACCTATTCAGAACAACATCAAATGGATTAAAAATACCTGTCTCATGATAAAAACAGAATAGAACCATAGTCACAACAATAAATATTATTTGAAAATAATCAAATTACTAATAAAAAGAGTTTTACTATTCATTTTTACCGTTTGCAAGTTACCATTTTCATTTTGGAGCTCTGAACCTATTTTTTTCCCTCGAACTTCAACTGTTGATTACAATCATTTATGTGGATGGTTTTCATCTCCGTTCGATCCAGGTTAGTGCCATGAACCCTCTCTTTCTTTTAGTAGTCAATTCATTTCCTTCCATTGCAAATTTTTAGGGTTTTGATCCCCTTAGGGTAAATTTTGCTTCCAAAAAGGGAAACACACCCTTGAGCATCGAAAAGTGAGTTGTGGAGCACCTAATTTGAAGTCTATCTGCATATGCAACACACTATCCCTTGTTCAAGACTGCGTTGGGCACAATCTCCATTTTTATTCTTGCACTATGCTCAAAATTTGTCTAATCTTTTGCATTGAAAGGAGTCTAATGAGTGTTATGGTTATGTTTCAGGATTTCATCGAAATATAATGATGATTACATGGAGAGAAAGAGAGCATGAAGAACAGAATATGGTTGCACTAAATGATCCGGGTATAGTAAGAGCCCTTAGAGATTGTGAGTTGTTAAAGTGATTCTGCTTGTCAGGGATGAGGCAACAAATAGAACTATTGGAGTTCCTAGTTTGAGCATGGGATCCATCTATCAAGGCATTTCAAGTTAGGAACAAAGTGGTTCCTATTACAATGGAGGATGTATACATTCTTATAGGCTTGTCGAGGAGAGGCTTGCCTATTTCCCTCTTAGGATTTTCTCTCAGAGGAGAGACTGTGAGAGATTATGTTTTTCAATATTTCTATCCAGAGGCAGAGCCAAGCAAGGATGGGAAAATAAACATCTGTGACATTCAAGACTTGCCTTTAAGAACCATCCTTTTCATGATCACAAAACTTGCTGGCACCGTTACACTACATGTAGCGAATAGATCATATATGCAGTATGCACTAGAGTGCATGGAGCCAACAATATTCAATTGGTCTGAAGCTGTACTTTCTAAGATAAAAGAACAAATAAAAAAGGAAAATGGAGGAAGGAATAAAAAAATTAGTTATGGTTCGATCCTCATTTCATTTTCCTTAGAGAGGATTCCACTGATGCAGCCTTAGCATGTGACACTGGGTGTGTCTAACCCTAGATATCTGAGGATGCAGAGGTGGGTAGAACTAATGGGTAGGCATGTAGGCCAATCATCCATTGTGTTCTCGACTGAATTCTTCACCTGGTTCAGGTGACAGGTTGTCACCATCGATGAGTATGCATACACAGGCGTTGATTTCCGAGGAGATCCAGACTTAGATTTACCAGAAGGTGTTCAGTGGGGTGCAATAGGTAAGAATGTTTTGAATATGATTTTTATTTTTCTAAGGTTTATACAATGTTTTTGTATTTTGATGTTTTCCCAAGACTAGAATAAAATTTTAATATAATGCAGATGTTGGTTGAATTCAACCAGTGGAGGACCCAGGGCATGGAGCAGATGAGCCATCAGAGAGGGCTTTCAGGAGAGTAGTCCTTCAGGATCTAGACATGGCTGAGACTCTGTCTGAGCTTCGACAACACATAGAAGGGTTAACCTTCGGGATTTCAAATTGTTGGATTGAAGAGTTACCCATGCGACTGCAGCGCCACACTATAGGCGTTCCTAACTGTTGGATGCGGTTACTGTGTAGGATAGCTAGATCTATAGCATGTTACCATGAGCATCACTAGTTTACTTTTGACATGTTGCATACATTTTGAGGTCAAATGACCAATGTGTCTTGGGCACAAATGTTTATAAAAACCTATATCTATATATCTATTTGATTTTAGTGTTTTCCTATGTTTATCGCGTAATCATATTCAATTATGTGAATGTTTTATTTACATGTGTTGCAAATGTCTGTCTAAAACTTGATTAGCCAAAGAATCAATCAATGTGTTGAAATTTCTGGAAATATGTTGATATTGAATAAAATCAAAGTGTCTTTCCAAAATTTGAACTCTTAGGAACAAACGATGCAATATTAGATTTCAAACAATATAAACACTAGTAAGTTGCAATACCACAAGTTGTGAGTCTAACGTTATGATAATGCGGTTAATGCCAAATGAAATGGCATCAGAGAGAAGTTTGATCAACGCGCTATACTCAGTGATATTTTTTGTCGATCTACCAATAAAAATCCCTTGAAAACTCACTAACTCATCGTTAGAAGCGAAAATGGCCCACGCTGCAAAGGATAGTGATCAGGAGATCATGTCCAAGTTAAGAAATTTGCTCAAAAATGAAAGTACTCAAAAGTGGTTGTAATATGAATGACCGAAAAGGTCTCATCGCTGTGATTCTGGTGCCGTGAATGGTTCTCAAAACCGAGGTCGTATGCAGACGTTATTGAGGTTTGAAATCGTCCAGTAAACTCCAAAACAGGACTTTTGACTTAGAAATTTTTATAAAAAATATATAAATCAAAAATCATTTTTTATTATGTTGATGGAGGCCAATAGAAGAGCACCACGTGGCCTGCGCTGAGGCTGCCACGTGGCCCTAGGCTCAAAGGAAAAAGGATAAAAAAAATTTGGTGTTTAAGCCCGACATCGTGTGCAGGCATTGCATGAAGGTTCGGGTCAGCTTGAACGAATGGGGGTCTATTGGCTCGAGGGGTCCTGACCCAGGTTCAGAGTGCAAGGTTTGCCAAAAAACCCCTATACTACTGGCCCTTTCGGCAGTGACCTGCTTGCGCAGGTCAAAGTCTCACCCAAAGTAGTATGGGTGGGTGCTGGAACCAGGTTTCCGCACCCTGAGAAAAAATAGGTAAGGCAAGTAGAGCTATGCTAGACCCTATGGTTCCCAGATTACCTCATTCTGTGCAGGGTCAATTAGGTCTCTATTCACATCCATGTGCGCTAGATCTATAATTATATGCTTTTATGACAGTAGCACCATATTGCATAAACAGAACAAAAAATAACAGATCCAGATACAGAAAACACACTTACACAGTTCTTCGCAGCTTAAATATAGAAAATACACAATGCAACAATTACCAATGATTCACACAAAGAGTACTCACAGATTCAGTTCTCTATCAACCTTTCTTATTCATTCATTCATCAATTCCTCCTTACAATTCCCTTCCCAGCCCGCGCACACAGCAGCAGGGTCGGCACACAGCTGGACTTGGATCTTCGTGCACACAACCAGCAAGAGTCCTTTCCCCAAAACCCAAACAGATAGCTTAAACCACAATTCACATCAATAGCTCTTCATTTCTCTACCTTACAATTCAAAAAGCTCCTCTATTTATAATGATCTAGCCTAGACTTTCCTATGGTCCACAAACTGTGGTTTTCGGATCCCTGGTTTACCCTTTTACCCATTACAAAGCTTTCGAGGCTTTGACCCACCCCAAAACCCCTGCGCTAGACTAAATTTAATCAAAAGTATTCAAAATGGACCAGTTTCGCAGCTTGTAGGAGACCCTGTTCCAACAGTCCCCCAATACAATCTTGTGACTCGTCTCGAGTCACTACGGTGGTGCGGCCTTGATTTGCGCCTGCAGGGTATCAAGAGTGTGGGAGAGTGGAGGGAGCACTTCTTGACTTTGGATAGCGCTGTTGGGTCTCAATCTAGTCTCCTAAACTGAGCTCATTTAATTGTCAACCAGGATTTGTAAACTGCTGAAGTGAAGTGTACCATATGTACCTAGGTGCTTGTTTCCTAATGCGTTGTATGTGGTTTTGTGATGTTTTTGGTCTTTTGTGATGATTTGTGATGTTTTTGGTCTTTTGGTGTTTTATGTTCACAATGAAACTTCCTAGAAAACTAATGGAAAGAAGTTGGTGGTCAAAACAGAGTTAAATCTAATGTATGGAATGGCAAATGCAATTAGAAATACTGAAGCAAAATCTGAACTATGACTAAATAGAAGCAAAAGCTTGATAATGACTTTTTAGGCAAATGACACAAACTAAACTTGAGAAATGATCACTAAATATGCAAATCCTCTAACTAAACAGTCAAACACTAATGATGTAATACTCTGTCCTAAGCTCTTCTATTCTATGATTAATTCCTAGTTCTATTCTGCAATTTAATTGAATGTCACAGAACCTATACTCAAAGAGTTATTGGTTTCTTTTCAAAGTAGTTCTTTTGAGGAAGAGCTCTATTTATAAAATGATGAGGAGATTGCAGAGAGATTTCAGACCTTATAGTGATGTTATCTTCTGTTCCTATGGTTATGGATCACTTGTAGTTTTCAGAACAAAAAGATGTTTGTGAATAATGAGGGCTGTCTTGTGAATCCTAACAACTAAAGTAATCTATTGTGCAAAGGATGACAATGTGAATATGAGATGCAAGTGCAATGAGTTAATCTAAGAATAAACCTAAGATGCTACTAAACTAGAACAATGTTGAACTATAAGTCATCATCAAACTTGAAACAAAGTAATTGAACATGAATTAAATGCAAATGAAACTCCGGAGTTGTTCTAACTATACTAACATGCATTAATCTATGAAGTTACACAATCTGTTTGTTCATCATTAGTGATATTTTGGAAGAATTCCTTCTTTTGGAAGAGGTAGAACAATTCTGACTGTGTACTTGTATGCAATTGAAAGAAAATGAACTGAAAGCAAATGAAAAACTAAGTTATCACATCCATACCCTACTCGTCATTATGATGTCTTGGGCAAGCGTTTAAGAGTGAGATCAGAGATGATACTTAGTAAAAACACACAACTAAATCATCCATTATCACTGTCATGTCTTGAACTTCTTAAGGATATCTTGGAAGAATTTCTTCTTGTGGAAGAGTGATTAGAACAAGTGTAACTGTGATAGTGAATAGCAAAAAAAAAACTATAACTAAATCCTACATTACCATAGCTATTCTTCATTCATCATTATAATCTGTTGGAAGAGTGCCTTCTTGTGGAAGAGCTGGAATGAATATAACTACAGTAGCTAGTTAAAACAACTATAAATTCAACTCCTAATTCTACAATACCATAGTCATAAAACATTCATCATTTTAATCTGTTGGAATAGTGTCTTCTTGTGGAAGAGCTAGAACGAATATGACCACAGTAGCTAGTTAAAATAACTACAAATTCAACTCCTATCCTACAATACCATAGTCATTCAACATTCATCATTTTAGTCTGTTGGAAGAGTGTCTTCTTATGAAAGAGCTAGAATGAATACGACTACAGTAGCTCAAACAAAACAACTACCAATTCAAATGAAAAACGTAAAGGCAGCTAGGAAAACTTATCTAATTTACGCAAAAGAAATCCGTGCAAGAGGCAGGGGCCCTCTACCACTTGACGGCATTCAACTCCAAATTAAATCACCCCTTCAAAATAACTTTGTCTGCTCCATTAACGATGCAATAGTTTGAACATAATACTCTGCGTCTTTAAGGACGTAACACAGAGTTTCAACAAAATCTAGCAGCAAATCTAATATGAAATCTCTAACATAGCTCTCGGTCTTCCAAGAGTTTATAAAGCAAATGCACGTAACAATAATTACAACAATTTAGGAACAATGTCTTTCCTTATCCAAATCACGTTAGAACTCTTTGAAGTGGCTGCGTGAAGAAGAAAAGACATCTGGACTGAGACAGTCCTAGTAGGAGTCTTCCTTCATAAATGTGTTCCCACGTGCATAACCGTACCCAGAATCCATTTCTTCCTCCATGATGAGCAACGAACCATATAGACAGGACGTGGATCATGCCCATATGCGGTTTTCCTCAAGAGGCCACCTCGAACATACTCAAACATGAAGGTAGCTACAGAATCGCCGGTTAGCTACGGAATGTCTGCATTCTGCAGCTAGTTCCGGTCAAAATGCTTAACAATGGAAAAAATCACAAAATTCAACAAGTCAGTCATGTAAACCATTCTAGAAGTAATTTTAACTATATTTATTGATCAATTGGGCTTAAGATGGAAATGGACAAGGGAAAATGAGGTAAAATGAGGTGAAGGAAAGCACAATTTTGAGGCTCAACATACCCCCACTGCTGTCTCTTTGCATGTCCTCATGCAAATTATCCTATGAATTCAGAGGCTTCTGCAAGGACATCTAATCCCCTTCTTCTCCTTTGTCTGAAAGCTAGAGGTCTTCTGGGTTTCCTGATAACAAGTTTGAACCTGAGGTTGGTGAGTGCCCTGATCAGCTTTTTGTTCCTTGTCTTCAACTTCTCATTGGTCCTCTCCACTTTGTCTATATGCAGGGATAAGGTTGAGTTCATATCAGATTTGAGATTGATTTGATCTTTAAGAATTTCATTCTCATTTTTGATGTGTCTGTTCAGCAATTCCAACTCATATCTATCCCTCCTTAATATATCTACTTCAGACAGTGGAGGACTGGGGGTTCTTTCTCTGCTTTCTGAAGCTGTCCTCTCCAAGGTTTCCACATAATCATAAATTTCCTGTTGAGCAGGATCAATTTCAGGGGTTCCTTCATAAAAATCCTCTTCATCATCCTCTTCAATGGGTGTTTCTTCATCTTCTATGTTGATTACCCCTGTTTGTTTGATTGGTGTTTTCTTCAGTTTTCCCTTTAATCTATGGCTTCTCCTAGGCTGAGAGGATCCCTCTCCTTTCTTTGTGACAGATTCCTTGATTATCTTTTCTTCCTTAAGTTGCCTCTTGATTCGAGTCAACTTCTCCAAAATGATTTCCTCACTGCTCTCTTGGACTGGTTTGTCAATTTCAACTTTTGAAGCCCTCCATTTCCTACTTTTCTTTGTAGGCTGTGGTTCAGGTGATGGTTCTTTTGCTTCTTCAAAATGATTTCTTATTAAGAAATCATCCCATGTATCATTTGTTTTAGCTAGATTATGTTCAATCAAGATTTTGACCAAACCATGATGATACAGGGTTGTTTCTAAAAATTGAACTCTTCTCTGAACACAGGAAGCCATCTTCTTCAGACTTTGAAGCAAGAAATATGGTAGGTTTAAGTCTTCTCCCAGGAAATGCATCATTAGTCTGATGTGGTAGACATAAAATGTCCCATATCTACCCTCACATGTAACAAATTTTTGTAAAAGAAGTAGTATGTTTCTCCATTTGCTTTTCAATGCAGTACTGGGAATTCCTTTCTTGAATATACTAACATCCATATTTGGTGATTTTAAAATTTGTTTCCAGGAGTCATTGTGGAATTCCCTATTTTTAAACCATCTTTCTCCAGTTCTGAGTAATCCTGTAGCCTCTGCAATAAAAACTTCAGTGACAGTAAACTTGACATCACCTACTTCAACTTCGGTCCCTTGAAATGCTCTTGCGAATGTTTTAGTGACTTCCTTATGAAAGCCATTAAATTTTTCCAAAAATTGAAGCCATCCTATTTTTTGTAACATTTCCTTGCATTGTGGATAACCTTCTAAATATTTTGAACCCACAGGTTCAGTCCTTACGATGAAACCCATGATTTTTAATATCAAATTAACACTCTTCTACCCACAAAACAATGACTTCCTCTTTCAAATTGAAATGGCTTCGAGCTTTAAATGAAAATGGCTTCAATTTTGGAATGACATACCTCTGATTTATAATGGCAACAGCTTCAAAACCTCTGGCTGGTATGCCTCTGTTTGATAATGAAAAATGCCTTCGAAACCTCGGACTGATGTGCTTCTGTTGAACTTTGGAGTGATATGAAAGCAATTTCAAATTTCGAGCTAATATGTCTCTGATAGACAGTGGCAGATGGCTTCAAATTTCTTTTTGTGCAATACCTCTGGCTCTTAGTAGCAAATGGTTTCAGTTTTAATACTGCAACACCTCTGTCTTTGGTAACAAAAAGACTTCAAACTCAATCACTGAAAACACCTCTGTCTCTAGTAGCAAATGGTATGCTTCAAACTCAACACTACAACATCTCTGTCTCTGGTAACAACAGACTTCAAACTCAACACTACAACACCTCTGTCTCTGGTAGCAAAAGACTTCAATTTTAACACCTCTGTCTTTTGGTAGCAAAAGACTTCAATTTTAACACCTCTGTCTTTTGGTAACAACAGACTTTAAACTCTACACGGCTACAATTCTGAGTTGATAGTGAAAATGCTTCAAATTCCGTCCACAGTGATATGCTATCTGCCCACGGGATCAAGTGGCTTTGAGTCCTCACACTGTTATACTTCCAAATTTACCTCTTCTGCTCTGCTCTGCGTTTACAATGCTCAATGCTGTTCAAACTGATATCCTTTAGCTCTGCTTCTGGTGATAATAATATCTCTGTCTTCGGAATGGAATACCGGCTACGGAATGAAGTTATGGCAAATGGTCACGGAATAGAGTAGTGGAGTGAGGTGGAGGGATTGTATTAATGATTGAGGAGACGACGGAGGATTTTACGACGGCAGAGGGAATCATCATCATTAAATGCTTTGGTTAAGAGACGTGGAAAATTCAAATGCTTTGGCCATTTCACCGCTTAAATGCTATCGGATATGAAATTTGAAATGGAAGATTTTAATACAAAGTATGTAGAGGGTTTGTTGGTGTTTGATCAATAAAAACAATTAAAACAACCTTTCGAATAATCCACAACTAAACTATGCTAAACTTTTATGAAATGCCATCGTAATTTAAATTTGTTACCTCTGCCCTTTATTTGATTTTTTTGTAGACTTTGTCTTCTCTGCTCATCTCTGGAGGAGTTTTCATAATTTTCTTGATGCTTTTGATTCATGAATACACTGGGTCACTTTGTTGTAATTCTGATATCTGCTGATTGATGCTTTCAGGGTTTATAGCTGCGGAAAGACTGTCGGGCTACAGAAAGGCTGATCAGCTGCAGAATGTCCACTGAGCTGCAGAATGTTCCTGTAGAACACCTTAATCATGAAAATGGAATGTTTTTGGAGTATGGGTGAAATGTTATGTGGTATGCATGAAAATGGATGATGGATTATGATATGTATGAAGTGGATAAGTGGAATGGAATGGATTCAGTCCATTAAATGGAATGAAGGAACATAAGGGCTGTACTGCAATTCATGACATATTTTATTCACTTACAGCTAGATATCAAATTTTGTATTTTGACATGAAAATGAAATGGATGGAAGATGGAATGAAATGAATGAAATGTGGAATGGAGTGAAATATGAATGATGGATGGAATGGAGTATGAATGGATAAGTGAATGGAGTGAGATGAAATGAATCATAAGCACTATGGAACTGAGCTTATGATTTTTATAACAGCTGCTTAAAACAAAAATGGGAAAAGTTAGAGTGTCAGAGAGAATCTGATTTTCACCCTATCTTTTCTGTATAAACATGCCAATTAATGATTGGTTTTCATGTTTATACCTTTATTTTATTTTTTTATTTTTTTATTTTTTTATTTTTCAAAAGAGAAATGCTTCAGAAAATTTAATCAAGTTGATGAAGAAGAGAGACTCTTCTTCATTAACTTCACATCATTGTCTTCTTGGAACTTCTTGACAAACTCTTCTCTTGAGAGTGGCTTGTGGTATAGCTTCCGTCTATGACCATTCACAAGAAAAGTGACCTCTTCTTCATCTATAGTTCTGATTTTTACTGCCCCATTATCAAAAATTCGAACAATTTCATATGGCCCAAGCCAATGTGTCTGAAATTTCCCTTGAAAATCTCTGAATTTTGAATCAAACAAGAGAGCCCAGTCACCCTCTTTGAATTTCTTCTCCTTGATGTACTTGTCATGCCATCTAGCCCTTTGCTGTTGGACTAGACTTGTTTTCTGAACTGCATCTTGTCTGATTTCATCCAACTCATTAATTTGCTCCAGTCTATGCTTTTGTGACTCCGTTAGATCAAGTCCTAGCTGAACTGCCATCTTGAATGTTTGAATTTGGAACTCTATAGGAAACAAAACTTTCTTCCCATAAACAAGCTCATAAGGAGTATGGCCTGTTGTGTTTCTCCATGTAGTTCTATAGGCCCACAAGGCTTCAGGAAGCCTATCTACCCAATCTCTTCTATGTAGATGAACAGTCTTTGTTAGGATTCCTTCAATGACTTTATTAGTGGATTCCACTTGACCATTTGTTTGTGGATGATAAGGAGTAGATGTTCTATGTCTGATTTTGTACTTCTCCATCATTTGCTCCACTAGCCTTGATGTAAATTGAGCTCCTTGATCTGTAACAATTTCCCTTGGGACACCAAAACGAGTAAAAATATCCTAAAAAAGAAAAGTAACTACAGATGATTCATTAGCAACAAGTAATGGTTTAGCTTCTACCCACTTAGTAACATAATCAGTGCAAACTAATATGTATTTCTTTTGTCTCGATGGAGGACTAATAGGTCCTACAAAATCCAAGGCCCATTTTTCAAAAGGTTCAATGTGTACCTGAGGTTGTAATGGCATCTCACCTGAAGGAGAAGGTTTCCCTACCCTTTGGCAACCGTCACACCTTTTGACATACTCCCTTGCATCTTTAAACAAAGATGGCCAATAATATCCTAAATTAAGGATCTTATAGGCTGTCCTCTTATCTGCAAAGTGTCCGCCACAAGGTTCATCATGACATGCCTTGAGAATTTCGGGCATCTCATCTTCACGAACACACCTTCTAATGATCAAATCTGGACCTGTCTTGTACAACTCATTAGCGACCCATGAATATCTTGCACTATCATTAATGATTTTTCTTTTATCCCTTGCATTCATAATTGAAGGAAATTTTCCTGAAACTAAATAATTGGCAATATCAGAAAACCATGGAGTTTGAGTAGAGATTGCAAAAATATATTCATCAGGAAATTGATCTTCAACCGGAGTGTCATCTTTGATATTTTGAATTCTAGACAGGAAATCAGCCACAGTGTTTTGTTTTCCAGGCCTATCTAGAATAGTAATGTTGAATTCTTGCAATAATAACAACCATCTTATAATTTTGCTATTAGTGATTGATTTATTCATTAAGTATGTAATTGCAGAATGATTAGTGTGAATAAAAGTTTCATAGCCTGTTATATAGTGTCTAAACTTGTTAATGGCATGAAAAACGGCTAAAAACTCTTTTTCAGTTACAGTATAGTTTAACTCTGCAGGAGTCAAATTTTTACTGATATAATAGATGGCATAGGGAATTAAATATTTCTGTCCCAATACTGCTCCCAGAGCTGTATCGGAAGCATCCGTCGAGATATGAAAAGGTAACTTCCAGTTAGGTCCCCTTAATATAGGTGCTTCAGAAATTTTGGTTTTCAGGGTTTCAAAAGCTAACTGGCAATCAGAAGTCCACTTAAATTCACAATCTTTGGTGAGTAATTTGAAGAGAGGAGATGCTATTTCGGTGAAGTTTTCTATAAATCTCCGATAGTACCCTGTAAATCCTAGAAAACTTCTAACATCTCTTTGACAACTTGGAATGGATAGGTTAGAAATAACTTCAACTTTCGCTTCATCAACTCTAATCCCATCCCCCGAAATGTGGTGCCCTAAAACAATACCTTCAGTGAACATCATAAAACATTTTTCATGACTAAGAGAAAGGTTTGCTTCTTGACATCTTTTTAAGACCTTTTCCAAGTTTTCTAAAGCCTCTTCAAATGTATCCCCATAAACTGTAAAATCATCCATGTACACCTCTACACAGTCATGTATCATATCAGAAAAAATTCCTAATACTGCCCTTTGGAATGTTGCAGGTGCATTGCACAACCCAAATGGCAATACTCGGTAGGCATAGGTACCCCAAGGACAAGTAAATGTGGTTTTATCTTGGTCTTCAAGTGCTACTTGGATTTGATTGTAACCACTAAACCCATCCAGGAATTAAAAGTACTTTTTACCTGCTAATGTATCTAATACTTGATCTATGAAAGGTAAGGGAAAATGGTCTTTAAGAGTAGCTTTATTCAGTTCTCGGTAGTCAACACACACCCTCCATTTTCGTTTTTTCTTAGGTACAATTACTAAAGGAGAAACCCACTGACTATCTGAAATAGGATAAATGAAGTTAACATTTAACAATTTTTGCAGTTCTTCCTTGACAATTTCCCTAATATTTGGATTCATCCGTCTTTGAGGCTGTCTGATTGGTTTGCAATTTGCCTCTATATAGATGTGATGAGTACAAGTCTTGGGACTTATCCCTTTCATGTCAATGTATTCCCATGCATATGCAGAAGAATGTCTCTGTAATACTTTGACTAACTCTTCTTGTTGAGATTTTTCTAGGTTTTTGTTTATGTTCAAGGTTTTGCCTCGAAAAATTTCACTTGTAGAGCTGCCAAATTTGTCCATAGAATGAAGAGACATCTGCCTAGATGACAAGAACTCTATATTGGATCCCTCTTGAAATGATTCTTGTTTGTGTTCTTGAGAAGATTCAAAGTTTTCTAGAGTATTCAGAATTTGATTATCTTCACTAATTTCTGAAATTGTGAAGAGTGGTTGTAAATATTCTTCATCCTCTATCCATTGAGTGTCATCTAGTTCTGTAATTTTCCTAGCTGGAGGATATAAAGTAAATTTCTTTGTTGAACTACCATCAGAAATATACATATCACCGGACCTACAACTAATAAAAGCATCAACTGTAGCCAACCAAGGTCTTCCTAGTATAACAGGATGGCCTCCTAGATTATTCTTGGGTGTTAGGATCATGAAATCCACAGGGTACTCCCAAGAGTCTAGGGACACTGGAATGTCTTCTATTACCCCATCTGGTCTGATCACAGATCTATATGCTAATTGTAATAGTGTGGGTGTAAAGAAAAGATTAGGAAGTTTCAGTTTGTCCATGATCTGTCTACTCATGATATTTATTGCTGCTCCTAAGTCAATGAGTGCGTTTTGAATTTCAATTCCATTGATGTGAATTTTGACAACTGGATTTCCTGGGTCAAGGTACTTTGGAATAGTAATCTTTCACATCATAATGTCTGCTATTTGTCCTACCAGTTGAATTTTCTTGGTTTCTCTTATTCTTTTTCTTGTTGTCTTCATACTCAACTCCTTTATTGTTTTGGCTAAAATTGGGATTTCCTTGATGGCTTGCAATAATGGAATTTTAATGCAAACATTTCTCAACTCATCTAAGAAATCATAATTAGGCACTATTATTTGTTTTTCTACACCTTTATCAATTTGTAGTCTTTCCGGAAAGGGAGGTATAGAAGTAGATGTGGATGGTTGCTCTAATATTGGAGTTGGATTTATTGGATCTTTTTGTTTCAGTTTTTCAATGTTTTGGTCTTGAAAGGATGTATCTTCCTCAAGAATTTTATTAACCCGTAGGGAGTCCTCCTCAGAATTATCTTGTTCTTGTATGATCACAGAAGGTTTCCTCTTCTCAAGTATCCTTCCAGACCTAAG
The DNA here is from genome assembly GCA_034641835.2 of Pinus albicaulis. Classification (NCBI taxonomy): domain Eukaryota; kingdom Viridiplantae; phylum Streptophyta; class Pinopsida; order Pinales; family Pinaceae; genus Pinus; species Pinus albicaulis. Next base: position 959,119,449 of record CM076581.1, on the reverse strand, counting down.
TTGAACATCACTAAGGTCTAGAGGAGTAATTAAATAAGTTGGAAATTGTTGTCCTTCTATCATGTATGTATTCTGAGGGTTCTTATTATTGGGATTTGGTATGGGCTGAGCTGGAAATTGATTGGATTTTTGAAGGAATGGTAATGGAAGTGGTTGATTTTGATGAGGTTGGTTCAGATGATGTTGTTGAGAATTTTGTTGAAAGTTTTGTTGAAGATTTTGAGGAAAATTTTGTTGAGGATTTTGAGGATAAAAATGTGGATATGGTGGATAGGATGGTGGATACTGATAATATGGAGAGTATCTTCCATAGGGACCTTGTGATCCTTGTGCCCAAGCTTGAGATTGATTTTGAAATCGGGGCCAAGGTTGCTGCCAAGAATTCCAAGGTGGAGGTTGATTATACATTTGATCATGAAATCCCTGTGTCTGAGATCCCTGCCAAGGTCTTCTAGATACAAAGTTAAGAGATTCTGTGGAATCTGTAGGAGTTTCTTCTTGAAAAATAGCCTTGAGACCAGGAAGAGAAGGACAATTCTTGGTCTCATGTTTCTCGGAACAAATAACACAGGTTTCTACAACTTTTACATCCAAAGGGCACTCTCTCAAGGCATGTTTCTTCCTACATTTGGGAAAAAAGATTGCCAAGGCATCAGATTCAGCCTTTTGCTTGTTTTGTATCTTGAGGGTGTCTATTTGTTCACTAAGACTCCCTAAGATGTCAGATTTAAAATCATCAAGCATGTGTCCTATTTCTGATCTACTTACTGTCCCAGAAGAAGATTTACTTGCTCTTGCAAGAGCAGGATCTCTTGGACCTTTGACAGTTTTGGATTTCCCTCTCGAAAGGTTGATACATAACTCAGATATTTCAGGTAATGTGAGTTGTGATATATCCCCTTTTCCCATCATGTTAAGGATATCCAACCATTCATCCCTAATGGTTTTCAACAAAAGAGATTTTAAAGTGTCTTGATCTAGGTTTTCCATTTGTGCCCTTTTTATGTCGTATTTAAATCTTTCCAACAAATCTTCTAAGTTTTCATCTTCTTTTTGTAACATCTTGAACACTTCTTCCTTATGATTAACCGGCATACAATAATCCAAGTATCTCTCTAGAAATGCTTGTTTCATGTCTTCCCATGTTCTAATGGAACTATTGTTTAAACTCATAAACCACTTCAATGCTGCTCCTTTCAGAGTTGAAGGAAATAATTTCAATTTTTGAGCATCTTGAAGGTAGTCATAAGTCCTACACAACACTTCAAATTCGAATAAGAAAGTTTCAGGATCCTCAGTTTTAAGTCCATAGAAGTTCGGAAGGACAGAAGGTGAAATGTTTTTCATGGCTGTATTGGTTTCTCCATCAAGTATAGGGAACCCAAAAGAGCTTCCTATTCTACCTCTTCCTCCATCTGCACCTCTACCTCCTCTTCCTCCTTCTCCTCTACCTCTACCTCTACCTCCTCCAAATAATGTGTTTTCTCCATTAACAACTCCTCCTCCTCCTTCTTCTCGCTCCTTATGACTTCCAGAAGTGGTGGTGATTGTGTCTCTAACAGAGTCTTTCTTAGATTTCTCATGTATGTGTTCAAGGATGAAGGAAGGTTTCTCTAATGTTTAGTTAATTCTTGTGACCTTCAGGAAGTCCAGATCGCAAAGGATGGAAGATGTGTTTGAGTTGAAGGTGTACTAGTTCTGGATCTGGATGAAACAAGTGGTGTTCTAGATGTCAAACTTCTGCCTCTGCTGCTTATAAATCTTCCTCTTGAATCTCTCTCCCTACGCATAAAATTGTTTTTGGATGCTAAGAAACAAAGGTTACCTAGTTTTCACTTCCCCGGCAACGGCGCCAAAATGTTGGGTTTCAATCTAGTCTCCTAAACTGAGCTCATTTAATTGTCAACCAGGATTTGTAAACTGCTGAAGTGAAGTGTACCATATGTACCTAGGTGCTTGTTTCCTAATGCGTTGTATGTGGTGTTTTGTGATGTTTTTGGTCTTTTGGTGTTTTTATGTTTACAATGGAAATGTCTAGAAAACTAATGGAAAGGGGTTGGTGGTCAAAACACAGTTGAACCTAATGTATGGAATGGTAAATGCAATTGGAAACACTGAAGCAAAATCTGAACTATGACTAAATAGAAGCAAAAGCTTGATAATGACTTCTTAGGCAAATGACACAAACTGAACTTGAAAAATGATCACTAAATATGCAAATCCTCTAACTAAACAGTTAAACACTAATCTTATCATGATGCAACATTTGGTTCTAAGCTCATCTATTCCATGACTAATTCCTAGTTCTATTCTGCAATTTAATTGAATGTCACAGAACCTATACTCAAAGAGTTATTGGTTTCTTTTTCAAAGTAGTTCTTTTGAGGAAGAGCTTTGTTTATAAAATGATGAGGAAATTGCAAAGATACTTCAGACCTTATAGTGATGTTATCTTCTGTTCCTATAGCTATAGATCATTTGTAGATTTTAGAACAAGAGGATGTTTGTGAATAATGAAGGTTGTCTTGTTAATCCTAACAACTGAAGTAGTTGATTGTGCAATGGATGACAATTTGGATATGAGATGCAAGTGCAATGAGTTAATCTAAGAATGAACCTAAGATGCCACTAAACTAGAACAATGTTGAACTATAAGTCATCATCAAAATTGAAACAAAGTAACTGAACATGAATTAAATGCAATGAAACTCCGGAGCATTCTAACTATACTAACATGCATTATTCTATGAAGTTACACAATCTGTTTGTTCATCATTAGTGATATTTTGGAAGAGTTCCTTCTTTTGGAAGAGGTAGAACAATTCTGACTGTGTACTTGTATGCAATTGAAAGCAAATGAACTGAAAGCAGATGAAAAACTAAGTTATCACATCCATACCCTACTCGTCATTATGATGTCTTGGGCAAGCGTTTAAGAGCAAGATCAGAGATGATACTTAGTACAAACACACAACTAAATCATTCATTATCACGGTCATGTCTTGAACTTCTTAAGGATGTATTGGAAGAATTTCTTCTTGTGGAAGAGTGATGAGAACAAGTGTAACTGTGGTAGTGAATAGCAAAAACTACAACTAAATCCTACATTACCATAGCTATTCTTCATCCATCATTATAATATGTTCGAAGAGTGCCTTCTTGTGGAAGAACTGGAATGAATATAACTACAGTAGCTGGTTAAAGACAACTATAATTTCAAGTCCTAATTCTATAATACCATAGTCATTCAACATTCATCATTTTGATCTGTTGGAAGAGTGTCTTCTTGTGGAAGAGCTAGAATGAATACGACTACAGTAGCTAGTTAAAACAACTATGAATTCAACTCCTAATTCTACAATACCATAGTCATTCATCATTCATCATTTTAATCTGTTGGAAGAGTGTCTTCTTGTGGAAGAGCTAGAATGAATACGACTACAGTAGATAAAACAAAACAACTACAAATTCAAATGCAAAACGTAAAGGCAGCTAGGAAAACTTATCTAATTTACGCAAAAGAAATCCGTGCAAGAGGCAGGGGCCCTCTACCACTTGATGGCATTCAACTCCAAATTAAATCACGCCTTCAAAATAACTTTGTCTGCTCCATTAACGATGCAATAGTTTGAACATAATACTCTGCGTCTTTAAGGACGTAGCACAGAGTTTTAACAAAATTTAGCAGCAAATCTAATATAAAATTTCTAACATAGCTCTCGGTCTCCCAAGAGTTTATAAAGCAAATGCACGTAACAATAATTACAACAATTTAGGAACAATGTATTTCCTTATCCAAATCATGTTAGAACTCTTTGAAGTGGCTGCGTGAAGAAGAAAAGACATCTGGACTGAAACATTCCTAGTAGGAGTCTTCCTTCATAAATGTGTTTCCCACGTGCATAACCATACCCAGAATCCATTTCTTCCTCCATGACGAGCAACGAACCATGTAGACACGACGTGGATCATGCCCATATGCGGTTTTTCTCAAGAGGCCACCTGGAACATACTCAAACATGAAGGTAGCTGCAGAATCGCCGGTTAGTTACGGAATGTCTGCATTCTGCAGCTAGTTCCGGTCAAAATGCTTAACAATGGCAAAAATCACAAAATTCAACAAGTCAGTCATGTAAACCATTCTAGAAGTAATTTTAACTATATTTATTGATCAATTGGGTTTAAGATGGAAATGGACAAGGGAAAATGAGGTAAAATGAGGTGAAGGAAAACACAAATTTGAGG